>JAVIAB010000156.1:26124845-26487345 GCA_032433765.1 Megaustenia siamemsis
CATAAGACTGGCAAGACGTGGAGGGAACCTTTACTTTTTTTTACGCTTTATTACCTTCTCTTTATTCCACATTTTTAAATTTCTTCTCTCCCTCTTTTGTTCTTAGTCTCTCGATATTTTAAAAAATATTTCTCCCTCATTCCTTTTAATTTCTCCGCTTCCATTCTCCACTCCTTCTACGTGTCTTTCTCTCCATTTCCACATATACACACATATACCAATGAATGTATCGGTGAGTCTATCTTACCCCCTGTTTGTGAATTCACCTACACGTCATTCACAAGGTAAAACTGTGAACACGCCATCCTTATCTACATCACTCCCAACTCTCTTGCCATATCCATCATTAACATCTACCCAGGGAACTCTCAGCACTGAATGCCTCCACAAAGCCCTCTTACTCGAACTGTTTTATTTCTCCTCTCCGTACTAATGTTGATTCTATCACACTCAATATTCCTCTAACGCACTTCCCCGTTTTCTATCCTCACAAAGTTTACAATCAAGATTACACATTCTCTTACTCTTATTGAACAAGTAAGTCACAATTACTCAACATATTCTCTTATTTATTTAATTTTTTTTTTTACTCTTGGACTTCAAATTTTATTTTGTAAAAATATAAACAAATAAAAATAAAAGCTTCTCTTATTCATTTAAACTGGAGTATGTTCATGTTCATATTGGGAGAAATAAGGCATTGATGGCATACTAATGGCGAAATAGGGGGGGGGGGGGCAAATAACTAAGAATCGTTTTTTGTTATATAATTTTAAGAAAATATCAAACCGCGTGCTCTAAACATTAGATTTTACTGTAAATTATGTTAATTTTCTAACAATGCAAGCCAAAGACGTACCCGTATTACAATGAATAGGGCAACATGTTTCATTTGATTTTACATCTTCGTCATAGAGATAGGTAAACTTTGACCAATGTATCAAACACACATATTCGCCAAATAGCAGGCGTATCATCAACAAAATATATAGAACAACCAGAACATCAAACACACATAGTCAGCAAATAGTAAGAGTTGTCATTAACAAAATTGTGCACATGTTATACATATGTCATTCCGAATCAGAAGTCTCTAAGAGGTTAACAATTGCCATTGGTTGGACAAACTGTAATCCATCTCGTTGCCAGTATTGTTCCTCTTCTCTGAGCACAGGGTAGTCACATTTTCTCTAGTATTCAATGTCTATCGTGGAGAGGGCATAACGTGTCAATTCTTTAACATCACACATTTTAAACGTCGTGTTCTGTGCAGCAACTTGCCCTTTGACTTTAGCCCACACAAGTTCTATTTGGTTGAGGTGCGAATGATAAGGTGGGAGGCGAAGAAATGTGTGGCCATACTTTGCAATTATTTGATCAATTTGATATAACTTTGTCTTCTTAGTTTGTCTAACAAGTTGCAGCAACTCTGGTTTTAACTGGGTGTTTTGAAAGGAAACATTTTCTTTTCTAAGCCATGTGACGATTTGATCTTTTGTGCTTGGCGAATTAGGAACTTTGTCCTCCAGTGCTACCGCATTATGATAGGATGCATTGTCCATTACAAGACATGAAGGTCTATCCAGAATAGGGAGTAAAGTGTTCTATATCCAGTCTCTGAAAATTTCTCCATTAATCTCAATATGGTAGTCCCTATTGTCTGTAGACTTTGATTGAAAAATAGGTTGTGTGTCATTAACAAGACCATTCTCTCTGCTGCCAGCATGTTCCAATATAATGCGTTGTCCTTTGTTGCTGGGAATGCTTCTTTTATTGTCTCTGTCAACTGATTGCCATTCTTTCTCATATGTATGATGAGCATTGACCCAGGTTTGATCCAAATATACAATATCGTAGCCTTCCATCCGTCGCTCACGGATCTGCCTCAGGTATTTGCTTCGGGCAGCTATCAGGTGTGGTTTATCACAAACAATATTTCTACCACTAGCAGATTTTCTAAAAGTGATACCAACGCCTCTTGTGATCTTTCAAAGAGTCGTTTTTGAGATTTCAATATCACATTCTAATTGCAGTCGAACTTTAAGTTTGCGCAGTGTAACAAGTTGATTCGATTCAAACATTTTCAAAATTTCACGTCCAATAACATCTTTGTCAAAATCATCAACTTTCATTTTTCCTTACTTGCTTGACAGTCGCCTCTGCAGAGTCAAAGGTCTGTCCTATCCATCGATTGAAAGAATTTCTATCTATATTTAAGGCTGCCCGTGTTCTGTTTTCTAGTTTTTTTTTATATCGTTATATAACCGACCCCTTTTAGATTCATTGCAAAAGTGCATGTACAATAACAGATACCCTTTGCATAGTGATGAATTTACACTTCAAACTCTTCATGGTTTTAAAAATCAAGTAGTCACTTCACAACAGCTTACAAATTATCGCACATAAAGGAATATTCATTAATAGTAAATATTTTGTCAAAAGACGCATCTGGACCAATTTAACAAGAAACAGGAAATGAAATTACTACACATAAAAAAAACCTCGGAGTTGTGGCGTCTTACAAGTTAAGAGTGTGAAACGGTGCTAAGATTGTGTGGTGTGCATGTGAAATTTGCCTTTTTAATTGGTGAATTGATTACAACAAATGTGGGTATTGTAAAATGCTAAAATTTAGGACAAGCAAGAAAATCATTTTTATATACCTCAAATAAGCAACAATCTTTCCTAAATGCATGACAGTAGGACAACAAATCAAACTGAAGGTCGGTGAAAAAATAAGATTTCACTAAAAGGAATTACAGAAATTCATCAAACAGTTTCGTGATAATTAATACACTCTGTGGGCACGAATTTCTGAATGAACTAAAACTACATCGAGACAGTGCTGATATCAAATTCAGAAGGCAAAAGGCGCAAGGGAAAAGGGGACAAGGCTTGCTCGTTCTGTGGATGGATCTGTCTGTCCAGGATTGGCAAATTCAGCCACGAGATAAGATGTTCAGCAAAGCAGTACCCAGTATGAGACACTAATGCTTTACCAAACTACTGACTTATCATGATTGCTTGCTACCAACCGTCTGTCAAGACGCCAAAGGTCATATATATATATATATATATATATATATATATATATATATATATATATATATATATAAAAGATACAGCTCAATGTAATCACTTCGAATGTGTAATAGAAGAAGCAGTCACATTTTATTTTCAAATAATCTAAAGTATCAGTCACAAACAGCTGTGCATAAGTCATTTGTAAAGACAAGTAATGAAGATGACCTTTAAACATTGTGTATCCTAAAGCAGTTGCTCATGCAGAACATAAACGTCGGCAGAGTATACAACTTTCTAGTACCGTTATACTTAACACAGAACTCACAGTTTACATGGTCAAAATCGATTAATCTTGACGAGTTCTCTATCTCAATAATAGAGTCGATGCCAGCTGTCTTTGCCTCCCTTATCAGAATTCTTATTAATGTCCCCTTAAGTTGACCTTGTTGCCTTTATACAGCTGTTTTCCAATTTCATGGATTGTCTTGTTATTCAATCATTATATCTTTTTGATCCCACGAAAGACATATGCCCACGTTCTTTTTTTCAGTTAAAAATGATGAATGCTGGACTAATTTTTTATTCCTGCTTTAGTCTTAAAGTCCAATCCATTGTGTAAAAAGTAGTTTTACTGATGTATTTGTTTTGTAATGTTATGTCTCTATTTGTTTTGTCATGCGCCAGGTCTGTCATGCAGACATAAATAAAATACATCTGAGTTGAATATCCTAAGTTTTGTTTAAAACTTCCGCATTCCATATGTTCTAAAAGCTTCTGTAAGTGATTGCTGGTTTTGTTTTCCTGATTCTAGTTTTGTTTTATCTCCTTGATCTGTGCAGTTTTGATATACCCGAAGAGGTAATCTAGATCTGGTAACTTACATAAACAAGGGAGCCTCGGAAGATAAATAATAATAATTGAATATTATTGTAGAGGGAAACTTCCGAGGCGATAATCAGCGAATCAATTCAGAGGAAAAGGTATGTTTACAGCACTCGGAAAAAATTGACAAATAATCAACAATATAAACTAAAAGAAAGAAGAATATATGGACCGAAGCAGGATCGAACCCGTACTCAGTGGCACGGCGCCTTGCCATGAAAAGCCAAACGGTAGGGAACACTAGGGAGCCTCGGTAGCTTAGATGAGAAAACCACCTGATGATCGGACAACCCGTGTTCGATTTCCGCTGGAAGCAGTGTGGGTTGTGCTCGTGGTAGAGAAAAAAAAAACCGTGGTCGACCCAGCCGCTGGCACAAAAATGGTACCAGAGTAGAATTGTTGGAAGGTGAGGAATGCCGCCTCGCATCGTGAGTTTCAATGCTTGAAGCGACACTATCCAGAAGTTTCCGAATACTTCTGGACAGGTGGCTAACATACATGTGAAAACTCGCGTGCTAAGACACCGATTGCAGTCTCGTACTTTACCTTTACCTTTTAACTTACATGAAGAGAAACCTTATTTGTAAACTAATCTCTTTACCGTAGCTCAAACAGATACAACTGTAATCTATCATTTCTTCTCATTCCAATAAGCTACACAGTCAATGACACCCATTAAATAATGAAAGAAGAGTAATGAAGACATATTAAAGATGTAAACATTGAAGAAAAAAAAACTGGCGTATAAACAAAAGCTACAGAGAAAATTACAATACTGCGGCCATGTCGAAAGACACTGCGGACTGGAAATAAAAATAATGAAAGGCATGATTCCAGGAAGACGAGACAAGGGCACAACAAGAAGAATGTGATTTATAGACAGCAATGCGACCTTCAACATGACAACGGAGGAAGTGACAGATCTGGCTAGAAAAAGAGTTTATTTCAGACTGGCTGTGATGAGTGCAATGTTCTGTAGAAGTCACGCGACCCGATGATGATGATGCTGATGTTTGATGATGGTGATGTTGGTGTATTGGTGATGATGATGATAATGATGTTTGATGTTGGTGGTAATGGTGTAGTGATTATTGATGATCATATCGATGACATAGACACAACTGATGCCTTGAAACTCCTCTAATTCTGGTAACTTGCATGTTTGGCAACCACGATCGCTAAGAAACCCATCACATCATAAGAAGGATGGGGAACTGGTTGGTCTCGAGGCAAGACGCCGGCCTCGAGACAGAGAGGTTGTGGGTTCAAATCCCAGCTACACAGGTTCGGATTTTTATCCATGATTTCTCTCTGCGGCAACCACCCCTGGTCTCAGCAGCGAGGCCTGTCTTGAAACGTCAATTACTCATCGACGGAAAAAAATGAGTATCTCTGAAGTCGGAGTTATCTGCCTGTGCGGCGAGGGACCCCTGTGCACACGGCTGCCAGGGAAGAAAAAAATTGATTAACACGCAAAATTCAGTTCCTAGTCTCTAGGGACCTCGTCAAGGGTATAAGCTGGCCGACGAAAAAAAAAAACATCATAAGAAGAGTGAAAATATATTTCTGGTTATTGCTAAAATAAAAAAGCAAAGAAAAGAAAGAAAGAACAGAAAGAAGGAAAGAAAAGAAGGAAAGAAAGAAAGATATCTTATTTTCCTAATTCTTTGACATGAAAATGTTAGAGCGCTGTCTTCACCGCCATACCCCATTAACATTGCATGCAAGTTCATTTACCTGTCGTTACCCTACCCGCAATTCCTGGCAATTTCACCTATAAGTAGTTGTAATATATAGCACGCCACAGAAACAAGGCGATTCTGGTTTCATTCACATTCTGCTTTCGTTCATTCACATTCTGCTTTCGTTCATTCACATTCTCGTAGCGTTCATTCACATTCTGCTTTCGTTCATTCACATTCTGCTTTCGTTCATTCACATTCTCGTAGCGTTCATTCACATTCTAGTAGCGTTCATTCACATTCTGCTTTCGTTCATTCACATTCTGCTTTCGTTCATTCACATTCTGCTTTCGTTCATTCACATTCTGCTTTCGTTCATTTACATTCTGCTTTCGTTCATTCACATTCTGCTTTCGTTCATTCACATTCTGCTTTCGTTCATTCACATTCTGCGTTCGTTCATTCACATTCTGCTTTCGTTCATTCACATTCTGCTTTCGTTCATTCACATTCTCGTAGCGTTCATTCACATTCTGCTTTCGTTCATTCACATTCTGCTTTCGTTCATTCACATTCTCGTAGCGTTCATTCACATTCTGCTTTCGTTCATTCACATTCTGCTTTCGTTCATTCACATTCTTGTTGCGTTCATTCACATTCTTGTTGCGTTCATTCACCTTCTTGTTGCGTTCATTCACATTCTCGTAGCGTTCATTCACATTCTGCTTTCGTTCATTCACATTCTTGTTGCGTTCATTCACATTCTCGTAGCGTTCATTCACATTCTCGTAGCGTTCATTCACATTCTCGTAGCGTTCATTCACATTCTGCTTTCGTTCATTCACATTCTCGTAGCGTTCATTCACATTCTGCTTTCGTTCATTCACATTCTCGTAGCGTTCATTCACATTCTGCTTTCGTTCATTCACATTCTCGTAGCGTTCATTCACATTCTGCTTTCGTTCATTCACATTCTGCTTTCGTTCATTCACATTCTTGTTGCGTTCATTCACATTCTTGTTGCGTTCATTCACCTTCTTGTTGCGTTCATTCACATTCTCGTAGCGTTCATTCACATTCTCGTAGCGTTCATTCACCTTCTTGTTGCGTTCATTTACATTCTCGTAGCGTTCATTCACATTCTTGTTGCGTTCATTCACATTCTGCTTTCGTTCATTCACATTCTGCTTTCGTTCATTCACATTCTGCTTTCGTTCATTCACATTCTTGTTGCGTTCATTCACATTCTCGTAGCGTTCATTCACATTCTCGTAGCGTTCATTCACATTCTTGTTGCGTTCATTCACATTCTTGTTGCGTTCATTCACATTCTTGTTGCGTTCATTTACATTCTTGTTGCGTTCATTCACATTCTCGTAGCGTTCATTCACATTCTTGTTGCGTTCATTTACATTCTTGTTGCGTTCATTCACATTCTCGTAGCGTTCATTCACATTCTTGTTGCGTTCATTCACATTCTCTTAGCGTTCATTCACATTCTCGTAGCGTTCATTCACATTCTCGTAGCGTTCATTCACATTCTTGTTGCGTTCATTCACATTCTCGTAGCGTTCATTCACATTCTTGTTGCGTTCATTCACATTCTCTTAGCGTTCATTCATCCGACGGCACAGACACATTACATTGTGTTACCGGGACACAACACAGAACTCCATTACACATGCAGAATCCATCATCATTTGTTCTTTACTTTGTCCCGAACAATCAGTTCCTTCCATATCTCCGTCTGTTGTGAGTCTTCTTCTACTTTCCTTCCTCATCTGCCTTTTAGCGTCGAGGGGAGATATAATTTGTGGTCTTTTGCTTTTCTGTTCGCCTGTGCTGTTTGCCTATGCTGCTGTTATGTTTCCAAGTGCTTCTAATATTCCATCGATCCATCTATTTTTGTGGTCGACCATGGGGGCTGGTATTCTCACAACGTTTGCTGAAGGCTCGTTGTGTTGTGTTTTGATCTTTCTGCCTTGTCACGTGGCCAAACAATTTTATCTGTTGGTACCTTATATATTCTATGGCGGGGCTATTCCTAGCTTTTTTCTCAGTTCTTCATTTCTGATCTTATCTCTCAGACTGTTTCCTGTCATTCGTCTAACACATTTAATCTCAGTAGAGGTTATTTTTCTTATTGTTCTTGCATCTAGGGTCCAGGTCTGGCATTGGTAGCACAACGTTGGGATGAAGATTGTATTGTATAGTGCTCGTTTTGCCTCCGGAGATCTATACAACACAATCTTCATCCCAACGGTGTGCTGTTGTGAGTGCATGTTAGTACAAGTTTGTTCTCCGAAATGGATAGAAACGTTTTTGTATATCAGTTTACTCTGCATAATATATGTATTGTTTATGTTATATTACATAATGGCTCGGGCAAAAGCAGCTCTCCATAAAATGAAGAAGATACTAAGCAATCCATTTTTTGACAATAGAAACGAGAAAACGAGTTCTTAAATGTTATGTAGAGCCAGTCTTAGCATATGGAAGTGAATCATGGACAATAGGATAACCAAACAAGGCTAATGTAGATGACCCACGTGCGATATTAATGGCAGGTTTTTCTTTTGCTACTCACATTTGGTTATTCCCCTGATATTCCCACGTGACTATTCCCAAGATATTTCCAATTGGTTATTCCCCTGATATTCCCACGTGACTATTCCCAAGATATTTCCAACTGGTTATTCCCCTGATATTCCAACGTGACTGTTCCTAAGATATTTCCAACTGGTTATTCCCCTGATATTCCCACGTGACTATTCCCAAGATATTTCCAACTGGTTATTCCCCTGATATTCCCACGTGACTATTCCCAAGATATTTCCAACTGGTTATTCCCCTGATATTCCCACGTGACTATTCCCAAGATATTTCCAACTGGTTATTCCCCTGATATTCCAACGTGACTGTTCCTAAGATATTTCCAACTGGTTATTCCCCTGATATTCCCACGTGACTATTCCCAAGATATTTCCAACTGGTTATTCCCCTGATATTCCCACGTGACTATTCCCAAGATATTTCCAACTGGTTATTCCCCTGATATTCCCACGTGACTATTCCCAAGATATTTCCAACTGATTATTGCCCTGATATTTTAAACACGATTAATCCCCTTGTTGTACCAGCTGATTATTGCCCTGATATTTTAAACACGATTAATCCCCTAGTTGTACCAACTGATTATTGCCCTGATATTTTAAACACGATTAATCCCCTTGTTGTACCAGCTGATTATTCCCCTTACATTCCCACATGGTTACCCTCTTGTCACTCCCACCTTTCCACACCACTGACACGATCTACGCTACCTGGTATCAATCTTAAAAAGGCGCATAGTTCAGGGTGTTAATTACAGAACCGCTCCGTAGAAGTGGATGTCTCACCAAAAAAATGTATGTTTTATAACCGCACAGTCGTGAAGTCCGACACGCAATCAAAGTAACATAAAACAGCTTCGACGAGTAGACTACACCATGGCAGCGAGTTTCTTCAACTTGGAGGGGGTTTGGACTGGCCTATCTGTGTATGCGAAGTTTAGATTCCGTGAACTGTGCGGGATCATCATCATCATCATCAAATACCATGCCTGCTGGCGTAGGTGATCATGTCTCTCCACAACTTTCGATGTCGATAGTTATTTATCATTTCTGTTATTAACCTTCTGCCAAGCCATTCTCTTAAGCTGTCTAGTATCTTTTCTCTGTGCTTCTCTCTATCTCTTGGTCCCGCAATTTTCCCAGTTGTTACAATATATTCCAGCTTTTCCCTTCTCATTACATGGCCAAAAAATGATGATTTGTTTCTTCCCAATATTAGATATTAGCTCTTAGATATTATCATTATTATTATTATTATTATTATTATTATTATTATTATTATTATTATTATTAGATGACGCAGGCGTTGTGAACTGAGGTCTTTAATTTAGTTGTCATTTTGCTTTCTTGCCATATACTGAAGGGAGGTCAAAAAGTAATGCACACCAATTTTTTTCTCGGCTAATAATAAAGATAGGAATATGAAATTTTGCACACTTGGAAAATGACATGTTCCAATTATGTGCACCAAATTGCACAGCATTCTGATAAATATTACGCAATCTATGAACCGTTAAAATGGAGCTTGTCAACAATGTCCGTTACAAACAGCGAATTTTCATAGAATTTCTGGTTGCGGAAAAAGAAACTGTGGCAAACATTCATAAACGGCTGTGTGCAGTGTACAAATGTTCTGCAGTCGATAGGAGCACAGTTAGTCGCTGGGTTCAGAGAATTAAAGCTGCAGAAAGTGTACGAGTGGAGCTGCATGATTTACCGCGTTCTGGACGTGTTGCCTCGGCTACCAGCACAGACTTGTTAAACCGGGCTGATGCCATTATTCGTAAGGATAGGCGTATCACTAGTCAGCAATTGGCATTGCAGCTTACAGTCAGCAAGGGAAGTGCAATCGCAATTTTTAAAACTCTCGGATATTCAAAGATTTGCGCTCGATGGGTTCCTCGGTGCCTAACAAATGATCACAGAGTTCAAAGGAAAACATTCTGTTCTGAATTGTTGGAGCGTTTCGGTGTTGAAGGAGAAATGTTTTTGTCAAAAATTGTTACCGGTGACGAAACGTGGGCACATTATTATGAGCCTGAAACAAAAATGCAGTCAATGGAATGGCATCATCCGCAGTCACCAAAAAGAAAAAAATTCAAAACATCTCCATCAGCCGGAAAGGTGATGATCACTGTCTTCTGGGACATTGATGGTGTGATTCTTGTTGATGTAATGACAAGAGGTGAGACAATCAACTCGACAGCTTACATCAATACACTGACAAAACTCAAAAATCGGTTCCACAGAGTTCGGCCTAATAAGCCATCTGCAGATTTGTTGCTTCAACATGACAATGCACGCCCTCACACAAGTCTGGTAACACGGGAAGCAATCAACAAATTTGGTTGGACTGTACTGCCCCATCCTCCTTACAGCCCTGATCTGGCTCCCTCAGATTTCCATCTGTTTGGACCACTCAAAAAATTCCTGCGTGGGACACACTTTGACAATGATGAGGATGTGATCCGTGCAGTTAAAAAATGGCTACGCGAGCAGGACAAAACTTGGTACAAACGAGGCATTCATGACCTAGTTTCGCGTTGGCGTAAGGCAATACGCTTGGACGGAGATTATGTTGAAAAATAGGTAGTGTAAAGGGGATGTTCAGCTACAATCTGTGAAAATTTCACACATTTTGCCCGAATAGTTTCCGAGAAAAAAATTGGTGTGCATTACTTTTTGACATCCCTACGTATTTGCCAACGCGTCTAGAAAAGCGGGCGAAGGTTGTAGCAGCTTTACCAATGTGGGTGTCAATTTCTGCATCTAGAGATAGTTTGTCATTGATGATGGATCCAGGTAGCTATACTGCAGCACAACATCAAGTTTGTAGTTTTCGATAAAGATGACAGGTGCTGCTTCCATGTCCTGACCGAGTATATTCGTTTTCTGCAAACTTATTGTGATGTCGAAGTCTCTACATGCATGCGAGAAACGAAGTTTTATGCTCTAGAGTACTTGATTCATGCAGAATCTTGATTCATTCTTGATTGCGTGGCAAGTGCAGAGAAATCAGTAAATAGCAGATCTCTAATAGTGATATGTCTGATTTTGGACTTTGCTTTTTGTCTTGCAAGATTGAACAATCGACCATGAAATCTTGTATGAAAATAACTCTTTCGATTTGAAATTTGACGTTGATGAAAATAACTATGTTTTTGTTTACGATGAATAATGATATCGTATGACAGGGAACAGTTGGCTGTGTTCACTTTCTGTGCGGTTTCGCTTTTATGTCTTTTGGCGTGTGCTGAGACTGCTGTGATGGGGACTACAGCTACCTTTCTTTGTTTATGAGATGAGTTGGTAATTCGGATGATTCCACTGGCACGGGCGGTTGAGCAATTATGGATTTTAATCCGTTTGCAGTCAAGTCCAGCTGGTGCCAGTGTTTAGATCGTGTGTGTCTGACAAGTATCAAGTCCAGCTGGTGCCAGTGTTTAGATCGTGGGTGTCTGACAAATATCAAGTCCAGCTGGTGCCAGTGTTTAGATCGTGGGTGTCTGACAAATATCAAGTCCAGCTGGTGCCAGTGTTTAGATCGTGGGTGTCTGACAAATATCAAGTCCAGCTGGTGCCAGTGTTTAGATCGTGAGTGTCTGACAAGTATCAAGTCCAGCTGGTGCCAGTGTTTAGATCGTGGGTGTCTGACAAGTATCAAGTCCAGCTGGTGCCAGTGTTTAGATCGTGTGTGTCTGACAAGTATCAAGTCCAGCTGGTGCCAGTGTTTAGATCGTGGGTGTCTGACAAGTATCAAGTCCAGCTGGTGCCAGTGTTTAGATCGTGAGTGTCTGACAAGTATCAAGTCTAGCTGGTGCCAGTGTTTAGATCGTGAGTGTCTGACAAGTATCAAGTCCAGCTGGTGCCAGTGTTTAGATCGTGAGTGTCTGACAAGTATCAAGTCCAGCTGGTGCCAGTGTTTAGATCGTGAGTGTCTGACAAGTATCAAGTCCAGCTGGTGCCAGTGTTTAGATCGTGAGTGTCTGACAAGTATCAAGTCCAGCTGGTGCCAGTGTTTAGATCGTGAGTGTCTGACAAGTATCAAGTCTAGCTGGTGCCAGTGTTTAGATCGTGAGTGTCTGACAAGTATCAAGTCCAGCTGGTGCCAGTGTTTAGATCGTGGGTGTCTGACAAGTATCAAGTCCAGCTGGTGCCAGTGTTTAGATCGTGAGTGTCTGACAAGTATCAAGTCTAGCTGGTGCCAGTGTTTAGATCGTGAGTGTCTGACAAGTATCAAGTCCAGCTGGTGCCAGTGTTTAGATCGTGAGTGTCTGACAAGTATCAAGTCCAGCTGGTGCCAGTGTTTAGATCATGGGTGTCTGACAAGTATCAAGTCCAGCTGGTGCCAGTGTATCGATCATGGGTGTCTGACAAGTATCAAGTCTAGCTGGTGCCAGTGTATCGATCATGGGTGTCTGACAAGTATCAAGTCTAGCTGGTGCCAGTGTATCGATCATGGGTGTCTGACAAGTATCAAGTCTAGCTGGTGCCAGTGTATCGATCATGGGTGTCTGACAAGTATCAAGTCCAGCTGGTGCCAGTGTTTAGATCATGGGTGTCTGACAAGTATCAAATGCTGCTGGTGCCAGTGTTTCGATCGTCGGTGTCTGAAAAGTATCAAGTGCTGCTAGTGCCTGTGTTTCGATTGTGCACAAAATGGGCAGAATGACGTATAACCGCTAACTGCTGCTTGTCGTGTTTTGTCGACACCAAAATGGCGAAAGTGGAATATCCTCTCCAAGGCGCGAGCTTTGGTAGACGAAATATAAGAGACAAGTTGTTGCCCATGCAACATGTTTCGTCTCCCCACGCAGCCGAGCTTTGGTAGACGAAATATAAGAGACAAGTTGTTGCCCATGCAACATGTTTCGTCTCTCCACGCAGCCGAGTTTTGGTAGACGAAATATAAGAGACAAGTGGTTGCCCATGCAACATGTTTCTTCTCTCCACGCAGCCGAGCTTTGGTAGACGAAATATAAGAGACAAGTTGTTGCCCATGAAACATGTTTCTTCTCTCCACGCAGCCGAGCAATCCAAAGATGTAAGAGGGCCAGAACAACTTGGTGCTAGCTTTGTCGCAGGAGTTGCCAGAGCAATGTTGAAATTAACACTGAACTGCCTAAGGGACTCCATCTCCGGATTTTTCCTCAAGGTTTACTCCCGAAGTCTATTCCGTGAAGGGAATACCCCGCTACCCGCTAGACAGCGGGGGTTAATAATCGGAGTTGACCTTCTCCTAGATGCGTTGACATATTTAGGCTAACGGGTCACATCTATCCAGGAAGAAGAATAATATATCTATTTAGCTGTGTCTTTGAAACCCACTTGACAACAGCAAGCAGTAACCATTTTAATCCCGATATTATTGGTTGCTGCTTGGTAAGCTATACTTTACTTTGATTTGGCTGTTCTTGTCTGTAGATGAGAAGACCTCATATCATGGGGGCCTCGGTAGCCTAGTTGGGAAAACCACCCGACTGGACTACCGACGTTCGGACAACCCGTGTTCGATTCCCGCTGAGAGCGATGTGAATTTTACTCGTGGTTTGGAAAAAAATACCCCCACGGTCGATCCAGCCGTTGGCAGAAATGGGTACCAGGGTATTACCCTGGGAAGGTGAGGAATGTCACCTCGCATCGTGATGTTCGATGTTTGAAGCAAATCCAGAAATCTCCGAACATTTCTGGGTAGGCGGCCGAGCACATATGGGTGGAAACTCCTGTGCTAAGACGCCGGTTCAAGTCTCGTACTTTACCTTTACCTTTAACTTTACCTCATCTCAATTTCTTGCCCTGTAATCTGAGAAGCTTAAAAAAAGGGGTAACAACTTAGATGGAATTCTACAATGATTGGGAGAAGAAAGATGAAGAGAGGTTGTGAATGGATCGCAAGGTATATAATTATCTAAGGATATGATCAAGGATCTGTAAGATTCACTTTCACCGTTCATTGTCACTGCATTTAGAGTTGAGAGACTTGGTTTTTCCTCGATGTTATTACCTTCCCAAATCAGTGAACCAGATTTTCACGGTTTGTGATTTTAGCTGAATCGACCTGAGTGCGGCATGATAGAAACTAACCTACGTCACTGTATCGCCAACACAATGTGTTAACAAATATACAATGTACTACTAACGCTTCCAAATAACTAACTCCTGTATCGCCAACACAATTTGTTAACAAATATACTGCTGACGCTTCCAGATAACTAACTCTAGTGTATATTAAATAATCTATATTTCAACACGGTACAGTCTTGTCACACGGGACAACTACTCTCTTCGAATTAACACAAACTGTGAATAACAACGATAAATGTGCGCTAGGCAGAGTGCAAAACATTAATGTCAAGAAACCAATAAATGTTTTGAAGATTACACACGATAAAAGGAAAGCGGGAAACTAAAATGAAAACATGTTTACATTATACACACATATTAAGACAGTTATAGGGAAGAGAACATAAAGTTCTCACATAAAACCTGATTTGTCAACTAAGGTTTAGAAGACACAATTGAAAGGGGCATTATCGGGACGAACTTTCAGTGAAAGCTACTTAGTTGTTTAGAACGGATGTCATCGGCGTCAGTTAGTGACACATATAGAAAGCCTTTAATATTTAAACACTTTTTGGAAGACACCGTATAGGGCAGGCCCGTACTAGTTGCAAGAAAAGAACTAAGAGACAGACCATATGTGGGGCGGAAACATTTGGTGAAGTGAAATATCTTGCAGGAATTCAACGATTTCATGCGGAATATCTTCTTCTTCTTCCTCTTTCCTTCCTCATCTGCCTTTCAGCGTCGAGGGGAGATATAATTTGCGGTCTTTTGCTCTTCTTTTCGCCTGTGCTGCTGTTATGTTTCCTAGTGCTTCTAATATTCCACCTTTCCATCTTTTTCGTGGTCGACCCTTGGGTCTGGTGTTCTCACAACGTTTGTTGAAGGCTCGTTGTGTTGTGTTTTGATCTTTCTGCCTTGTCACGTGGCCAAACAATTTTATCTGTTGTTTCCTTATATATTCTATGGCGGGGGCTATTCCTAGCTTTTTTCTCAGTTCTTCATTTCTGATCTTATCTCTCAGACTGTTTCCTGTCATTCGTCTAACACATTTCGTATCTATTGAGGTTATTTTTCTTGTTGATCTTTCATCTAGGGTACAGGTTTGGCATTGGTAGCACAACGTTGGGATGAAGTTTGTATTGTATAGTGCTCGTTTTGCCTCCAGAGTTATTTCCTTGTTGGACAATGGTGGTGATAACTGTCGAAAAAAACATTCTTGATAATATTTCAACTAAGAATACAGCGTCGAACAGGTAGAAAAGAAACAACCTGGATGTTCGAGATCTGTGTGTGCACATCCAGCGAGCTACTGAAATAATATATCAACGTACTTGCCATCTGTAATAAGCTGGACACATAGGAATGCTCATTATTTATTTTTATTTCTCTTCTACTTGATGTGCACGAGGTTCAAAATTACAAATTCTTTGGTTCCTTCTACGTGTATGTTAATAAAGATCGAAATAATAATTACTCGGTTCTTCCACATTTATGGAGAACAAAATGGTAATTACTTGGTTCTTCCACATGTATGGAGAACAAAATGGTAATTACTTAGTTCTTCCACATGTATGGAGAACAAAATGATAATTACTTGGTTCTTCCACATGTATGGAGAACAAAATGGTAATTACTTGGTTCTTCCACATTTATGGAGAACAAAATGGTAATTACTTGGTTCTTCCACATGTATGGAGAACAAAATGGTAATTACTTGGTTCTTCCACATGTATGGAGAACAAAATGATAATTACTTGGTTCTTCCACATTTATAGAGAACAAAATAGTAATTACTTGGTTCTTCCACATGTATGGAGAACAAAATAGTAATTACTTGGTTCTTCCACATTTATGGAGAACAAAATAATAATTACTCGGTTCTTCCACATATATGGAGAACAAAATTGTAATTACTTGGTTCTTCCACATATATGGAGAACAAAATGATAATTTTGTCATGTTAGTCATATCTCATATCTTGGAGTGTCCGTGTTAATCATGTCTCATATCTTTAAGTGTGTATGTGTTTAGTCATATCTCATATCTTAGTGTGTATCTGTGTTAGTCATGTGTCATATCTTTGTGTGTGCATGTTTGGGCTAGTGATATCTCATATCTCTGTGTGTATGTTTATGTTAGTCATATCTCATATCTTTGTGTGTGCATGTCTGTGTATGTCACATCTCATATCCTTGTGTTTGCATGGCTATGCTAGTCACATCTCATATCATTGTGTGTGCCTATCTATGTTGGTTATATCTGCTATCTTTGTGTGCATGTCCATGTTAGACATGTGTAATTTCTTTGTGGGTGCATGTCTATGTCAGTCATATCTCATATCTTTATGTGCATGTTTATGTTAGTCATGTGTCATATATCTTGACGTATGTCAGTGTTAGTCATGCCTCGTATCGCTATGTGCATGTCTGTGTTTGTCACATCTCATATCTTTGTGTGTGTATGTCTGTGTTAGTCACCTCTAGTGACTCGGGCAGATGGTGCTCGTAAACCTGGGAGGGCCGACCATCTAAGGGCAGAATCCCCCTACAGAAAAGATCACCTGCTGCCTTGCAGGAAGATTGGGGACAATCAAAGGCTAGGGAAAGCAAACCTGAATAAAATGCTGGCTGAAATCGGATGCACGGGACCACTGGCGCAGAACACAGTGCAACGTTTTTAACGGGTGTTCAATCAGAGTGGATCTGGCAGACTCTAATTGTGATGTTCTGTTTGTAACACACCTAACCTGACAGCTGAGTTCATGTGAGGAGCTGGAATCCTACTCTGATTGGGTCCTGATCGCAGAGAGAGAGAGAGAGAGAAATGATAATTACTTGGTTCTTCCACATGTATGGAGAACAAAATGATAATTACTTGGTTCTTCCACATTTATGGAGAACAAAATGATAATTACTTGGTTCTTCCACATGTATGGAGAACAAAATGATAATTACTTGGTTCTTCCACATGTATGGAGAACAAAATGATAATTACTTAGTTTTTCCCCATGTACGAGAACAAAATGATAATTGCTTAGTTCTTCCCCATGTACGAGAACAAAATGATAATTACTTAGTTCTTCCCCATGTACGAGAGAAAATGATAATTACTTAGTTCTTCCCCATGTACGAGAACAAAATGATAATTACTTAGTTCTTCCCCATGTACGAGAGAAAATGATAATTACTTAGTTCTTCCCCATGTACGAGAACAAAATTATAATTACTTAGTTCTTCCCAATGTACGAGAACAAAATGATAATTACTTAGTTCTTCCCCATGTACGAGAGAAAATGATAATTACTTAGTTCTTCCCCATGTACGAGAGAAAATGATAATTACTTAGTTCTTTCCCATGTACGAGAACAAAATGATAATTACTTAGTTCTTCCCGATGTACGAGAACAAAATGATAATTACTTAGTTCTTCCACAAGTACGAGAACAAAATGATAATTACTTAGTTCTTCCCCATGTACGAGAACAAAATGATAATTACTTAGTTCTTCCACAAGTACGAGAACAAAATGATAATTACTTAGCTCTTACACAAGTACGAGAACAAAATGATAATTACTTAATTCTTCCACAAGTACGTGAACAAAATGATAATTACTTAGTTCTTCCCCATGTACGAGAACAAAATGATAATTACTTGGTTTTCTCTCCGCATCAACAAACTAATTTTGTTTAATTAAAATGTATTTGTCTCTCTCCGTCTGTTCTTCTTCACTGATCAACCGTTGCTATACGTCCAGATGGAGTAGAGTCACGGACAGGCCGCTGGAAGCCTTCTATGGTTTTCTTACAGTTAGTTCTGCAGGCTCGCTTTTCTGGGCAAAATTTCAGATTTCTGGTTGTAGAGGCCGAATCTTGTGGTACATGCTCAGGAGCTTGCCTTGACGATGTTGCTGTCGCTAACAATATTTGTTTTTTTTAGGTGTACTATGAGGCCAGAATGCATTGCTCTCAAGTATCTAATTTGCCGATGATTTTTTGAGAAAAAAGAAGAGAGAAAGTGAAGAATTAACGAGAAGATCATCATCACGTTCCGTTACGTACGGTCCATAAAAAGAATAGATGCTATAATGTTTCTGATCATTGTCACATAAAAAAAAATTAAAATAGCGAAACATCAAGTACCCATTTATGGCTAGGTGAACGTAGAAGCCATCGCGATGGAGATCGAATTCAAGTTAAATTTCTCAGTGGATCTGTTTCCCTCCATATTCACTGCCCTACCGCGGCTCGATGTTTTTCTTCTTAACTTGTTCATGTTGTCTTCCTCTGATTTGTATTTTTCCAATCACTTTCCATAATCCTGCGACAGAACTAGCACAGCGGCAGAGGACAATGTAACATACACACAACAGTGCTCAGAGCCAAAATAATCGAGAAACAATCGCGTTCATACAGACATAATGTAAATAAAATTGCAACCATCAATATTTGTGGTATCAGAGACAAAGAAGAACAATTAATCGACGCAATGATAAAAAGCCAGCCATCGAATACATAAAGAAACAACAGATAAATTGGTTCGGCCACATAACAAGACAGAAAGAACTAACAATGAATCAAAGAGCCATAAACAAACGCTACGAAAACGTCAGATTAAGAGGAAGACCGAGAAAGAGATGGATAAATGGAATACTAGAGTCACTAGGAGGGATAACATCAGAAGATGCCAACAGAAGAGCAAAGAATCGCAGATTGTTTCTCCCCTCGACGCCAACGGCAACAGAGGAAGGATAGAAGAAGAAGAACTTTCCATAATCTAATCTTCATGAAAACCACTTTTCTTAACCTAATCTTCATGACAACCACTTTTCTTAATCTAATCTTCATGAAAACCACTTTTCTTAATCTAATCTTCATGACAATCACTTTTCTTAATCTAATCTTCATGACAACCACTTTTCTTAATCTAATCTTCATGACAACCACTTTTCTTAATCTAATCTTCATGACTTGCGTCTCTATTTCCCTTGCAGCTCATAAAACACGCGACATTAGGTACATGTACGTGTCCCCATAGCTTGTGTAACTCTAATTATATGTTGATAGTGACAAGTTAGTATGTAGAAAACATTATGTTTGTATCGCCAGAAGGGAGTTTCCGGTGACAGATTGATCAACAAGCGTGAATAACATAATGATCAATCGATCATTCGTTTGCTGTGAACTAGTTTAGTTTAGCCCAACACATGCACATAACGACAAACTAAATAAGCAGTGCACACCTGACAATGATAATGTTCACCGTTTGCCAACTCTTTGTAATGTGAAATTGGTTGGTGTTGCCAATTATACCAGAAATAATGAACTATTTTATATGAATCTTTAATGTGCAGTAGAAACAGTGAAGCTAAGTAGGTTAACAGGGCCCCGTAACACTTATTTCATTTCAACAAACTTAAGCGGTCTCGGAATTCATGTATCTTGGCAGAAGGCCTAAAGAGAGCAGAACACAACCGAGAAAGGAACTGAGACATTAAAAGGAGTTTGAGTAAGTAAAAAGCAAAGAACCTAGTGTATAGGGAATATGGTGTTAGCACCCCGATTTTATATAGACTTTCGGAACATTATATTTGGGGAAATGTGGTCTTTTTTTAGGAGTTAAGAGTGATCTAGAAGTAATAGGTCAACCACTGGACAAGAAGCCGCGATAGCTCAATGGTTAGTGAATTGGACTACAAAGGACAAGAGGTAGGGTTCGATCCCAACCGACGGCCTCCGGGTTCACGCAGCCTTTAATGGGTACAGGATTTTTTGGGGAGAAAGTAAAGCGGCACGGGCGTAATACCGACCACATTACCCCAAAAATCATGTGCCGAAGCTCTGTACAATTGATGGTCACTAACACCATATTCCCTACACGCCACTTGGCGTGACTGGGGTACTTTACTTACTGGACAAGAATGTCCAAAGTCAGAATTCCGCCACAGGCAGTGATAATTGTTCTCTTCGAATCAATGTTTCTTCTTGGCTTGACCTTCCTCTCTGGAATCGGAGATCTAATGTCCAGTCCACTCGGATAAAGGTGAAAAACAGGAGTCCCTGTTGTGCTCTAGAGTCTGGTTTCTCGTGGCAAGACGCTGTGCCGAGGAGTAAGGGTTCGATCCTGATTCGGACCATCTGTTGTTCATATTTTGTTGTTGTTGATTATTTATGATTTTGTTCGCAGTGCTGTAAACATACCTCTTCCCCTGAAATGATTCGCAGGCCTTGTGTGCACTCTGTGCACGTTAAACAACCCTTGGCAATTAAACGTTGAGTAGCCAAAGATATGGCCGCTTGTTGGGAACAATCATTTATAATTCTGCACTTACCGAAAACGGATACGGCGGAAAGGCGCAACAATTGCGACACACAAAAACTAACGACACAAGCATCCACTCCCGCTCAGTCGGAAAACGCTGAAGAAAACGAAGCAACGAACCACAATGCCAGCGCTGTAGCGTACCAAGTGTTACCATTTTCTCAAATTCATTCCAAACATGGAAATTAAATCAAACAGCGAGTAATGAATGTTATCTTTCTGTCCTCCTGTCAGGTGGGTTTATGAACAAACGTCTAACACAGAGCTTAGAAATATGGTGGTCACATCCACAGACACGGTGCTCTTGAAGGAACAATAATTGCAGGTATGGATAGAAGGTATGATTCCAGGAAAATTAGACGAGGCCGATTAAGAAGAAGGTGGTTTGGAGAAACCAAAGAGGTCTTAAAATTGACAACAGAAGCAGCAGGTGATTGTGATAGAGACATGGATTTTTTTTTTCAGACGGGTTGCACTGAGAGCAACGTTCTGTGGGAGATTTGGAAGAGACATAGATTCATTCAGACAGGCTGTGATGAGAGTAACGTTCTGTAGAAGATTTGGAAGAGACATAGATTCATTCAGACAGGCTGTGATGAGAGTAACGTTCTGTGGGAGATTTGGAAGAGACATAGATTCATTCAGACAGGCTGTGATGAAAGTAACGTTCTGTGGAAGATTTGGAAGAGACATAGATTCATTCAGACAGGCTGTGATGAGAGTAACGTTCTGTGGGAGATTTGGAAGAGACATAGATTCATTCAGACAGGCTGTGATGAGAGTAACGTTCTGTGGAAGATTTGGAAGAGACATAGATTCATTCAGACAGGCTGTGATGAGAGTAACGTTCTGTGGAAGATTTGGAAGAGACATAGATTCCTTCAGACAGGCAGTGATGAGAGAAACGTTCTGTGGGGGATCTGGAAGAGACATATACTCATGTAGACAGGCTGAGATGAGAGTAACGTACTGCAATGACATGTAAATAGATTAGATGATTCGTATGTTATAAATGTCAAACATGGACACAAAAAGCATACAAGAAAATGAAAAATTAAAAAAATCTGAGGATGTGAAATTTGAAGAAAAAAAAACGAACTAATTTCATTAGCACAGAACTAATGAACAATTAAACATTCAGATAAAGCATGTGATACATATACCGTGTTTTGTTAAAGTAAGTGAGTTTAAACTCAGCTCCTATAAACTCTAATACATAGAAACAAAGTTGATTCAGTTGGTTAGTAGATATAAGAAGAGTTGAGGTGTAGAACAACTTAAGCAAAGGTCCCGTGTGCACTTAGCACACATAAAATAACCCTTGGCAGTTAAACGTCGAAGAGAGTAGGCCAGAAATGATCGCTGCCCAGGGCAAAATTGTTAAGCAAATTTACAAATACTGGAGACAGATGTATCTGATCGACAGGCGCAGACTAGCGACACAACGCACCAACGACCACTTAACGAGCGTAGCTATGATGAAGAGATCAGGCAAAGTTTGCATTTTAAATAATGAGATAGACACTATTCATTCCAATTTGTGTCAACAGAAATATGAAAAAGATTGCTTCAGTGAACTAGACTGGACATATGGAAGTAAGACCAGCAATATAGGACAAAAGACAAAAACATCTTTGGAGGTCACAGATAGAAGGTTTTAAAGAAGAATATTGAAAATACTAAGGACATCTACATAGTGAACAAAGACAAGAAGAAAACTTATTTCCAGCATTCATTATTTTTGCAGCACGTTGTGAGAGGGCAACAGTTGAGATATAATGTGGTAGCACGTTGTGAGAGAGCAAAAGTTGGGATATAATGTGGTAGCACGTTATGAGAGGGCAACAGTTGGGATATAATGTGGTAGCATGTTATGAGAGGGCAACAGTTGGGATATAATGTGGTAGCACGTTGTGAGAGGCAACAGTTGAGATATAATGTGGTAGCACGTTGTGAGAGGGCAAAAATTGGGATATAATGTGGTAGCACGTATGAGAGGGCAACAGTTGGGATATAATGTGGTAGCACGTTATGAGCGGGCAAAAATTGGGATATAATGTGGTAGCATGTTATGAGAGGGCAACAATTGGGATATAATGTGGTAGCATGTTATGAGAGGACAACAATTGGGATATAATGTGGTATCACGTTACGAGAGAACAACAATTGGGATATAATGGGGTAGCACGTATGAGAGGACAACAGTTTGGATATAATGTTGTTGCACGTTATGAGAGGGCAACAATTGGGATATAATGTTGTAGCATGTTATGAGAGGGCAACAATTGGGATATAATGTTGTAGCACGTTATGAGAGAGCAACAGTTGGGATATAATGTGGTAGCACGTATGAGAGGACAACAGTTTGGATATAATGTTGTAGCACGTTATGAGAGAGCAACAGTTGGGATATAATGTTGTAGCACGTTATGAGAGAGCAACAGTTGAGATATAATGTGGTAGCACGTATGAGAGGACAACAGTTTGGATATAATGTTGTAGCACTTTATGAGAGAGCAACAGTTGGGATATAATGTGGTAGCACGTATGAGAGGACAACAGTTTGGATATAATGTTGTTGCACGTTATGAGAGGACAACAATTGGGATATAATGTTGTAGCACGTTATGAGAGGGTAACAGGTTGGGATATAATGTGGTAGCACGTATGAGAGGACAACAGTTTGGATATAATGTTGTAGCACGTTATGAGAGAGCAACAGTTGGGATATAATGTGGTAGCACGTTATGAGAGGACAACAGTTGGGATATAATGTTGTAGCACGTTATGAGAGAGCAACAGTTGGGATATAATGTTGTAGCACGTTATGAGAGAGCAACAGTTGGGATATAATGTTGTAGCACGTTATGAGAGAGCAACAGTTGGGATATAATGTGGTAGCACGTTATGAGAGGGTAACAGTTGGGATATAATATGGTAGCACGTTATGAGAGGACAACAGTTTGGATATAATGTGGTAGCACGTTATGAGAGGACGACAGTTTGGATATAATGTGGTAGCACGTTATGAGAGGACAACAGTTTGGATATAATGTGGTAGCACGTTATGAGAGGACTACAGTTTGGATATAATGTGGTAGCACGTTATGAGAGGGTAACAATTGGGATATAATGTGATATGAAATCCACAAAAGAAACAATAAATAACTGTACTGACAGAAAGTTGGGCATATGTATGATCACCAACGCCAGGAAACCACGGTGATGATGATGATACCCTGCTTCAAACACACAGCAGGCGAAAATAAAATGGTTCATCAAATTCAGGAAGCAACCTAGCGACCCATACGAGTTAACAAGAGCCAACCATATGACTGCTTTCTGGGTCGATGAAGACTGACAATAAGATGGTAGGCAATATTGCGGAAATCCCGCGGCGATACGGGCTGGCAACTGTCAGTGCGATACGGTTGGTCCTGATTAGAAAAATGCAGCTCCCCACCACACTCCGTTGCACTTCTAGTTGGAACGCGTATTTCTTGAATAATTAACAGATACTTACGTATGTAAGAAAACAACACACGATTCATGTATACATCGCGTATCTTGTATTTCACGTTTCATGTATATCATGTATCATGTATATCACGTTTCATGTATATCATGTATCATGTATATCACGTTTCATGTATATATCACGTATCATGTATATCACGTTTCATGCCTATCACGCATCATGTATATCAAGTATCATGTATATCATGTATCATGTATATATCACGTATCATGTATATCACGTATCATGTATATCACGTTACATGTCTATCATGTATCATGTATATCACGTTATATGTCTATCACGTATCATGTATATCACGTATCATGTATATCACGTTACATGTCTATCACGTATCTTGTATATTACATATATCACGTATTATGTATATCACGTATCATGTCTATCACATATCATGTATATAACGTATCATGTATATCGCGTATTATGTTAATCACGTATTATGTTTAACTGATCAAATCTTTACCAATTATTCTGCTTCATCTTATAACCCGCTTTCAAATGACCAAACATTAACTACAACTCTCTTGTAATTTATCATTTATTATCAGTCACTTTAAAATTATGTTTTTTTTTTTTTTCTTCAAAATACGTTGACTAGAAGGAACGCAGCTGACTATTATATTCCTTTGTTACCTCAGAACGTCATATTTTGGAAATACAACGTACAACATTTCTAATATAACATTATGTTTAAAGGAACTAAGGTAGAACCTTAGGAATATAACACCACATTTTTACATTAACAATATACCAAGTAAGTACTATATCGACATTTTTGGAAAACCCGTGTTCGATTTATGCTGGAAGCGGTGTGAATTCAACTCGTGGTTTAAAAAAAAATACCCCCACGGTCGACTCAGCCGCTGGCTGAAATGAGTACCAGGGTATTACCCTGGGAAGGTGAGAAATGCCGCCTCGCATCGTGAGTTTCGATGCTTGAAGTGACACTATCCAGAAGTCTCCGAACACTTCTGGATAGGCGGGCGAGCACATACGGGTGAAAACTCGCGTGCTGAGACGCTGATTCAAGTCATGTACTTTACCTTTACTCTTAGCTTATTTTGAAAATTGTAACATATTACTTTGCTAATATCACGTTATAATTTGTTTAAATAACACATCACCTTATGAATAAGACATTGTAATTGAAAATACCAAGATATCAGATAAAGCTGATAAGAAATACCGACTACATATGAGAGGCTGATAATGAAATCATGGACATGTCGGACTGAAGATACTATTATAGTAAATTGGTAGGCAGAATGGATACCTCTGCCTCCAAGATTTAGCACCATCTTTTCTGTCGTCGGCACAGTCAACTGATGATGCAGATAACAGAACCCGATTGTCGTGTATGTAGAATGTATTTTCTTGTTTCGTCCTGGGTCATACTGGTATTGAAGGGAACGAAAGAGTAGATAGATTCGCCGGTTCCGCCAATCAGATGGACATCCAATAGAAAGGATGATATTATTAACTGTACCAGCGATATGGTTCCGCCAATCAGATGGACATCCAATAGAAAGGATGATATTATTAACTGTACCAGCGATATGGATAGAATGAAGAACTTTGGGAGAAAAATGAATCTACGGTGTTATCTCTACAGACTGGGTGAAATGAGAAGGAAGATTTTCATTGTCAGAACAGATGGACATTCTGGATGAGTGGATGCCAACCAACGACCTGGCACAGTTAGTCGTTCGCTTTCTGTTGATAAAACAATATGAGGAGAAGATCGAAGTACAAGTGCCTATTCCCTAAGTGCAGTGACAACTATCCTAACATAGTCAATCAAATGTGTACAATAGCGCCATAACGTGACAATAACAGTGCACTACCTTGGTATTATACTGCTTTATTTTGAAAAAATAATATATAATCTAAAATTGCTAATGTAAATTGCTATAAAGATATATTTTTAAAGTAAAAATATATAATCTAAGTACTATAATAACGTCATATTCTGAAATAACAAAGCATTACCGTAGTAAATATAACGATATATTTGAAGCTGTCAGTTTATTGCTGGATAGATGCAGTGACAGAGACATGTAACAACAAAGGACAATCACTAATTCAGACAATTCGAGCAGCACAAGAACGACAAATGATATAAACCACGACACCTTTTAGGTATCAGTGAAAGAGAAAAGAAGAAAGAAGAAGAAGAGTGTATTGCTTTAGTAACATAACGTTGTTTTGAAAATAACAGTTTATTTTAATTTATTACAACAGGAACATCCGTGTTAAAACTCTACACACAAACGTTACAACACGCACCAAATAGCAAGCACATAGCCAGGTCGAACAAACGTGTTCATACATCAACATAAAAAAAAACATCCAATTAAAAAGACACTATAAGCACTTCTTGAAAACAACACTCAAAATTCCTTACCTTGCATGTCCAAATTCTGTTGAAGCTTCTATCCAAAAGATCGATCAATTGTTGTTCTTTTCTTCCCGATTAAAATCCAAAATCCGAACATTTTACCTGTCTCACATTTAACATATAACTCAGCTAACTTTCCAGATAAAACTCCGTACCTTGTGGTATGAAATCCACGACAGCCTTTGAACAAGATCTCTCAAGAATAAACCACAAATGCAGCCAGTACCATCCAAGCAGTTGCTAGTTCAGTTTCCTAGTAAAATATCCTCTTCGCCTTTTGAAGTTCTGCTGTGATGGGGTGTTCAAGTTTTACTAAACTAAATGTGCACTCAATCTTTTCTTTCGTCTGTGCTGTCTGTCTACACTGTCTGTTTTCTCTATTTTGTCACGACGTTCTCAAACTCGCTGTGGGGGTCCTATTTAATATGCTGCCTTGTTGAGGCGGTGGGTCTTTTTTAAGACTGATAGGTCGGGCCTAAAGTTGTATTTCTGTGTGGGTTTTTTTTTCTTCCTCTTTTTTTTAAAGTGGATGACGCCGAATGAGGGCACACAACTAGTAGTCAGCGCTTTTTTTTTTTTTTGGCTGGAGGTAGGAAAATTATGACCGGGGAGGGTGGGAAATGAACGAATGGTTGAGTGGTTGAATAAAAAGACAGGAAGAGGTTGAATAAAAAGACAAGACGGTAAAAGTAGAAATGAAGCATGAACACAGGGGTAGGCAAACGATCTTTTGGAGAGGAGGGACTGCGTGGAAGTTTGAAAGAAAGGGAAATAGAATGTAAATTCAAGGGATATAGTTATATAAATATTAAGAAAAACAATGTAAATAAGAGAGTAAACAAAGGATCAGAATGCAAATATAAGGTTAATAATAAGAGAAATAATAAGAGAAGTAGGACATATATATGAGGTTACACATATATAAGATAAACATATTATAATGCAACAAAAAAGGTTTCATAATGATAGTCATGTAAGGAAAAAGGATTGAATTCTTGTTAATGGATGTATAGATCAATGTGAATGATAAGAGATGACGGATATTTGTTGATGATAGATGAGTGGGTTTATTGATACTACAGAGCAATAAATGCATTATAATGGATGGGCAAAGGTTGGATAATTTCTATTGAAATGTAGATGCATTTATATATACGAATTATTTTATAGAAAACATGGATAATTGTTGATGATATGTGAATAAAATTACAGATATTTCCGGATGAAATAAAGTTATAGAAATCATCATCATCATCAAGTACCGGGCCTGCTGGCGTAGGTGATCATGTCTCTCCACAATTTTCGATCTCGACATTTATTTATCATTTCTATTGTTGACCTTCTGCCAAGCTATTCTCTTAAGCTGTCTGGTATTTTTTCTCTCTCTATTTCATCTATCTCTTCGTCCCTCAATTTTCCCAGCTGTTACAATATATTTCAACTGTTCTCTTCTCTTTACATGGCCAAAAAATGATGATTGTTTCTTCCTAATATTGGAAATTAGCTCTCTTTTTTGCTTTGACCTCTTTCAGAACGTTTTCATTACTCTTCTTAGCTGTCCATGGTATTCTCAACATTCTTCTGTAAAACCACATTTCTACAGACACCAGTGATTTTCTTGTCTGTTGTCCTATTGTCCATGATTTAAAGAAATAGAAAGCTTTATTATCATTATTATTATTATGTTATAATTATTATTATTATTTTATCGTTATTATTGTTATTATCATCGTCGTTCGGATGATATATGAAAGAATCGTGAATGAAAAATGAATAAACGGAAGTAATTATGAAGAGATTGATAAATGGATGGGAGAGTCAAGGACATACGGGTTTGATAAGGGAGATCACTGTGCTTGGCTTTTGTCTGGCTTCAGGTCTCAAATATGACGAATTTTGTTCTTGTCGTCACGATTCAATTAACTTCTTACAGTTAGTGCAACTGTTTTTTTTTTTTTAATGGGCAGATAGGACGGCTTGGCGTGATACTAGCCATGCCATCCATAAAATGTAGGAGCCTCGGTGGCTGAGTGGTTAGTGTGCTCGCCTCGGTGGCTGAGTGGTTAGTGTGCTCGCCTCGGTGGCTGAGTGGTTAGTGTGCTCGCCTCGGTGGCTGAGTGGTTAGTGTGCTCGCCTCGGTGGCTGAGTGGTTAGTGTGCTCGCCTCGGTGGCTGAGTGGTTAGTGTGCTCGCCTCGGTGGCTGAGTGGTTAGTGTGCTCGCCTCGGTGGCTGAGTGGTTAGTGTGCTCGCCTCGGTGGCTGAGTGGTTAGTGTGCTCGCCTCGGTGGCTGAGTGGTTAGTGTGCTCGCCTCGGTGGCTGAGTGGTTAGTGTGCTCGCCTCGGTGGCTGAGTGGTTAGTGTGCTCGCCTCGGTGGCTGAGTGGTTAGTGTGCTCACTTCATGATCAGAAGGGTCCGAGTTCGATCCCCACCAGTGGCGAATTTTTTTTCAGACTGACAAGGCTCCGGGGTTCACCCAGCCTCTAAAACTGGTACCTTACATTTTTTCTGGGACGTAAAGGCGGCCTGGCGTGATACCAACCACATAGCCCAAAAATGTGCCGTGGTCATAGAAAAGTAAGGTCACTAACACCATATTCTACATGCTCCTAGCAGGGCGTGGAGGGAACCTTGTAATCTTGATGTAAAGTAATGTTGATCTCACGTCACTGTCTGACAGTGTAACAACAATAGAAGAATGAAGTAGAAGGGAATATGTAGAATTTGAAAGAACTCTGTGACTTTGGCATAAGTCCCAATCTGTTGAGCGTGTATCCCAAGTTGTACATACCAGGCAGGACGTTTGGGAGTTAAGGTAAATTAATGCACATAAATGCACATAAATGCATATAAATGCACATATATGCATACAATTGCGAAACTGCAGTGAAGCTAACTGTGAGGAGAAATGAAACAAAAATAGATACAGAAAAAAATGGGATTGTTATAGCTTCATGTAACAAGTGGAAAAGTTGTATGTTTGTTCCTGCTGAAGGCCTATTGAGATGAAACGTTGTTCTGGTTTGTGTTGTCCTCTTGTTCCGTGAAGCTTTAACCGTCCCGTTATTTTCTCTCTATCTATTTTTGTTTCATTTCTCTTGGACGTTTTGGGCTTTGTGAACATTACATGAAAGGTCTCAATCTGAACAGTAAGAAAAGAGAAGGAATGATCATATGGAAGAAACAATCATCACCAGCATGGAGCATAAATATAAACAGGACAAATCGGAAACAGGTGCAGAGAGTCATATACTTGGGCACAATAATAACATCGGAAGATAAACCACAGAAATAAAAAGGCTGAATAGCTCAGGTCAAAATAGCATTTCAGAAAATGAAAAACGTCGTGTGCAATAAGTCTATGTCAATAGAAATGAGAAAGTGAGTTCATCGGTGCTATATAGAGCCAATTCTGACCTATGTAAGCGATGCATGGACAGTAGACAAACAAATGAAATGACGATTAGAGGCCACAGTGATGGGACTTCTCAGAAGAATGTTGAAAGTTCTCAGGACAGCTAAAAGAAACTCAATAAGGACAATATCAAAGAGGCCAACACAAAAAAAGGGAACTCCTAAAAAACATTAGAAAGAAATAATCAACATGTTTCGGGCATATCATGAGAAGTGAAGAGTTGGAATACTTGGTTACAACTGGCAAAATAAAACGAAAGATATTGCGAGCGACAAAGAGAGAAGATACTAGATACTCTGGTGTCATGGCATGGAAAACAGTCAACAACAGAAATGATACGATGCACTGTGGATAGAAAAGTTTGTGGAAGGACATCATCGCCTGCGCCAATTGGAATGGTACATGATGATAAAAGATAAAAGTCAACAATCACTGAAAAGAGCACAAAAGCGAACAGTTTAAAAGAACAAACACACAAGCCAAGGATTTGAAAATTAACTTTGGTGAAATGGATTATCTTTTCATTTACTTCCTTTTCCCATTATTCTGCAATCCATATGTATTTGCTTTTTGTATTTGTAGATGCATTTATTTTAAATGCTGAATTCTAAATGGGCACAATTAGTTCGCATTATTTGTTCATCGCTTTTTAGCGCCATTTTTGGGCTCCTTTATCTGAAGCTAAAACATATATTCTTTGCAAAAATGTTGAATAAATTGTGCTGATGTGTGTGACATAATCTATAGGGAGAAAAGTGGTGATGGATAGGTGGTCTAGAGGTAAGATGTAGGCTTCTGGTTACGACGTTCCGAGGTACGAAATCCCACCAGAAAGTGGTGGGAACTTCTCTCGTCGAGTACTTGGTTTCTTCTTGGGTTTACTTCTACCGATCTCTCGGTGGTGAGATCTTATGTCTAGTCCTCTCTCGGTGGTGAGATCTTATGTCTAGTCCTCTCTCGGTGGTGAGATCTTATGTCTAGTCCTCTCTCGGTGGTGAGATCTTATGTCTAGTCCTCTCTCGGTGGTGAGATCTTATGTCTAGTCCTCTCTCGGTGGTGAGATCTTATGTCTAGTCATCTCTTGGTGGTGAGATCTTATGTCTAGTCCTCTCTTGGTATTGAGATCTTATGTCTAGTCCTCTCTCGGTGGTGAGATCTTATGTCTAGTCCTCTCTCGGTGGTGAGATCTTATGTCTAGTCCTCTCTCGGTGGTGAGATCTTATGTCTAGTCCTCTCTTGGTAGTAGGATCTTATGTCTAGTCCTCTCTCGGTAGTGAGATCTTATGTCTAGTCCTCCCTCGGTGGTGAGATCTTATGTCTAGTCCTCCCTCGGTGGTGAGATCTTATGTCTAGTCCTCTATCGGTGGTGAGATCTTATGTCTAGTCCTCTCTCGGTGGTGAGATCTTATGTCTAGTCCTCTCTCGGTGACGAGATCTTATGTCTAGTTCTCTCTTGGTAGTGAGATCTTATGTCTACTCATCTCTTGGCATTGAGATCTTATGTCTACTCATCTCTCGGTAGTGAGATCTTATGTCTAGTCCTTTCTTGGTAGTGAGATCTTATGTCTAGTCCTCTATCGGTGGTGAGATCTTATGTCTAGTCCTCTATCGGTGGTGAGATCTTATGTCTAGTCGTCATCTATTGGTGGTGAGCTCTTATGTCTAGTCCTCTCTTGGTGGTGAGATCCAATGTCTAGTCCTCTCTTGGTAGTGAGATCTTATGTCTAGTCCTCTCTTGGTAGTGAGATCCGATGTCTAGTCCTCTCTTGGTAGTGAGATCCGATGTCTAGTCCTCTCTTGGTAGTGAGATCCGATGTCTAGTCCTCTCTCGGTAGTGAGATCCATGGTCTAGCTCTCACTGATTAGTGAGATTCGATGTCTAGTCCTCTCTTGGTAGTGAGATCTTATGTCTAGTCCTCTCTTGGTAGTGAGATCCGATGTCTAGTCCTCTCTTGGTAGTGAGATCTTATGTCTTGTCCTCTCTTGGTAGTGAGATCTTATGTCTAGTCCTCTCTCGGTAGTGAGATCCATGGTGTAGCTCTCACTGATTAGTGAGATTCGATGTCTAGTCCTCTCTTGGTAGTGAGATCGTATGTCTAGTCCTCTCTTGGTAGTGAGATCTTATGTCTAGTCCTCTCTTGGTAGTGAGATCCGATGTCTAGTCCTCTCTTGGTAGTGAGATCCATGGTGTAGCTCTCACTGATTAGTGAGATTCGATGTCTAGTCCTCTCTTGGTAGTGAGATCTTATGTCTAGTCCTCTCTTGGTAGTGAGATCCGATGTCTAGTCCTCTCTTGGTAGTGAGATCCATGGTGTAGCTCTCACTGATTAGTGAGATTCGATGTCTAGTCCTCTTAGATAACTGCAAGAAAAGGAGCTTCTTGGTAGTTGAAAATCGAAGGAACTGCAAAATTTATAGGAAAAAAGTAGCCAAAAACGTCAAAACTCTGGACGCTAAAAAATGAAAGTACCAGGCCCTGAAGTTTGAGAATAGCAGCCTGGATATCGAGGCATTCACGAGTGCTTGAGTGAAAATAGGAAAAAGTATAACCACGCAAAATTCAGCTCTTCACTACTTCGCTAGTGAATGCAAACAAACAACAAAGAGAGAGAGAGAGAGAGAGAGGGGGGGGGGGCTTTTAGATAGTTGCCAGTATGAAGAAACGTTCAATAAGTACTGTACTAGTCGTCGCTAGTGGCGTTGCGTGGAAGAGGATGTGGGCTAAATGATGGTTACCCCTGGCATAAGATTCTTAAAGGTGCATAAATTCATTCAAAAACATGTAGGAGGCGCAATCCTGCCCTGCATAGGGCACTGGCAACCCAAATACCTGCCCTGTCAGGGAGCTAGCAACGAATATTACGGCATCGTGTACATTTGACACAGTTTTACTGTGATGAAGTCGGACATGTTCTATTTCATCATGTTTTCACTTGTTCTTTCTTCTCTACAATTCTTGAAATATCAGGGTGAAAAAAAAAATACGTTAAAATTATTCTGTTGAAAGAAATAACAGGCGGGATCCATTACGGTAGCATGTCGCATCTACAACCATATCCTCGCCAGGTAAAGTTCAAAGAGTGACAGGGAAAGTGGTGATAAGATAGATTGTTGACAGACATAAGTGCGCGACCTTAAAGCTCGCGTAAACCACCTTCCACAGTTAACTCTACTGCGTCTTATGGTAACTCTTTACAATAAAAACAGTGGGGAAAAGTACAGTAGGCAAGATAAAGAGTAAGAAAAACATTGCCGATTGAGGGAAGATGTGTAGCTTTCTCAAGGATGTGAAAAGATTAGTAATGAGAGCTTTCATAGCGGACTGGAAATACTTTGTGTTCAAGATGGAGTCGCTCTTTTCCAGCTTTCGTCTCTTTATCTTTAGCACTTCTCCATTTTTATTGGTACCCGTCTCTTCCTGTGTTCTCCTCATTTTCTGTGCCACATGTTAACAGCGGAGCTACTTACCGACATGTTTCGTAGAGTCGAGCGGTGTAAGAATCGAGTCTGTCCACTTTGCATAGTCCGAAAAAACCCTTTGCCGCCGTGCATGTTCTGTAGTAGTAATCTTTCTCAATATTGTACATTTAGCCGCAATCCTATTCTACATTGTATAGTCGACAATAATCCTACTGCACATTATTTAATCGATAATAATCCTACTTCACATTGTATAGTCGACAAAAATCCTACTGCACATTATATAATGATAAATCTACGTCACATTGTATAGTCGACAATAATCCTACTCCACTACGTGCAGTGAAAATAATCCTACTGCACATTATATACTCGATAATAATCCTACTCCACATTATATAGTCGATAATAATCCTACTCCACATTATATAATCGATAATAATCCTACTCCACATTATATAATTGGTAATAATCGTACTCCACATTATATAATCGACAATAATCCTACTTCACATTATATAGTCGATAATAATCCTACTCCACATTATATAGTCGATAATAATCCTACTCCACATTATATAGTCGATAATAATCCTACTAAGTTGAACGCATTCGAAAATAAATGTCTAAAGAAAATACTTGGTATGGCGTGGAACGAATTCAAAACAAACGGGGAAATTAGAGAAATCGCCAATCAACCACTAATATCTTCAGTAATAAAGAAAAGACGATGGTCATATGTTGGACATGTGATGAGAAGAGAAATAACCGAATAGCAAAGCAGGCCCTCATATGGAAAACAACAGGTAAGAGAAAAAGAGGAAGACCCAGGGAGACACTGAGAAAAACATTGATGAGAGAGGCAAGAGCAGCAGGATTCGGCTCCCACAATGAGATAGAGCTGCTTGCGCAGAACAGAGACAAATGGCGAGATTTGATAAAATATCTTTAAAAGAAAACGGCTAGAGCAAAAATTCAGATAGGAGGTGTATCTTGGTCTACGCCCTATGGGCCGGCTACGGCTCGAAAGGTCAATAGATAGATAGATAGAATAATCCTACTCCACATTATATAATAGATAATAATCCTACTCCACATTATATAGTCGAGAATAATCCTACTCCACATTATATAATCGATAATAATCCTACTCCACATTGTATTGGTGATAATAATCCTACTCCACATTATATAGTCGATAATAATCCTACTCCACATTGTATAGTCGACAATAATCCTACTCCACATTGTATAGTCGACAATAATCCTACTCCACATTGTATAGTCGACAATAATCCTACTCCACATTGTATAGTCAATAATAATCCTACTCCACATTGTATAGTCAATAATAATCCTACTCCAAATTGTACATTCTTCTTCTTCTATCCTTCCTCTATTGCCGTTGGCGTCGAGGGGAGAAACAATCTGCGATTCTTTGCTCTTCTGTTGGCCTCTTCTGATGTTATTCCTCCTAGTGACTCTAGTATTCCCTTTATCCATCTCTTTCTCGGTCTTCCTCTTAATCTGACGTTTTCGTAGCGTTTGTTTATGGCTCTTTGAGTCATTGTTAGTTCTTTCTGTCTTGTTATGTGGCCGAACCAATTTATCTGTTGTTTCTTTATGTATTCTATGGCTGGTTCAATTTCGAGTTTCTTCCTCAGGTCAGTGTTTCTTACTCTGTCCCTCAAGCTGTTTCCTGTCATTCTTCTGACACATTTCATTTCGGGGGTCGTTATCTTTCTTATTGTTCTAGAGTCCAGCGTCCAATTCTGGCACTGATAGCACAGAGTTGGTAGAAAAATTGATTTGTATATTGCCCTTTTTGCTTCCGTAGTTATTGCTTTGTTTTTCAATAGTGTTGATACTTGGCCTATAACTTGGCATGCTTTGTTACACCTTATATCTATCTCTGTTTCTTGGTTATTGTCTTGTGTTAGCGTGCTACCCAGATATTTAAAATTGTCAACTTGCTTCAAAGATGTATTATCTATAATGATGTTTAGTTTTTCTTTCTTTCTCGCTATTGCCATTACTTCGGTTTTGCTTATGTTGATCTTCATGTTGTATTGTTTACAAGTGTTGTTTAGCCTGTTGATATGTACTTGTAGGTCCTCAGTTGTTTCATGTATCAGAACTTGGTCGTCTGCAAATAGTATTTCATTTATTTCTTCCTCTCTTCTGTTGTTTTCTGGTATTTCGCATATTTCGCATATTTCGTTCTCTTCTGTGTTATCGTTTGTTGTCATCCGTGTTGGTATGTTTCCTCTGATTGGGCATGCTAATTTGCATATATTGTCCATATATGTGATGAAAAGTAAGGGATTGTACAGTCGACAATAATCCTACTAAACCTTGTATAAGTAAAGAAGTAAAGAGTCCCGCCACACCAAGTGACGTATAGGGAATATGGTGTTAAGTATCATACTTTTTACAGACCTTCAGCACATGATTTGCGGGGTAATGTGGTCGGTATTACGCCGTGCCGTTTTACTTACCCAGGAATAAAATCCGGTACCCATTTAAATACTGTGTATAGTCGAAGGTAATTTTGTCTTCTGTCTTTAGTCGACATTATTCCCTCGCCACTTTGACCACTCTCCAGTAATACTTCTATATTTTGTACAATCGCAAGTGATCCATCTTCATTGTGTATACTCTCCAGTGATCCATCTTCATTGTGTATACTCTCCAGTAATCCATCTTCATTGTGTATACTCTCCAGTGATCCATCTTCATTGTGTATACTCTCCAGTAATCCATCTTCATTGTGTATACTCTCCAGTGATCCATCTTCATTGTGTATTCTCTCCAGTAATCCATCTCCGGTTTGTATACTCTCCAGTAATCCATCTCCGGTTTGTATACTCTCCAGTAATCAATCTCCAGTTCGGTATACTTCCCAGTAATCAATCTCCAGTTCGGTATACTTCCCAGTAATCAATCTCCAGTTCGGTATACTCCCCAGTAATCAATCTCCAGTTCGGTATACTTCCCAGTAATCAATCTCCAGTTTGATATACTCCCCAGTAATCAATCTCCAGTTTGATATACTCCCCAGTAATCAATCTCCAGTTTGATATACTCCCCAGTAATCAATCTCCAGTTCGGTATACTTCCCAGTAATCAATCTCCAGTTTGATATACTCCCCAGTAATCAATCTCCAGTTTGATATACTCCCCAGTAATCAATCTCCAGTTTGATATACTCCCCAGTAATCAATCTCCAGTTTGATATACTCCCCAGTAATCAGTCTCTATTCTGGTACACTCCCCAGTATTCCTTCTTCTCCATCTTGTATCATCATCATCAAGTACCGGGCCTGCTGGCGTAGGTGATCATGTCTCTCCACAACTTTCGATCACGACAGTTATTTATCATTTCTGTTGTTGACCTTCTGCCAAGCCATTCTCTTAAGCTGTCTGTTATATTTTCTCTTTGTTTCCCTCTATCTCTTCGTCCCTCAATTTTCCCAGTTGTTACAATATATTCCAGCTGTTCTCTTCTCATTACATGGCCAAAAAATGATGATTGTTTCTTCCTAATCCATCTTGTATATTCCCCAGTATTCCCTCTTCTCTATTTTGTATACTCCCCATTAATACATCTCCAATTAATATACTCCCCGTAATCCCTCTTCACCATACATGGTCCGTAGATGTTCCTCTCCAAGATCACAGCCACTGACATTCGATATCTTAGAAGAAGACAGGAAGTAGAATTTAAAAGCAAAACGATGAACAGTGAAATAAGGGAACGCGTAGGAGTGGTATCATTGCTGAGATATGAGTACATCCAGAGACAACAATTAGACGAGTCGGACATGCACCACAGTTGTCGATAAATGGCACTCCACAACAGGCAAAAAAATAGTTTGACGAAACAACAGAAGAGGTAGAAGACGATTTCCAAGGGATGGATAAGCGAAAAGACCCATAGAACACACACACATATATATATATATATATATATATATATATATATATATATATATATATATATATATATATTATGATATTATATAGATATTATATCGATATTGTATATATATATATATATATATATATACATATACATATATATATGATAGTATATATATATGATATAGTAATATATATCTATTATATCGATATTGTATTATATATATATATATATATATATATATATATATATATATATATATATATATGTGGCCTTTTGCGTCTTGACAGACGGTTTGTAGCAAGCAATCATGATAAATCAGTAGTTTGGTAAAGCATTAGTGTCTCATACTAAGTGCTATCTATCTATTGTTCCTTTTGAGCCGAAGACGGCACATAGGGCAGAAACATAATCTCAAAAACAGAAACCTTGCGTGCCAAAATGGCACATATTGCAGAGATCTCTAAAATATATGGCTATGTTTCCATAACAACACTTTTTACAATGACAGCTTGTCAAGCCATCGATCAACCTCCTTAGTCGCTTCTTACGACATGCCTGGAAGGTCACAGTGTCACTATTCTTTACTTCCTTCATAATGAGGCTCCTGTAACACACAGGAAATACTAGGTACTGCTTTACTGAACATCTTTTCTCGTAGCTGAATTTGCCAATCATGGACAGACAGATCCATCCACAGAACGAGCAAGGTGTATCCGCGGTACCCAGCCTTGTTTCCTTTCTCTTGCGCCTTTTGTCTTCTGAATTTGACATCAGCACTGTCTCGAAAGTTTCTGTGCCATTTTTTATGTTTGCTCTCCATGTGCTCCGATCCGCAGCCACGTGTTCCCAGTTCCTTTCACTCATAGAAATTTCCTTCAAGGAAGCCCTGCAAACATCCTTAAATCTCAGCACTGGTCTGCCCTGTGGTCTCTTTCCGTCCTTAACTTCGCCATACAATATTTGTTTGGAAATACGATTGTTTGTCATTCTTTTTACATGGCCAAATATATATATATAAATATATATATTATATAAATAATTGTCATCTTGTGCCATACCGGTTGACGCAGGCAATCATGTCCTACAGTTCACTATTCTCAGTGCACCGTATAAATTCTGTTGAAATTTGACCGTGTCATGACACCAAGTTACTTAATATCGTCTATCATTGTGGTCCGCGATCTCTCTTTTCCTGTTTTTTTGACAGTTGTAACCAAGTAATCCAACTTTCTTATTCTCATGATGTGTCCGAAAAACGTCGATTGTTTCTTTCTGATGTTTTAATGAGCTTCCCTTTTGTTCTGGCACTGAGAATTTCCTCGTTGGTCTTTTTAGATGTCCAGGGAAGTCTTAAAAACAGATAGACTTCCCATCTTTGCGAATTTTCATTTGTTTATATACTGTCCATAATTCACTTCCATATGTTAGAATTAATTCCATGTAGCACCGATGATCTCTCTCTCTCTCTCTCTCTCTCTTTCTCTCTCTCTCTCTCTCTCTCTCACATACACTTCTATCGACATAGACTTGTTGCACAATATGATTTAATTTTCTGAAATGCCACTTCGGCCAGAGCGATTGTGCTTTTTATTTCTGTGGAGTATCTTCCGTCTGACGTTATTATTGTGACTACGCACTTGAGGCCGTGCAGTTGTTTCTGATTTGCTTCGCTTATTTTAATGTTGCATGATGACAATGGTTTTGTTTTTTCGATATGACCATTAGTTCTCATTTCTTATTGTTGAGGCTGCGACCTTTCTTGATGCTTTCTATCACTATTACGTCTATCATTTCTTGTATTGGAGTCTCCGTTTCTGCTATTGAGGCTGTGCTAAATAAATATAAATAGTATATATATATATATATATATATTGTTTATTTATTTGTTGTTTATTTATTTATTCTCGTACATGTATAAAGGTAAAGGTAAAGTACGAGACTTGAACCGGCGTCTTAGCACGCGGGTTTTCACCTATATGTGCTCGACCGCCTATCCAGAGGTGTTGAGAGCTTCCTGGATAGTGTCGCTTCAAGCGTCGAAACTCACGATGCGGCGCGACATTTCTCACCTTTACAGAGTGGTTCTACCGTGGTACCCCATCTCTGACAGCGTCTGGGTCGCCCGCGGGGGTGTTTTTTTTTTCCAACCACGAGTACAATTTATACACTGCCTCCAGCGTAAATCGAACACGCGTTATCCGAACGTCGGTAACCCTGTTGGGTGGTTTCCCCAACTAGGCTACCGCCGATTCCCTCTCGTTTATGTTTGTGACAAAGAAATGGCTACTCAAAAAACATCCATAAAACTGTCGTGTATTTTTATTACATTAGCATTTTTTAAGCATTTCTCCAAAACGTATTAACTTTTTACATGTAGACAGAGATTCACAAATTGGCATCAAATACGAGCTGACGTCATCTAAAAACTATAGCGTAAATTTGTAAGCGTTTTAAAAAAAAATATCGGCTACAAATGTTATATTTTTAAATGATGGCACCCTAAACAAATCGTGGTGAAGAGGAATGAGAGAGAGAAGAGGGACGAAGAGGAGAAGAAACATAATATCTAGATAACTTCAATATGTTATGCTGCACAACAGAAGGGTTCTCAAATTTATACAATTTTTCTAATTAATTATTTATGTAATGAAAAATATGTAAGAAAAATTATCAGGAATAAAAAAAAAAATAATTAACATAAAGCTCTTTATATTATAGTAGTACTAGTGTCTTTCTTTATACGACTCTTTATTGCCAATAAAGATTTGAGAATTAAAAAAATAGCAAGTCTTAAATGAGCACATCTTAAGATATAGTATCTTGTATCAAAATAAGTTTAAACAATAGATCAGAGATGAACATAAATTAGAACCAAACATCTCGAATCATCCATGAGTCCACGTCACTCCTTCGGATGAAAGAGTTGGGAGTTAAGATGGGCACAGCCCGAAACGAGAAACTTAGCGGGCGTGTAAGAAGACTAATTAACCAACACATAACTGAGTCACCAGTCGCTGGACACTGCGGTACCTGCCAAGGAGGGGATCTGAGCATCTATGGACATGTTTGAAGTGCAATGATGATGACCCGCAAATAACTCATTACCTCAATCTCAAATGAACATAATTTAGAACAAAACAGCAGCTGCCATTGACATTATGAAATAACTAATCTGAACGTCAAGTGCTTTTTTTTTAAATTTGAAATAAGCAAACAAGTTTACTTTGGTTGACGGTGGGAGAGGTAGAGCGGGAGAGACATGGAGAGAAAAGAGAATAGTTCTCATTATCATTGGATATTTATGAATGCAAACAACTTTCGTTATAAAAACCGAAACAAAAATCAACATCGATAAAAGAAAGAAAATGTTATGGTGATCAAACTGTTAGATTCAATAACAAAAATAGACAAAGACCTCTCAATAAATGGCTAAAGATAAAGATTGTCTCAAATGCAGGAGCTGGAACAGCCTGGTATCGGGCTCAGGGGACAACAGGGACCAAAGTTGTTAAGTGGCGAGACCTAGTCAGAAAGCAAAGGCAAACTACTAGACTAACAAAAAACTATAATAATAATGGTAGGCGTGGTTCTAGGTAGACCAGAAGGACGCAGACCAAGAAGAATGTGGTTTCATGGAGATCTAGCTCGAGACAGAGATTCTTTGAGACGGCTGTGATAAATGCAACGTTTTAACAAGGGCACGCAACCCGATGAGTGTTTAAACCAAATGAAATAATTGAACATTTGAAAAAACCGTGAGCATATGATATCATTGCTCTGATGGCACTTGATGATGATGAATGTTTAGGTCACAAAATGTCTCGAAGCGATATGAAAAGCGCTACGTCACTCGTCAAGAGCGTTAATTATAACCAAGTTCAAGATGGCGTGGTCATGTTTGCGTCAACTTTCACTGTTACGTTTTTTGAGCCGGAAAGATGGTTAACTCTATCTTTCCAATGCAGATCAGTGTATAGATAAAAAGTTCCACTGTTGGGATCTTCCCCGGTGAAGCGGAGTACATGCATGTGATCTGAAATCCTCTACAGTGTGTGTGATAGTGTGTTCTGTGTTGATTGCAATATACGTCATCGTTGGAATACCGGTCAATATGACGGTTAGGCGACAGGAACTTTTAATTGCTGTGTCTGAAAAGTGTTCCTTGTTGCAGTTTCCGCATATTCCAAGTCAGGCTTGCTGCAGGAGCTACTGAGTTAAGTGCTCTGTGCACACCGTGAGCTGTGTGTATCATCCGTGTTGATCATGTGTCGATATTCCAATTGTTTACGATGAATGATGATATCGTATGACAGGGAACAGTTGGCTGTGTTCACTTTCTGTGCAGTTTCGCCTTATGTCTTTTGGCGTGTGCTGAGACTGCTATGATGGGGACTACAGCTACCTTTCTTTGTTTTGGAGATGAGTTAGTAATTCGGATGATTCCACTGGCACGGACGGTTGAGCAATTATGGATTTTAATTCGTTTGCAGTGATACCGGGGCCTTCCATAACCATAACCATAATCATATCATATCATATGATATCATATATCATATCATATTATATCATATGTGAATAATTTCTACAAACATTATATAGAACAGGACTCCGATGTTTCATACTGTGTGAAAGCAGGGCTCTATCAATCTCATAAGAAAACAAAGATTTTCGCGATCATTTAAAACTAAAAATTAAATTCTCGATACTAATCTTGCATGAAAACAGGTCTGTCTCTTGTCATTCTGATATGAATACACATACCTCACAATTAATTAATGAAATTATCTTCATTAAGTTGTGTCTCCTTTACAATGCATTCATCACAACCCACCAGATAAAACCTCAATCTCTAGATAGATCTCCCACTTATTTCGTTAGGTTAAAATGTCTTCGTCTTCTTCTTTTTATTTCTTCATCATTTGCCTTTCAGAGTTGAGGGGATATATAAATTGTGTTCTTTTGCTCCTCTGTTGGCCTTTTCTGCAGTTATATTTTTTTTTTAGTGTTTCTAATATTCTATCAGTCCATATTTGTTCGTGGTCGACCCATAGTAATGTGTTTTTGTAGCGTTTATTAAAGGCTCAGTGTATTGTGTTTTGTAGCGTTTATTAAAGGCTCGGTGTGTTGTGTTTTTGTAGCGTTTATTAAAGGCTCGGTGTATTGTGTTTTTGTAGCGTTTATTAAAGGCTCGGTGTGTTGTGTTTTTGTAGCGTTTATTAAAGGCTCGGTGTGTTGTGTTTTTGTAGCGTTTATTAAAGGCTCGGTGTATTGTGTTTTTGTAGCGTTTATTAAAGGCTCGGTGTGTTGTGTTTTTGTAGCGTTTATTAAAGGCTCGGTGTGTTGTGTTTTTGTAGCGTTTATTAAAGGCTCGGTGTGATGTGTTTTTGTAGCGTTTATTAAAGGCTCGGTGTGTTGTGTTTTTGTAGCGTTTATTAAAGGCTCAGTGTATTGTGTTTTTGTAGCGTTTATTAAAGGTTCGGTGTATTGTGTTTTTGTAGCGTTTATTAAAGGTTCGGTGTATTGTGTTTTTGTAGCGTTTATTAAAGGCTCGGTGTATTGTGTTTTTGTAGCGTTTATTAAAGGCTCGGTGTATTGTGTTTTTGTAGCGTTTATTAAAGGCTCGGTGTATTGTGTTTTTGTAGCGTTTATTAAAGGCTCGGTGTGATGTGTTTTTGTAGCGTTTATTAAAGGCTCGGTGTGTTGTGTTTTTGTAGCGTTTATTAAAGGTTCGGTGTATTGTGTTTTTGTAGCGTTTATTAAAGGCTCGGTGTGATGTGTTTTTGTAGCGTTTATTAAAGGCTCGGTGTATTGTGTTTTTGTAGCGTTTATTAAAGGCTCGGTGTGATGTGTTTTTGTAGCGTTTATTAAAGGCTCGATGTGTTGTGTTTTTGTAGCGTTTATTAAAGGCTTGGTGTGTTGTGTTTTGGTCTTTCTATCTTATTACGTGGTCAGACCATTTTGTTGTTGTTGTTTCTTCGTGTATTCAATAGATACAATTATTTCTCGCCTTTTTGCCAGTTCTCCATTCCTGATCTATCTCTAAAATTGTTTCCTGTCATTCGTCTAACATATTTCTATTCGGTAGTGATTAATTTTCTTATTGCTCTTTAGCCTAGAGTCAAGGTCTGATATTGGTAGCTCAAAGTTGGGATAAAGATTGTGTTATAGAGTGCCCGTTTTGCCTCTTGGATTATTTATTTTTGTTTCTTTAAATATATTCAGTGCCTATGATCTGGGTATTGGTAATTTTTCTTACTGGTTCATAATCTAGAGTCCAAGTCTGGCGTTGATAGCACAATACTGGACTGAAGAGTGTATTGTAGATCGCCCGTTTTGCCTCTATCGTTCATCCGTGTTGGGCAATAGTGATGGTAGTTTTCCGATGATTTGACAAGCTTTGTTGTATCTTGAATCTATTTCTGCTGCTTGTGAATTCTCGTTTGAAATTAAGACTTCCCAGATATTTCAGTCCTTCCTCCTGTTTTAATTGTCTGTTGTCTATCGTTATGTTGATATTATTTTTCTCTTCTACGATATTAATAACTTCTGCTTTGTTGATTGAGAGCCTGTGCTGTTAAGTCTATTAACGTGTTCTTGTAGGTCTTCTATTTTGTCATGTTTTAATGACTGATGGTCCTCAAATAGAAGCTCGATTAGTCTCCATGACGTCTTGAAATGTAATTTAAATTAACCGGAACTCTAATATGCTCAACCTGAAACATGAAAACAGAGCTCTCATGGCAAGTGTTAAACAGGACGGCGTAATGTAAACAATAAACAATTGTATTAATTCCCATGCTTTATAAAAATGAACACGGACTGGTTTCTACCAAAAGTAAAGAAAGAGAAATCAATAATAACAACAACAGAAAAGAGCTTAAGAACAAATGTCGCATGCCCATGAATATCGCCATGAGGTTTTTTGTCAAAAATTATTTTTTAATTTACCCTCATTAAAAAATATATTTTTAAAAAGTTATGACCTTTCATCTGCTAGAACCCGCGTCCATCTGGTCTGGAGAACAACTTTTACATCTCTGATGTGTAAAGAGAATAGAACTGCAGCATCTAACGCGTGTCACGCTTAAAAACACTCCGTGCCAGTTTAAGATCCGCTGTTTGCAACAGTCGCGCCATTTGAAATCTAATTTAACTGAAACAAGCGGAGTTAACTCTCAGCCAAATTTTTTTAACGACTTTTTACTTGACTGTAAAAACAAAAACAAACAAGACAATCCTAAATCTGAGTTCGTATTTCTCCTTACCTTCATGCCTTCCACCTGTCCAGTCGGGAGCCGTGTGAAAAAAGTACGCTGTGCTTTCAATTAAAATATGTCATTCACGTTAATTTTTCTTTTTTTTTTCATACTAGATGGAGAACTTTCCTCTCAATTTGGACTATTTTTACACTCAAGTTAGGACTGTACGAAGTAAAGGGGAAAAGTCTTCTTTTTCTTCCCTTCCTCATTTGCCTGTCGAGGGGAGATATAATTTGTAGTCCTTTGCTCTTCAGTTCGACTCCGCTGCTGTTGTTCATCTTTTTTCATGGTCGCCACTTGGGTTCTGGTATTCTTGCAATATTTATTGAGGGCTCGTTGTGTTGTATTTTGATCACTCTGCCTTGTCACGTGGCCAAAGCAGTGTATCTGTTGTTTCTTTATATATTCTATGGCGGGGGTTATTCCTATCTTTTTTTCTCAGTTATTCATTTCTGATTTTGTCTTTCAGGCTGTTTCCTGTCATTCGTCTTACACATTTCATCTCAGTAGAGACTTCAGGGGGAAAATGAAGTGATAAAATAACTAAAAACATCACTTCTCTTTATATGTGTCTTTATGCGTACTTGCGTTATTTATTGTTTATTTGTTTCTTTTTTTAAAATATTCTTTCTGTTTTCCACAGATCAATAAAACTGGTTTGGCTGGCCTAGAGGTAGGACGACCACGCTTGGACACTTAAAGAATTTGAGTTCAAATTTACCATTGGGAATATATTTTTTTAACAAAGAAAATATATTTCGTAGTTTCCTAGTGGTTTTACTCTCCCATAGTTTCTAAGTAGTGAGATCAGATACCTAGCCCTTTCGTATAACGACCGAACAAAAACAGCAGGTCCTGTGTGCACTCACGCACGTTAAACAACCCATGGCTGTTAAAAATCGAAAAAATAGGCCACAAATTGGCCGCTACCAAGACAAAATTATCGGCACAAGATCTACGCACACCGAAGGTTCCCGGCCAGTGCTACGTAGTTCGTGAGTAACAAGAAAGTAAAGTACCCCCGTCACGCCAAGTGGCGTATAGAGAATATGGTGTTAGTGAGCATACATTTTATAGACCTTCAGCACATGATTTTTGGGTAATGTGGTCGGTATTACGCCTGTGCCGCTTTACTTTCCCAGAAAAAAAATCCGGCACCCATTTAAGGCTGGGTGAAACCGGAAGCCGTCGATAGGGATCGAGCCCTACATTTTGTCCTTTGTAGTCCAGTTCACTAACCACTGAGCTATCGCGGCTCCCTTACGGAGTTTGTGCATGTGCATTATGGTGTTCCTAGAAGATTCTCGATTTTTCAAGAGGAAAGTCGGAGCACCCATGGAAGCGTCCGGTGTGCAGTAATGATGATTCTAACATATAACAACAAAGGAGTCAGTGACAAGATAGCCTTAGGGCTTCTTGCAGGGAAGTATCAAAGTTCACCACTCGAACCAGAAACATCGTGCACAGAGTGTCCCTGCTCTGGACTCACTAGACATAGTCGCTGTCCTCCACCAGATCGTTTTCAGCCCATTTCTCATTCTCCTTTCCTGCAGCACATGTATATGAGAGAGTTGTCTAATTGGAGTCAAAAACGATGGCCTAACATCATCACGTGCTATACATTTAAAACAAATATGACGATCATCATTTTCAGGAGGACGTGAACTTCCGGTCAATATGGCGGATAGGCGGCAGGGACCATTGAAGGCTATGTATGAACAGTGTTCCTTGTTGCAGTTTCCTCATATTCCAAGTCCGGATTGTTGTAGGAGCTACTGAGTTAAGTGCTCTGTGCACACCGTGAGCTGTGTGTTTCATCCGTTTTGATCGTGTTTCGTTATTCTAATTGTTTACAATGAAACATGATATCGTATGACAGGGAACAGTTGGCTGTGTTCACTTTCTGTGCGGTTTCGCCTATGTCTTTTGGCGTGGGCTGAGACTCCTATGATGGGGACTACAGCTACCTTTCTTTGTTTGGGATATGCGTTAGTAATTCGAATGATTCCACTAGCACAGGCGGTTGAGCAATTATGGATTTTAATTCGTTTGCAGTGATACCGGGGCCTTCCATAACCATAACCGTAACCATGGTATGAAAAGGATCCTCGTATCACATGGGGGGGGGGGGGGCAGCGCCGGGGGCGACAATAATTGTATTGCAAAAGGTACAATTTTTTTCGGCCGCACTGTATTATTAATTCCCCATGCAACTAACGATAACAATACCAGAATAAAAAAAACATATGTTATTATAGTTATTATAGTTATTATTATTGTATAATTAGTGTCGGTGATTAAAAAGTTTCCATAAATGTTGAAAATGTGCCCTGTAATTGTCCAATGATTTAGTAGTTGCCCTGAACCGTGTTCTTGATGACGTCGTCAGGCACAACACGGTCCTGATCTCTAATGTATTCTGTCTCCGATTGGTGTCCTAAAATCCTTGTATACGCTGGCACTGCCCTAAAACACGTAGCTATTTATTCCTATACCTCAGAGATAACAGGCGGTGTGATATCAACACTACTCCCACATGAATTATTCTTTAAAGTATTATATAATTGAAAAACGTGCATTACGAAAATTCAAATAGGTATGACGTCATTTACTATTTTTCAAGGAAACAATCAAACATTTAGTCACCGCGATACTTTGACACAAAAGACTTCGCTAAATTATTTTAATAAATTCTTGGGGGCGACAGACTTCGCCAAATTTTTTAAAGAAATTCGTGGACAGGACAGACTTTGTCACATATTTTAAGAAATGAGTGGATGCGACAGATTGTGTCACTTATTTTAATAAATTCTTGAACAGGACAGACTTCGTCACATATTTTAAGAAACTCAGACTTCTAAATAATGACATTTACATCTGTGATTAATTTCCATAAAACAGACGCTATAATCAATGCAGCAAACTCTACAACTTATTTAGCCTCAAATGTGGTCTTCTGTGATGGCTCTGAAAGACAAGATCTTTGATTCGCTGGAAGATCTCTAGACCATCGTGAATTATAATTCTCAACTGGGCATCTAACTTACTTTACATTCCTCTGACTCTGGTGCCTTCCAGCGTCGAGTGAAATTGAGTGTTCGGGTCAAAGCTTTGTTTCTATGTCTCCTGCTTGCCGCTCATCGCGATATCTGCTATTTCTTTAATCCATAGTTTTCTAGATCTACCTTTTCCCATCATTTGTTGTTTTTTGAGTGTTATGGCTCTCTGAGGGAAGCTGTCTAGTGTTGACCGTGCTTCATGTTCAAACCATTTGAGCTGTTTTTACGAATAAGATTCAGTATTTTTATTACACAATTTATATAGCAGCTAAAGAACAAATGATAGATAGCATTTTCATACCAACTTTGTGCTATGAAAGTCAACCATGGACCCTTTCTAAATCACATTTTAATTACAAATACATGTGAGATGCGATGCTTGAGAAAAGTAACAAACAACACAAGAAGAGTTGGAATACCAAATGAAACCACAAGCAAAATAGGAATAAAACCCTGTCAAGAATATATATAACAACAATAACTTAAATGGTTGGGCCACCGGTCAGAATGAATCCTCATCAATCACCATCAAAGGGCGTTCTTCTCGAGAATGCATGGAAAAAGACCAAGAGGAAGACCTTGAGGAAGATGGATAGATGTAGTGATAGAGACATGTAACAACAAAGGAAAATCTCTAATTCAGACAGTTCGAGCAGCTCAAGAACGACAAATGATATAAACCACGACACCTCTTAGGCATCAGTGAAAAGAGAAAAGAAGAAAGATCGCTATTACATTAACGCCGATTAGAATTAATTACGATGTGGATGGATGTTTTAAGGAGGATGTTTTAGATACCACGGACTGCCAAAACAATCCCGTGAGGGGGTGCAGATAAAAGAGGAAGGTTATAAAACAAATTAGGAAAAGGCTGTTCAGATTTATGATGCATGTGTAAGCGGGTTGAATTACTTAGTAACAGCACAACAAAACAGAAGGCGAAAAACATATATAGGTAGAGAAAAGGAGAAGATGAATGATTTGACTTCGTGGCACGGGGAAAAATAGGATGGATCATTTGACTTCATGTCACGGGGAAAAATATATTTATATGACTCGACTTCGAGACACTGGAAAAAAAATGAATGATTTGACTTCGTGACACGGTAAAAGATGACTTGACTTGTTGACACGGTAAAAGATGACTTGACTTGTTGACACGGTAAAAGATCAACGGTGGAACTGTTACACAGCGCACATGATGGAGGGTTATCTAGGAACACGGTATACGACGTCTCTCGACATGAACCATCTATTAAATCCTATAACTCTAACTCTTTTCATTGCGTCCTTGTCTTTTCTTTTCCTTGCTGCATTCAGTAACATTGTAGGCATCCAATCTTTTTTCCCCTTGCTGCATTCAGTAACATTGTAGGCATCCAATCTTTTTTCCCCTTGCTGCATTCAGTAACATTGTAGGCATCCAATCTTTTTTTCCCTTGCTGCATTCAGTAACATTGTAGGCATCCAATCTCTTTTTTTTCCCCTTGCTGCATTCAGTAACATTGTAGGCATCCAATCTTTTTTCCCCTTGCTGCATTCAGTAACATTGTAGGCATCCAATCTTTTTTTTTCCCCTTGCTGCATTCAGTAACATTGTAGGCATCCAATCTTTTTTCCCCTTGCTGCATTCAGTAACATTGTAGGCATCCAATCTTTTTTTTCCCCTTGTTGCATTCAGTAACATTGTAGGCATCCAATCTTTTTTTTTCCCTTGCTGCATTCAGTAACATTGTAGGCATCCAATCTTTTTTTTGTGTGTGTGAGGAAAGCGCTGCAGTGAAAAAGACAGAATTAGAAATTATATTATAAGAGAAAAGTAGACATTGAGCCAATGTGAAGCTATATACAGACACATCAAATAAACTGGTGTGTCGATCACGAATGAATGCAGGTATTCATTAGAACACAAAGCATATATTAAAAGTGGAGAACAGAGGGGAGCTAGGAGCAGACCCAGAAAAAAGATGGACCGACAATATCGAAGAAACACTAAAACAACATCAATTGACAATGATTCAAGCCGGCAGAAGGTCGAAAACCAGAACTGTATTTATCCTTCCCCACCCAAACGGGTACAAAGAGAAGTGAAGACAGAAAGAAACATATTTTTCTTGGGCTCTCGTCTTCATCATCATCACTCCTGCTCTCGTTATAGCAGGTTTGGTGGGCATGTTTTCTCCCCTGCTCTCCGGTGTCGAGGTAGCTTCAAGATTCCTGGTCTGGTTTGTCTTGTGACCTCTTGGATAGTAAATGTGTGTTCTTGCAAAGGTATCTTTATTATCATCCTTACATCTGTGTGTGTTCTTGCAAAGGTATCTTTATTATCATCCTTACATCTGCGTGTGTTCTTGCAAAGGTATCTTTATTATCATCCTTACATCTGTGTGTGTTCTTGCAAAGGTATCTTTATTATCATCCTTACATCTGTGTGTGTTCTTGCAAAGGTATCTTTATTATCATCCTTACATCTTTGTGTGTTCTTGCAAAGGTATCTTTATTATCATCCTTACATCTTTGTGTGTTCTTGCAAAGGTATCTTTATTATCATCCTTACATCTTTGTGTGTTCTTGCAAAGGTATCTTTATTATCATCCTTACATCTATGTGTGTTCTTGCAAAGGTATCTTTATTATCATCTTTACATCTTTTTCTTGGTCATCTCTGCGGTCTGGATTCACTTATTAATTTCGTGTACACCCTGAAAGGTGAGGTATTTCGTGTATACCCTGAAAGGTGAGGTATTTCGAGACATTCTTTTGAGGTTGCTAAACCTTTTCAGTGGTTGTCTTTTTGTAATGCAATATTCATTCCCTGCATGTATGTTTCCTTAAGTTTGCATTTCATTATCTGTCTCTTAATGTCTCTGCAGTCGCTTTTCTCAGACATCTCATTTCGGTAGTGATCAGTTTACACTCGTGATTCGCCATAAGCGTTTTCATGTTTGCCACTGATAACACAGGTAGGTTTAAATATCATCTGTGTCAAGTATTTCTTGGAGTTTTATTATGCTACTGTATATCCTAACGTCTTATGCAACAAATCTACGTCAATAGAAATGTGAAACAGAATTCATCAATGCTTTATAGAGCCAACTCTAACCCATGGAAGCTAATCAAACAGTAAACAAACAAATAAAAAGACGATTAGAGGCCACAGAGATGAGATTTCCCAGAAGAATGTTGAAAGTTACCTGGAGAGCTAAAAAAAACCAACAAGGAAATTATAGAGGCCAACACTAAAAGGGAGCTCCTAAAAAATATGAGAAAGAAACAATCAACATTTATCGGGCACATCATGAGAAGAGGAAAGTTGGAATACTTGTTTACAACTGGCAAAATAAAAGGAAAGAGAGATCGCGGACAACAAAGAGAGAAAATACTAGATAGCTTGGTGTTATGGCATGGAAAACAGTCAACAACAGAATTGATACGATGTACGGTGCATAGAAGATTGTGGAAGGACATGATCGCCTACGCCAACCGGTACGGCACTTAAGGATGACAATTTCCTAAATAAAAGATTCAGCCTTAATAGCAAAAAGACAAAAGTAATGGTAACAACAAAGTAAAAGACATCACCGCAATGCACAATAAAGACAGGTTGAATAATATTAAAACAGGTAAATAAATTTAAATATCTGGGAAAAATGTTAACCTCAGACTGTAGAAGTACAACAGATGTGTGATGCAGAATGACTCAGGCAAAAGCAGCTTTTAAAAAATGAGGAAGATACTGTGCGATCCATTTTTGACAATAGAAACAAGTAAAAGAGTTCTGAAATGTTATACAGAGCCAGTCGTAAGATATAGATGTGAATCATGGACAACAGGACAACAGACAAGGAAATCACTGGAGGCTGTAGAAATGTGGTTTTACAGAAGAATGTTGAGAATACTATGGACAGCTAAGAAAAGTGATGAAAACGTTCTGAAAAAGGTCAAAGCAAAGAGAGAGCTAATTTCCAATATTAGGAAGAAATAATCATCACTTTTTGGCCAAATAATGAAAAGGGAACAGCTGGAATATATTGTAACAACTGGGGAAAATTGAGGGACGAAGTGATAGAGGGAAGCAAAGAGAAAAGATACCAGGCAGCTTAAGAGAATGGCTTAGCAGAAGGTCAACAACAGAAATGATAAATAACTGTCGAGATCGAAAGTTGTGGCTCTCCACAGCGTTCGATATCGACAGTTATTTATCGCAAGATCACCTACGATAGCAAGCACGGTACCTGATAATGATGATGATGATGATGATGATGATGATGATGATGATGATGATGATGATGATGATGATGATGATGATGATGATGAAGATATCCTGGAATAGGAGCCGCGATAGCTCAGTGGTTTAGTGAACTAGACTACAAAGGACAAGGACAAGAGATCGGGTTTGATCCTGATCGACGGTTTGCGGGTTCTTCTCCCTATTTCTACCTTTCAGCTCCCTGTGGAGCATAGGTCTTCAACAAACACTTTCAGCTCCCTGTGGAGCATAGGTCTTCAACACACACTTTCCAAGTCGTTGCTTCTTGCCATTCTTTTAAGATCATTCCATGTCTTTCCCATCATCTTCATCTCAGCTTCTCTCTGTCTTCTCCAAGAATTCCTTGGTCTTCCTATTTGTCTTTTCCTCTGGGGATTCCAAAAATGGGCCTGTTGTGTAATACTCTCAGTTGACTTCTGCAGTGTGTCTCCTTATCCAGCGCCATCGTCTTCGCTGTATCTCTTTATCCACTGGCATTTGACTGGTACATTGACTTGCGGGTTCACCCAGCTTAAATGGGTACCGATTTTTTTTTTCTGGGAAAGTAAAGCGTCACGGGCGTAATACTGACCCTGTGTCCACATTACCCCAAAAATCAAGTGCCGAAGGTCTGTAAAATTTATGGTCACTAACATCATCTTTCTTATACGCCACTTGGCGTAACGGGGCTCTTTTCTTTGCATTTAATATCCAAAAATAACCTGTTCTAGAAAAGTACATGTTTATTTCTGCTGTTATTGCCCTAATGTAACACTAGCAGCAGAATGGTGAAGAGAATGTTGTGTTCTCATGTGCTCTCCTTGGATTAGAAGTTACACCCAAAAGGAGAGACCGTGGAGGAAAAAAAGTGTTCGGTTTTCAAATTGAGTCGAATTTTCAATGCTAGTCAGTTAATTATCAAAGCTAATGAGTTAATTTTCAAAACTAGTCAGTTATTAATCAAAGCTAGTGATTTAATTATCAAAATTAGTGAGTTAATTATCAAAGCCATTAGTTATTTATCAAAGCTAGAAAGTTAATTATTAAAGCTATTAGTTATTTATCAAAGCTAGTAAGTTAATTATGAAAGTTATTAGTTATTTATCAAAGATAGTAAGTTAATTATGAAAGTTGTTGGTTATTTATCAAAGATAGTAAGTTAATTATGAAAGTTGTTAGTTATTTATCAAAGCTAGTAAGTTAATTATGAAAGTTATTAGTTATTTATCAAAGATAGTAAGTTAATTATGAAAGTTGTTAGTTATTTATCAAAGCTAGTAAGTTAATTATGAAAGTTATTACATGTAGTTATTTATCAAAGATAGTAAGTTAATTATGAAAGTTATTAGTTATTTATCAAAGATAGTAAGTTAATTATCAAAGCTATTAGTTATTTATCAAAGCTATTATTGAGATAATTATGAAAGCTAGTGAGTTATTTTTTTCAAAGCTTGTGAGTTAATTATGAAAAGATGGTGAGTTAATTACCAAAGTTAGTGAGTTAATTACAAAGCTAGTGAGTTAATTATCTTATCACAGTTTTGAAGTGGAAATACTCAAAGTGGAACAAACTTGAGATGTGTCTTGACAAGGATGACAACGGACTGAACATTATGAAGTATTACTGTTGTTGTTGTTGTCTTGACTAGATATGGCGGTGTGGTCACTAATTGTTTTGTTAGCCACAGTCAAGGGCAATAAGAAGAAACAATCGGAGAATCGTTTTAGATATTTGAAAAGAACAAAACTGACGAGGAATTTTAATCATCGGTGTGACATTAATAGAATTCCAGTTTCATGTAGTCAAGATCTGAGACTTATCGTTATTAATAAATATTGTAAGTACAGGACTTCCGTTTCAAAATGGTGGAACGTTTCACGTTCTCTCGACCGCTGCAGACAATGCATCGGGGGTTTGATTAATTTCGGCTCTCTGATTGCAATTTTCTGTGTTGAAATCAAAATGATGTTCTACTTAGCAAATCTGCGCCGACGAAGTGGACAAATCTGCACCGGCGATGTACATACAGCAATGTTTCTTTTTGGCAAGTCAAGTATTGTAACGGCGACCTTCACAGTCTAGTGTTGACATGCGGTTTACGTCACAGTGAGTGTTATTCAATGGCCGACTTTGGGATTTTGGACGCAAGTTATTTACATGCTGAAACGCATTAATGGATGTCTCCGTCAAGTCGACCGAAGATTTTCATCTTTGGGAATTTGCACAGTGTTTCGTTCGTTGTACGCTAACCGCAGGGTCTGTTGTTTGATGTATGAAGGTGATAATTCGACGACTAACTGTGTGTTTATATGTTCGGTTGGTGTACTGTCAAGAACGATGTCCTAACATCATCAAGCGCTATAAATTTTGTGTTCTCAATATGACGATGATCATTTTCGGGAGGACGTGAACTTCCATGGTATATGGTGGATAGGCGGCAGGAACCATTAAAGGCTATGTCTGAAGGGTGTTCCTTGTTGCAGTTTCCTCATATTCCAAGTCCGGCTTGTTGCAGGAGCTACTGAGTTAAGTGCTCTGTGCACACTGTGAGCTGTGTGTTTCATCCGTTTTGATAATGTTTCGATGTCCCAATTGTTTACGATGAATGATGATATCGTATGACAGGGAACAGTTGACTGTGTTCACTTTCTGTGCGGTTTCGCCTTATGTCTTTTGGCATGTGCTGAGACTGCTACGATGGGGACTACAGTTACCTTTCTTTGTTTGGGAGATGAGTTAGTAATTCGGATGATTCCACTGGCACGGGAGGTTGAGCAATTATGGATTTTGATTCGTTTGCAATGATACCGAGGCCTTCCATAACCAATAACCAATAACCAATAACCAATTGTAAGTACAGGAAATTAGTGAATATTACCGGAAATGTGCAATTATCACTTCAAATGTTTTGCAGCGGACTGCATAGAGCAAAGCATAGATCAACACAATGGGTTCTTACGTATACAAAGAAGATCATTTAAAGTGTTGATGGTAATGTATGTTTATAGAACAAAGTATAAATAGTAATCAATGTGTGTGGTTTAACATTTCATTGGTGTATCTATGAGAGCCAGAAAGCTATATTCTTACATAATCGTGTCCCGCATTGTGAAAAAAGGTTAGAAATGTACTGTGTCATGTCAGATTTCCTACCAGACTTTTATAAATATCAAATTCACACACACACTATCCTCTCTCTCTCTCTCTCTCTCTCTCTCTCTCTCTCTGTATCTATCTATCTATCTATCTATCTATCTATCTATCTATCTATCTATCTATCTATCTATCTATCTATCTATCTATCTATCTATCCATCCATCCATCCATCCATCCATCCATCCATCCATCCATCCATCCATCCATCCATCCATCCATCCATCCATCCATCCATCCATCCATCCATCCATCCATCCATCCATCCATCTATCTATCTATCTATCTATCTATCTATCTATCTATCTATCTATCTATCTATCTATCTATATCTATCTATCTATCTATCTATCTATCTATCTATCTATCTATCTATCTATCTATCTATCTATCTATCTATCTATCTATCTATCTATCTATCTATCTCTATCCTTTACTTCCTATCTTTCAGTTTCTACATCCTTCAGTCTCTCCATATTTTTCTCCTGCTCTTCGCTATTGCCACCTTTAGTACGATATATGTCTCAGCTTTTCTCTCACTCTCTGTAACCCTCCCTCTCTCTATTTATTATTATACCTCCCCATTTCTCTCTTACTTTTGTATTTCAACACTTTCCTCTAATCTCTCCTCTCCCTTTTTTTCTCCTTTACCAGGGATCTCATTTTGTTTGTATACCTCTCTTTCACTCTCTCTCCTTAATTCGCTCTCTCTCTCTCGCTCTCTCTCTCTTTATATATATATATATATATATATATATATATATATATATATATATATATATATATATATTACTATATCTTCTATCCCTCACTTCTATAATTGCCTCATTGACTTCTGTAAACCACAGGGTTGTTTCGCACCTGTTTAGACCAGTCCTTCTAGGACGCAAACATTGACAGTGATATATCGAGGTCCTGCACTTCCCCAACTATTGCATCGCCTCGCACCAGCCGTCAGCTGCTGGCCAGGTCTTCAGAACCACCGTCGGACGACATCCGCTACTTATGGCAGATCCTGTCGCTTGATCAGAAATGACAGATCTTGTCTTTTCGCAGAGGTTCTCAAACAGAACATAGACTTAACTATCAAAATGATTTCCAGTCTTTCAGTTTTGTACCCTAACTTGTTGCCATTGATATTCTTGTTGTATTGATCATCATCATCTTTATCAAGTACCGGCCTGTTGGCGTAGGTGATCATGTCTCTCCACAACTTTCGATCACGACAGTTATTTATCATTTCTGTTGTTGACCTTCTGTCAAGCCTTTCTCTTAAAAGCTGTCTGGTATCTTTTCTCTTTGCTTCCCTCTATCTTTTTGTCCCTCAATTTTCCCAGTTGTTACAATATATTCCAGCTGTTCCCTTCTCACTGCATGGCCAAAGAAATATAATTGTTTCTTCCTAATATTTGATATTTTTACTTTGGCCTCTTTCAGAACGTTTTCATTACTCCTCTTCGCTGATCATTATATTTTCAACATTCTTCTGTAAAATCACATTTCTACAACCGCCAGTGATTATCTTGTCTGTTGTCCTATTGTCCACGATAAGACTGTTGTCATATTGTCCATCCTAGTTGTATTGATTTTTTGTAATACAAACTCCATTCTATCACCCCATAAACCAGAAAATCTTCTTAAGTTATGACTTACTTACATGTCTATTATCGTTATCAATAGCAATAACATGAGAATGTAAACTTGAGACAACTAGTTTCAACTGCGTGAACAATGTGTTTGTGTAAAGTTGATCCACAATTAGAAGAATGTGTTTGTGTAAAGTTGATCCACAATTAGAACAATGTGTTTGTGTAAAGTTGATCCACAATTAGAACAATGTGTTTGTGTAAAGTTGATCCACAATTAGAACAATGTGTTTGTGTAAAGTTTATCCACAATTATAACAATGTGTTTGTGTAAAGTTGATCCACAATTACAATAATATGCTTGTGTAAAGTTGATCCACAATTACAACAATGTGCTTGCATAAAGTTGATCCACAATTACAACAATATGTTTGTGTAAAGTTGATCCACAATTACAACAATGTGCTTGTGTAAAGCTGATCCACAATTACAACAATGTGTTTGTGTAAAGTTGATCCACAATTACAACAATGTGTTTGTGTAAAGTTGATCCACAATTACAACAATGTGTTTGTGTAAATTTGATCCACAATTACAACAATGTGCTTGTGTAAAGTTGATCCACAATTAGAACAATGTGTTTGTGTAAAGTTGATCCACAATTAGAACAATGTGTTTGTGTAAATTTGATCCACAATTACAACAATGTGTTTGTGTAAAGTTGATCCACAATTACAACAATGTGTTTGTGTAAAGTTGATCCACAATTACAATAATGTGTTTGTGTAAAGTTGATCCACAATTACAACAATGTGTTTGTGTAAAGTTGATCCACAATTACAACAATGTGCTTGTGTAAAGTTGATCCACAATTAGAACAATGTGTTTGTGTAAAGTTGATCCACAATTAGAACAATGTGTTTGTGTAAATTTGATCCACAATTACAACAATGTGTTTGTGTAAAGTTGATCCACAATTACAACAATGTGTTTGTGTAAAGTTGATCCACAATTACAACAATGTGTTTGTGTAAAGTTGATCCACAATTACAACAATGTGTTTGTGTAAAGTTGATCCACAATTACAACAATGTGTTTGTGTAAATTTGATCCACAATTACAACAATGTGTTTGTGTAAATTTGATACACAATTAGAACAATGTGTTTGTGTAAAGTTGATCCACAATTAGAACAATTGGGTTATTGAGAAATTTGCGGGTCATCATCATTGCACTCCGAACATGTCCATAGGTGCTCAGATCCCCTCCTCAGCAATTCCCTCAGTGTCCAGCGACTGACGACTCCAGTTCTATGTTGTTTGATAAGCCTTCTTACACGCCCACTAAGTTTCTCATTTCTGGCTGTGCCTATCTTAACTCCCATCTCTTTCATCCGAAGAAGTGACGTGGATCTGTGTTTGTCGAAGTCCTGTGCTCTTCCCACATCTCGCAGGGTATTGATGATGTCCGCCTGATTCATTGGTTGACCGTCCTCAACGACAGCGCAGCTAGCCAACCTGTCCGCTCTTTCATTTCCCCGTACTCCCCCATGTCCAGGGACATAGACAAAGGTGACCTTACGTATTTTGGATTTCTGCAACGACTCTACCCATTGCATGCGTACAGAGCCCACCTCCACTTTTTTTATCATGCTCATCGAATCACTCAGTATACATGCGTGGGTGTAGTCTTCTGACTCTAACCATTTGAATGCCTTGGTCACTGCCATCGCCTCCATTGTCATGCTACTCGTGGTCATGACGTATGCACCACTGTCTTCCTTGACTATTCTGCCTGCTGAACGTGCTGTAAATGCCCATGCACATCTTTGGTGTCGTCTTACAGATCCGTCTGTATATATGACTGCATCTTTCTCATCGGTGTTTGATAACATCTTCTGCTCGGCCCACCCATGATTTGCCTCTTTTTAGCCTGGCACCTTTCTCTGTGTTGAGCACGTGGTGCAATGGATGCTCTGTATCTGTACTAATCTTCAGGTATGCTCGTGCTCTCCAGATCTTGATTCTGTCATCCATGGTTGGAAAGTCAAGAAGATACCTCTTTGCTACACAGGGAGTGTCCCTCGTACATCCAGGATAATGCGCATGGCTTCATTTTGTATTTTCTCCAGCCTATCAATTTAAGTCGTACTGACAGTAAGAATTGCCAGGGCATACTCGATTGGTGCGAGGACTAATCCCTGGAACAGAAGAATAAGTAGCCTCTTCTCGATGTTGGCAGCTGCCATGACCTTCAAGGCGGCTAATCCTTTGCGGGATTTTGTTATCACATGGTCGACGTGGTCCCGAAAACACAGGCTGCGATCAAACTTAACTCCGAGGTATGTCATCAACTTGTCCCTGGTCACCTCATCAGCTCCCATTCGTACTACCGGTGTGGTCGTATTAACGATATGATTGTTAAGGGAGAACCATGAAACTGATGCTTTATTAGGATTAACCAAGGCACCTGAAACCCCACACCAGGAAGAAATGCGATCGAGTTTGTCTTGCATTGTGGAGGCGATTCCCCGTCTGTCTCTTCCCTGTCGATATACCAGAATATCATCAGCAAAAGTCATAGTTCTTCCCCTCTCATCCAGCTGTTGTTCTGTGATCGTTACTGTGTACACGTTAAATAGAACAGGTGACAATGGTGAGCCTTGTGGCAGCCCTGGACAAATGGATGTTGGCTCGGAAGACCAACTTTCACATCTCTCTCTCTCTCTCTCTCTGCGTTCAGGACTCAATCAGAGTAAGGATTCCAGACTCTCACATGAAGTCAGCTGTCAGGCTAAGTGTGTTGATCGGCCCCACAGACAGAACATCACAATTAGAGTCTGTCAGATCCACTCTGACTGAACACCCGTTAATACGTTGCACTGTGTTCTGCGCCAGTGGCCCAGTGCATCCGATTTCAGCCAGCATTTTTTCAGGTTTGCTTTCCTTAGCCTTTGATTGTCCCCAATCTTCCTGCAAGGCAGCAGTTGATCTTTTCTGTCGGGGGATTCTGCCCTTAGATGGTCGGCCTTCCCAGGTTTACGAGCACCATCTGCCCGAGTCACTAGAGGTGACTAACACAGACATGCGACTTGTAATATAAGTAGATAACGATGAAGGAGAGGAAGAGGAAGAAGAGGGAGAAGGAGAACAAGAAGGAGGAGGAGGAGAAGAAGAAGAACAAGAAGGAGGAGAAGAAGAACAAGAAGGAGGAGGAGGAGAAGAAGAAGAACAAGAAGGAGGAGAAGAAGAACAAGAAGGAGGAGGAGGAGGAGAAGAAGAACAAGAAGGAGGAGGAGGAGAAGAAGAAGGAGGAGGAGGAGGAGAAGAAGAACAAGAAGGAGGAGGAGGAGAAGAAGAAGGAGGAGGAGGAGGAGGAGAAGAAGAACAAGAAGGAGGAGGAGGAGGAGAAGAAGGAGGAGGAGGAGGAGAAGAAGGAGGAGGAGGAGAAGAAGAAGAACAAGAAGGAGGAGGAGGAGAAGAAGAAGAACAAGAAGGAGGAGGAGGAGAAGAAGAAGAACAAGAAGGAGGAGGAGAAGAAGAAGAAGAACAAGAAGGAGGAGGAGGAGAAGAAGAAGAACAAGAAGGAGGAGGAGGAGAAGAAGAAGAACAAGAATGAGGAGGAGGAGGAGAAGAAGAAGAACAAGAAGGAGGAGGAGGAGGAGAAGAAGAAGAACAAGAATGAGGAGGAGGAGGAGAAGAAGAACAAGAAGGAGGAGGAGGAGGAGAAGAAGAACAAGAAGGAGGAGGAGGAGGAGAAGAAGAAGAACAAGAAGGAGGAGGAGGAGAAGAAGAAGAACAAGAAGGAGGAGGAGGAGAAGAAGAAGAACAAGAATGAGGAGGAGGAGGAGAAGAAGAACAAGAAGGAGGAGGAGGCGGAGAAGAAGAAGAACAAGAAGGAGGAGGAGGAGGAGAAGAAGAACAAGAAGGAGGAGGAGGAGGAGAAGAAGGAGGAGGAGGCGGAGGAGAAGAAGAACAAGAAGGAGGAGAAGAAGAACAAGAAGGAGGAGGAGGAGAAGAAGAAGGAGGAGGAGGAGAAGAAGAAGGAGGAGGAGGAGGAGAAGAAGGAGGAGGAGGAGGAGAAGAAGGAGGAGGAGGAGGAGAAGAAGGAGGAGGAGGAGGAGAAGAAGGAGGAGGAGGAGGAGAAGAAGAACAAGAAGGAGGAGAAGAAGAACAAGAAGGAGGAGGAGGAGAAGAAGAAGGAGGAGGAGGAGAAGAAGAAGGAGGAGGCGGAGGAGAAGAAGAACAAGAAGGAGGAGAAGAAGAACAAGAAGGAGGAGGAGGAGAAGAAGAAGCAGGAGGAGGAGAAGAAGAAGGGAGGAGGAGGAGAAGAAGAACAAGAAGGAGGAGAAGAAGAACAAGAAGGAGGAGAAGAAGAACAAGAAGGAGGAGGAGGAGAAGAAGAACAAGAAGGAGGAGGAGGAGAAGAAGAACAAGAAGGAGGAGAAGAAGAACAAGAAGGAGGAGGAGGAGAAGAAGAAGGAGGAGGAGGAGGAGAAGAAGAACAAGAAGGAGGAGAAGAAGAACAAGAAGGAGGAGGAGGAGAAGAAGAAGGAGGAGGAGGAGGAGAAGAAGAACAAGAAGGAGGAGGAGGAGAACAAGAAGGAGGAGGAGGAGGAGAAGAAGAACAAGAAGGAGGAGGAGGAGGAGAAGAAGAACAAGAAGGAGGAGAAGAAGAACAAGAAGGAGGAGAAGAAGAACAAGAAGGAGGAGGAGGAGGAGAAGAAGAACAAGAAGGAGGAGAAGAAGAACAAGAAGGAGGAGGAGGAGGAGAAGAAGAACAAGAAGGAGGAGGAGGAGGAGAAGAAGAACAAGAAGGAGGAGGAGGAGGAGAAGAAGAACAAGAAGGAGGAGGAGGAGGAGAAGAAGAACAAGAAGGAGGAGAAGAAGAACAAGAAGGAGGAGGAGGAGGAGAAGAAGAACAAGAAGGAGGAGAAGAAGAACAAGAAGGAGGAGAAGAAGAACAAGAAGGAGGAGGAGGAGGAGAAGAAGAACAAGAAGGAGGAGAAGAAGAACAAGAAGGAGGAGGAGGAGGAGAAGAAGAACAAAAAGGAGGAGAAGAAGAACAAGAAGGAGGAGGAGGAGGAGAAGAAGAACAAGAAGGAGGAGAAGAAGAACAAGAAGGAGGAGAAGAAGAACAAGGAGGAGGAGGAGGAGGAGAAGAAGAACAAGAAGGAGGAGAAGAAGAACAAGAAGGAGGAGAAGAAGAACAAGAAGGAGGAGGAGGAGGAGAAGAAGAACAAGAAGGAGGAGAAGAAGAACAAGAAGGAGGAGGAGGAGAACAAGAAGGAGGAGGAGGAGGAGAAGAAGAACAAGAAGGAGGAGAAGAAGAACAAGAAGGAGGAGAAGAAGAACAAGAAGGAGGAGAAGAAGAACAAGAAGGAGGAGAAGAAGAACAAGAAGGAGGAGAAGAAGAACAAGAAGGAGGAGGAGGAGGAGAAGAAGAACAAGAAGGAGGAGAAGAAGAACAAGAAGGAGGAGGAGGAGGAGAAGAAGAACAAGAAGGAGGAGGAGGAGGAGAAGAAGAACAAGAAGGAGGAGAAGAAGAACAAGAAGGAGGAGAAGAAGGAGAAGAAGAACAAGAAGGAGGAGAAGAAGAACAAGAAGGGAGGAGGAGGAGGAGAAGAAGAACAAGAAGGAGGAGAAGAAGAACAAGAAGGAGGAGGAGGAGGAGAAGAAGAACAAGAAGGAGGAGAAGAAGAACAAGAAGGAGGAGAAGAAGAACAAGAAGGAGGAGGTGGAGGAGAAGAAGAACAAGAAGGAGGAGAAGAAGAACAAGAAGGAGGAGGAGGAGAACAAGAAGGAGGAGGAGGAGAACAAGAAGGAGGAGGAGGAGGAGAAGAAGAACAAGAAGGAGGAGAAGAAGAACAAGAAGGAGGAGGAGGAGAAGAAGAAGAACAAGAAGGAGGAGAAGAAGAACAAGAAGGAGGAGGAGGAGAAGAAGAAGAACAAGAAGGAGGAGAAGAAGAACAAGAAGGAGGAGGAGGAGGAGAAGAAGAACAAGAAGGAGGAGGAGGAGAAGAAGAAGAACAAGAAGGAGGAGGAGGAGAAGAAGAAGAACAAGAAGGAGGAGGAGGAGAAGAAGAAGAACAAGAAGGAGGAGGAGGAGGAGAAGAAGAAGAACAAGAAGGAGGAGGAGGAGAAGAAGAAGAACAAGAAGGAGGAGGAGGAGAAGAAGAAGAAGAACAAGAAGGAGGAGGAGGAGAAGAAGAAGAAGAACAAGAAGGAGGAGGAGGAGAAGAAGAAGAACAAGAAGGAGGAGGAGAAGAAGAAGAAGAACAAGAAGGAGGAGGAGGAGAAGAAGAAGAAGAACAAGAAGGAGGAGGAGGAGAAGAAGAAGAACAAGAAGGAGGAGGAGGAGAAGAAGAAGAACAAGAAGGAGGAGGAGGAGAAGAAGAAGAACAAGAAGGAGGAGGAGAAGAAGAAGAAGAACAAGAAGGAGGAGGAGGAGAAGAAGAAGAACAAGAAGGAGGAGGAGGAGAAGAAGAAGAACAAGAATGAGGAGGAGGAGGAGAAGAAGAAGAACAAGAAGGAGGAGGAGGAGGAGAAGAAGAAGAACAAGAATGAGGAGGAGGAGGAGAAGAAGAACAAGAAGGAGGAGGAGGAGGAGAAGAAGAACAAGAAGGAGGAGGAGGAGGAGAAGAAGAAGAACAAGAAGGAGGAGGAGGAGAAGAAGAAGAACAAGAAGGAGGAGGAGGAGGAGGAGAAGAAGAAGAACAAGAAGGAGGAGGAGGAGAAGAAGAAGAACAAGAAGGAGGAGGAGGAGGAGAAGAAGAAGAACAAGAATGAGGAGGAGGAGGAGAAGAAGAACAAGAAGGAGGAGGAGGCGGAGAAGAAGAAGAACAAGAAGGAGGAGGAGGAGGAGAAGAAGAACAAGAAGGAGGAGGAGGAGGAGAAGAAGAACAAGAATGAGGAGGAGGAGGAGAAGAAGAACAAGAAGGAGGAGGAGGAGGAGAAGAAGAAGAACAAGAAGGAGGAGGAGGAGGAGAAGAAGAAGAACAAGAAGGAGGAGGAGGAGGAGAAGAAGAACAAGAAGGAGGAGGAGGAGGAGAAGAAGAAGAACAAGAAGGAGGAGGAGGAGGAGAAGAACAAGAAGGAGGAGGAGGAGAAGAAGAAGAACAAGAAGGAGGAGGAGGAGGAGAAGAAGAACAAGAATGAGGAGGAGGAGGAGAAGAAGAACAAGAAGGAGGAGGAGGAGGAGAAGAAGAAGAACAAGAAGGAGGAGGAGGAGGAGAAGAACAAGAAGGAGGAGGAGGAGGAGAAGAAGAACAAGAAGGAGGAGAAGGCGAGGGAGGAGAAGGAGGAGAAGGCGAGGGAGGAGAAGGAGGAGGAGGAGGAGAAGGAGAAGGAGGAGGAGGAGGAGAAGAACAAGAAGGAGGAGGAGGAGGAGAAGAACAAGAAGGAGGAGGAGGAGGAGAAGAAGAAGAACAAGAAGGAGGAGGAGGAGGAGAAGAAGAAGAACAAGAAGGAGGAGGAGGAGGAGAAGAAGAAGAACAAGAAGGAGGAGGAGGAGGAGAAGAAGAACAAGAAGGAGGAGGAGGAGGAGAAGAAGAAGAACAAGAAGGAGGAGGAGGAGGAGAAGAACAAGAAGGAGGAGGAGGAGAAGAAGAAGAACAAGAAGGAGGAGGAGGAGGAAGAAGAACAAGAATGAGGAGGAGGAGGAGGAGAAGAAGAACAAGAAGGAGGAGGAGGAGGAGAAGAAGAAGAACAAGAAGGAGGAGGAGGAGGAGAAGAACAAGAAGGAGGAGGAGGAGGAGAAGAAGAACAAGAAGGAGGAGAAGGCGAGGGAGGAGAAGGAGGAGAAGGCGAGGGAGGAGAAGGAGGAGAAGGCGAGGGAGGAGAAGGAGGAGAAGAAAAAGAAATGAATGAACAAGAAGTGCATGACGTGCAACAAGCAGATGTGGAAATATAAGAAGAGAGGCAGACACAGAAGAATTTTCCTGAGAAAATTGAGAATAGAAAGGAACAGTCTGGACGAGACATTGAGCTAGCCTATTAAAGTTGGGCTCGGGCAGTAAGAAATAAGGAAACTTGTTGGCCGACAAGAGGTAGCAAGGTTTGCAGAATGGTCGCAGAAACCCTTGTCGGGTTGTGATCAAATATACAAGAAACAGTACCGGAATGTACAATTAATACAAGCGGCAGGCAAATAAACATTGAAGTCAGCATTATAGGCGGAGACGGCACAGGGATTGACATGAGAAATAGAAATGAACCCATATTTATCTTGGGACCCACAAAGTAAATGTCATCACCATTAGGTGCCGTATCCACAACGAAGGTTGGCTACCAAAGAACGCCATTTTACTCTCGCTCTCTTGTCTTGATGGGGAATCGCGATAGCTCAGTGGTTAGGGAACAGGACTACAAACGGACAAATCGTCGGGTTCGATTTTTATAGACAGCTTCGGATTCACCCAGCCTTAAATGAGTACCAGATTTTTTTTTATCAGGGAAAGTAAAGCGGCACGTGCGTAATACCGTCCACATTACCCTAAAGATCATGTGTCGAAGGTCTATAACAATTATGGTCACTAACACCATACTTTCTATACGTCACTTAACGTGACGGGGCTCTTGACTTTACTTACTTGTCTGGATGGTGTATGGTTCACCTGTCCCTCTTTGGATATTATCATCATCATCATCATCATGTGCCATACCGGTTGGCGTAGGCGATCATGTCCCTCCACAATCTTCTATCTACAGTGAATCGTATCAGTTCTGTTGTTTACTGTTTTCCATGCCATGACACCAAGTTATCCAGTATTTTCTCTCTTTGTCGTCCGCGATATCTCTTTCCTTTTATTTTGCCAGTTGTAACCAAGTATTCCAACTTGGTGATTAATTCTTAGTCTGTCTCTGCCCTGTCTACCTCGTATCAGTAAAAGTCGAGGGTCTTCAATCAAGGCTTATTACCCGTCTTCAAATAAAAATAAATTATTTTAAATATTAAATGACATGATTCATCGACAACGTCAATTATGGATGATCATTATCATGGTGGCTGTTTACTGAACAAACGCTTACAGTTCTCACTTACATGTTTAGATGGGAGCTGTCGTTTTAATCTGAGCTTCCTTTAATCCAGTCTGAGATTCTTTAGGACATCTGAGACGGCTAACTCGCGGATAACAAAAATGGAGTGCAAATATTCTGGAACAGATATATCCCGTCATGCACTAATATGAAACCTCTTTGAAAGAGATATACGAAGATAAAGGAATATTATGTGTGGAGGAAATCCGTGCTGTGTTGATTAATAAACGTTTTGGGTACGATAAATATGTGTCAAAATACGAGATGACTGACGAGGGCGGTAAATGACACCCGTAATTAACAGAACCAAATGTGTGACTGATTGATTGATGTGCTGATAATATTCACAAAGTGTCAGTAAATAAAGTAAAGGGAGCGTGTCATAAAACTAAACAGACTACAGAGCCGAGAATTTTTAAAAAACATTATATTAAACAAACGTTACACGTTTACGCCCAGACATCTACAGTGTTGTATAAGTTACAAATCTGAATTCTACCCAAGGACATGACAAAAAAAAGAAGAAAATATACATTTTTTTAAAATCATCAAAACAAATCGTAATAAATAAAATAATAATAAACTATATAGTGTTAAACATAAAACTGATGTGAAGATACAACAAAATAAAATGCTTTATTTAATGCCAGGTAAAGAAATTAAATACAACAAACTAAGAGATATATTATTAAAATGTTACTAAATCATTTAGAAATTCCAGAGTGTAGATGTTTCTATTATTTCAGTCAATCTATCTGTTATAAAGCACGTACCGCGAAAGCCATTTTGATATTCAAAATGTAGCTCTAATTAAACTTGTCACAATACGAATTCCATAAACCCCACAACAATATCTATCTATCTATCTATCTATCTATCTATCTATCTATCTATCTATCTATCTATCTATCTATCTATCTATCTATCTATCTATCTATCTATCTATCTATCTATCTATCTATCTATCTATCTATCTCTATCTATCTATCTATCTATCTATCTATCTATCTATCTATCTATCTATCTATCTATCTATCTATCTATCTATCTATCTATCTATCTATCTATCTAGCTATCTAGCTATCTATCTATCTATCTATCTATCTATCTATCTATCTATCTATCTATCTATCTATCTATCTATCTATCTATCTATCTATCTATCTATCTATCTATCTATCTATCTATCTATCTATCTATCTATCTATCTATGCAACTATTTATCTATCTATCCATCTATCCATCCATCCATCTATCCATTTTATCTGCTTATATATATATATATATATATATATATATAGTAGTAATGTAAAGTACCTCCGTCACGCCAAGTGGCGTATAGAGAATATGGTGTTCGTGACCATAAATTTTACAGACCTTCAGCACATGATTTTTGGGGTAATGTGCTCGGTATTACGCCCGTGCCGCTTCACTTTCCCAGAAAAAAAATCCGGTACCCATTAAAGGCTGTGTGAACCAGGAAGCCGTCAGTTGGGTTCGAACCCTACCCCTTATCCTTTGTAGTCCAGTTCACTAACCACTGAGCTATCGCGGCTCCCTATATGCATACATATATATATATTTATTTATTTATTTATTTATAAAACTCTGAGCGTGTAAGGAGTGTCGTGAAATTAATGTTTTAAATTTCAGAAAAATAACGTTACTTTATATAGAATCACAAAATCAGATCTCTCCGCTCAAACATTAGGATGATGCACTCCGTTAACATGTCCATCGATATGTACGGTTGTACATTGTAAGTCCTAATAGCGCAAAAACAGCAGAAAGAAAAAACCATCTATATAAATGAGACGCTACAGAGATATAACTTGGACCAAGATGAGGCTCAAAAGAAATAAAATAAAGACGAAACTCAGGAGCTATACCACCAGTAAAGTCATGCAAGAAGTGACTGGTAGGGAAAGGTGAGTGGTAAAAGAAATTGTGAAATTAGGATGGAAAGATGGGAAGATAATATCAGATAATGAATCGTGACTTAGTTCAGAATGAGCGAATTAAAAACTGAAAAGTATAAGAGAAGGTAGCCGCATATGTCATTGTATGACCAGCGATCACTAGGAAGCTAGTTGCAGCTCCAATTCCATCCCCTGCGATCACTAGGAAGCTAGTTGCAACTCCCAATCCATCCACTGCGATCACTAGGAAGCTAGTTGCAGCTTCCATTCCATCCCCTGCGATCTCTAGGAAGCTAGTTACAACTCCCATTCCATCCCCTGCGATCACTAGGAAGCTAGTTGCAGCTTCCATTCCATCCCCTACGATCACTAGGAAGCTAGTTGCAGCTTCCATTCCATCCCCAGCGATCACTAGGAAGCTAGTTGCAGCTTCCATTCCATCCCCTCGGATCGCTAGGAAGCTAGTTGCAACTCCCATTCCATCCCCAGCGATCACTAGGAAGCTAGTTGCAGCTTCCATTCCATCCCCAGCGATCACTAGGAAGCTAGTTGCAGCTTCCATTCCATCCCCAGCGATCACTAGGAAGCTAGTTGCAGCTTCCATTCCATCCCCAGCGATCACTAGGAAGCTAGTTGCAACTATAAGCACGATGAGCACGTGAATGTAACCCAACGACCTATGAGCACATTATTATAACCCCAACGACCTCTGGGCAACAATAAGCACATTAATGTAGCCCCAACGACCTATAAGCACGATGGACACGTTAATGTAACCCCAACGACCTATAGGCAGCATTCATTGAGCACATTAATGTAACCCCAACGACATATAGGCACGATGAGCAAATTAATGCAACCCCAACGACCTACAGGCACGATACGCACATTAATGTAAGCCCAACGACATATAGGCACGATGAGCACATTAATGTAAGCCCAACGACCCACAGACACGATGAGCACATTAATGTAAGCCCAACGACATATAGGCACGATGAGCACATTAATGTAAGCCCAACGACCTACAGGCACGATACGCACATTAATGTAAGCCCAACGACCTATAGGCACGATGAGCACATTAATGTAAGCCCAACGACCTACAGGCACGATGAGCACATTAATGTAACCCCAACGACCTATAGGCACGATGAGCACATTAATGTAACCCCAACGACCTATAGGCACGATGAGCACATTAATGTAAGCCCAACGACATATAGGCACGATGAGCACATTAATGTGACCCCAACGACATATAGGCACGATGAGCACATTAATGTAACCCAACGACCTGCAGGCATGATGAGCACATTAATGTAACCCCGGCGACCTACAGGCATGATGAGCACATTAATGTAACCACAACGACCTACAGGCACGATGAGCACATTAATGTAACACCAACGATCTACAGGCACGATGAGCACATTAATGTAACTCCAACGACCTACAAGCACGATGAGCACATGAATGTAACCCCAACGACCTATGAGCACATTATAATAACCCCAACGACATCTGGGCAACAATTAGCACATTAATGTAGCCCCAACGACCTAAAAGCACGATGGACACGTCAATGTAACCCCAACGACCTATAGGCAGCATTGAGCACATTAATGTAACCCCAACGACCTGCAGGCATGATGAGCACATTAATGTAACCCCAGCGACCTACAGGCATGATGAGCACATTAATGTAACCACAACGCCCTACAGGCACGATGAGCACATTAATGTAACCCCAACGACCTACAGGCATGATGAGCACATTAATGTAACCACAACGCCCTACAGGCACGATGAGCACATTAATGTAACCCCAACGACCTACAGGCACAATGAGCACATTAATGTAATCACAGCGATGATTCGCTGAATCCTGACATGATCACCGAATTATGCGATAGAAAAAGAAGAAGTAATGTTTGGAATTCTCAAAAAGAATTCCCATAATGATAAAAAAACAGCAATTATCGACTCATCAGTTATGGCCTTAATCTTCTTCTTCCTCCTCTTCTTCCTCCATCTTAACTTCTTCCTCGTCTTCAGCGTTTGCTCAACTACTACTTCTCATCTTTTTTCCACCAGTAAAAGAACTAAAATGCGTCGTGTTGTTGTTTAGGTCAGGCTGTGATATTTTGCGCCATTCGACCCAGTACATTCGACTTCAGTAAAGCACTTTTGTGAACCAGTTTGCCTTCCCTTTTCGATCCCTTCTAGCTTGGCAATACTGCTATCTCCTTTTTCATCTCCACAGAGAAGAGGTGCAGTTGGATCTTAATCATTTCTGGTCCCTTGATTCTGACGCATGCAAACAGCCAGATTATAAGCCTGAGACAACCCAACTGTGGTTCTGTTATCTTAGTTGAGTAAACCAGTAAATGCGCGAGGACCGTCTAAGACCACAGACACGTATATATATATAAGCAGTGACGATACAGAAGGAGGTAGGTGTACTGGTATTTACGTGTACTCCGACTAGCGTTCGGAAATAAAAATATGTTGAAAATATGCAGCCCACGAAACATGGGCGTATCAAATAAATACATTAATCTTGTGAACGGGTTACAAAAATAGAAAACTCAAATTACTGAACTAGTAATTGAATATTCTAACAAATTAATGAAGAAATAGAACAAACAAAAAAATCGACAAGAATTTTTTTTTTTTATAATTCAAGCTCTTATTTTCCGGTAACTAAATTAATCTTAGTGAAGTGTTTAAGCTCTTTGTTTAATAGCTCCATTTAATTAATAATACTTCGTTATATCAGGGGTAGTAAAGTCGCTGAGTTAAACCGATGGTAAGTTACAAACATATCGTAACCATATATCAACCGATTAATATTTTTGAAACTGTTTTTCAAATCCAGTTTATTATATTTTAATTTTTAAAATTAAATAAAGATTTCACACGGTAAGTGTATACACATAGCTGGCATATAGCCAAAACCAAAACATAGCGTTCGTAATACCTGGTACTAAACTTTGTCATGGCGCTGCAAGATATTCACAAATAATAATACTATTACATTTCTACCTAGTGGTAATATTATTATCGTGTTTCTGGAATTATGAAAGGTAATTTCCACGCATGTGATAATGAAAATGATGATAGTGACAACGATAACAAAATATAAAAATGAAAAAACCTCTATACGCTTCTTTTTACAATTCCAGTGAAAAGATGAAAGGAAATGTCTCCTGAACTTGTGGAAAGGGTAAGATTTCGGTCTAAGCAGAGATCAAACTGAAATACTCAACACGCACGTCTGTCACTTTTCTTCTTCTGAGACCGCCGCCCTCGCACATTTTGCCTCCGTTTTTATCTCCCTCCTCCTCCAAAAAGAGCTTTCTCCTTCGCACAATCCACCCACACCTTCATGTACCCGAATCGTCACTCGCGCACTCATTCAGACGTGAGCTCGGGTCGGTCTCGCGAGGAACGCGCCACGAGAGCAGAACACAATAACAGTCGGAGCTGACGAGGAGCAGCTGAAAATAACAATAAATTAGAAGTGCGGCGCGGCGCGGCGAGGATGAATTAAACGAACAACCCCGAGATGAAATGATTAGAAGTCGCACGCCTTATACACCAGCTGTTTATCAATGATAATTTAGTTGTCTGTGTCTTTTAATTGTTTCAACAACAACAAAAATTGTGCAATTAAGCTTACTATAGCATTCGAGTTTAGTCGAGAAGCTTATACGTTAATTTTCGAGACATATCTACAACCTTCAATATTCCTGTATGATGCAGAAACATAGACATTAGACAAGAAAACAGAACAGAAAATTGAACAGAATGAAATTCTGGGGGCATGTTAAAAGACACAACAGCCTAATAAAAGTAATATCGGAAGGGAAAATATAAGGTAAAAGAGGCAGATTCAGACCAAGACTAACATGGACGAGTAACATCAAAAGATGGACAAGTCAACCTATGACAATCTGCACCATCAGAGCAGAATGGCGCTCCATGGCAGCCAACCTTCGATGCGGAGACGGCACTCAATGTTGATGATGATGAACGCTAAGGGGACATGTTACATATCATTTGACATTAAGGAGACGTCTCTCTATCATTGGACGGCAAAGGAATGTCAATAAATTCCTGGGGGTTTGAAGGCACTTCTGTTGCTATGGGATGTATACAGTTTGTAGTTTTTGTTTTGTCTATTTAATCTGCTTTTCGATAGAGTTTTGGTTAAACCTATTCATCATCAAAGTTCTTCAGTGGGTGCCGAAATGGCCGTTTTCTCTGGATCAGCGTGACCAGTCCTAGACTGACCTCTGGATCAGCGTCACCAGTCCTAGACTGACCTCTGGATCAGCGTGACCAGTCCTAGACTGACCTCTGGATCAGCGTCACCAGTCCTAGACTGACCTCTGGATCAGCGTCACCAGTCCTAGACTGACCTCTGGATCAGCGTCACCAGTCCTAGACTGACCTCTGGATCAGCGTCACTAGTCCTAGACTGACCTCTGGATCAGCGTCACCAGTCCTAGACTGACCTCTGGATCAGCGTCACCAGTCCTAGACTGACCTCTGGATCAGCGTCACCAGTCCTAGACTGACCTCTGGATCAGCGTCACCAGTCCTAGACTGACCTCTTGGGAGGAACACATCCATTGCCGTGCAGGGCCTCAATCGGAAATAAGAGGAGCTCAGAAAAGGTTTATGCGGGCTCAACTACAAAGGCCGTTAGTTGAACAGGAGACAGGCAATAATAAATGAATATTGTTGTAGAGAGAAACTTCCGAGGTGATAGAACAGCATATCATTTCAGAGGAAGATGCATGTTTACAGTACTCGGAAAATAATCACAAATAATCAACAGAAAAAAAAAACAACAAAGAGGTAAAGTACGAGACTTGAGCCGGCGTCTTATCACGCGAATTTCCACCTATATGTGCTCGGTCGCCTATCCAGAAGTGTTGAGAGCCTCCTGGATAGTGTCGCTTCAATCATCAAAAATCACGATGCGAGACGGCATTCCTCACCTTCCCAAAGTACTACCCTGATACCCATTTCTGCCAACGGCTGGGTCGACCGTGGGGATATTTTTATATCTGAGGCAGATCCGTGGGCAACGAATGGTAGGCAACGATATGATATATTTGGATGAAACGTGGGACAATGCCCATCATCCATATGGAAAGAATGGCAATCAGTTGACAGAGAAAATAAAAGTAGTATTCCCAGCAGCAAAGGACAACACATTATATTGGTACATGCTGGCAGTAGAGAAAATGGTCTTAATGACACAACTTATTTTTCTACCTTTGTACATAAATGTTATAAAATCTGAAGGTTGGTGGAAAAATAAGATTTCATGAAAAAGAATTATAGAAATTCATCAGTTTCCGAGATAATTGATCAACTCCGTGGACACGAATTTGTGAACGAAGTATATAATGTTTTATATATTTATGCCATGAGAACGTCGAGCAACGCTGTGAACGTTAGTATCGAGTTTTCCCAGAAGGAATCCAGATGCCTTCAAGTGCGCGGTGAGAAAATCACCTCAACGACTAGAGCGTGGCTCTCTCAGACGGTCGCGCCATCTTTATTAACAAAATGTTGCTTCTTCTCGCAACTGGTGAGCGAGTGCCTGTATTAACCAGGTGGTCTCCACCACAAACGCTATGCGGGTTAATACAGTAAGATCACAGTGTTTTGTCTACTCAGGGCCTATAAAATCGCAGGCCCTTACACTCGGGGCTCCACATTTATCTGCGGCCTGGCTCACTTCTACAAGACCCGTTTGCATACACGATCGCAAAAGGGATTTCGTCTTTCTTAGCTGCTAACGCTAAAAAAACAGAACAGAAAATTGAAGCCTTTGAGGTGTGGATTTATAGAAGAATAGGTAGAATTGGATGGAAATAAAAGAAAACAAACGAAGAAGTTTGAAAACAACTAAAATGAAAAGAGAACTATTGAACACAATTAGAACAAGACAAATGAAGTGTCGATTCATGCATCGAAACTCACGATGCGAGGCGACATTCCTCACCTTCCCAAAGTACTAACCTGGTACCCATTTCTGCCAACGGCCAAGTCCACCGTGGTGATATATTTTTTTTTTCCAACCACGAGTACAACTCACACTGCTCCCAGCGGGAATCGAACACGGGTTGTCCGAACGTCGGTAGTCTAGTCGGATGGTGGAATCGAACACGGGTTGTCCGAACGTCGGTAGCCCAGTCGAGTGGTTTTCCCAACTAGGCTACCGAGGCCCCCACAACAAAGAACAAACAGGTGATCCGCACAGGATCGAACCCGTACTCCTCGGAACAGCACCTTGCCACGTGAAACCAAACAGTGAGTTAGCCGTGTAGAGTTCGTTCAGAAATTCGTGCTCACGGAGTTTATCTTCATTTCAATGTGCTAGTCCCTAATCCGGGAAATGTTTGATGAATTTTAGTAATTTTTTTGCATGAAATCTTTTTTTTCCCCCGACCTTCAGATTTTATAACATTTAAGTACAAAGGCAGTCTGAATTTTGCACAAATCGTTTTTTGTTATATAATTTTAGGAAAATATCAAACAGTATGCTCTAAACATTAGATTTTACTGTAAATTACGTTCATTTTCTAACAATGCAAGTCAAAGGCGTATCAGTATCACATTGAAGACGTAATTTTTTAAATTTGATTTTATATTTTCCGAACAGCTGGAGTATATTGTAACAACTGTGAAAATTGAGGGACGAAGTGATAGAGGCAAGCAAAGAGAAAAGATACCGGACAGCTTAAGAGAAAGACTTGGCAGAAGGTCACCAATAGAAATGATAAATAACTGTCGTGATCGAAAGTTGTGGAGAGGCATGATCACCTACGCCAGCAGGCCCGGCACTTGATGATGATGATGATGATCTTCGTCATAGAGATAGGTAAATTTTGACCAAAGTATCAAACACACATATTCGCCAAATAGCAGGCGTGTCATGAACAAAATATATGGAACAACCAGAACATCAAACACACATAGTCAGCAAATAGTAAGAGTGTCATCAACAAAATTGTGCACATGTCATACACATGTCATTCCGAATCAGAAGTCTCTAAGAGGTTAACAACTGTTATCGGTTGGACAAACTGCAATCCATCTCGTTGCCAGTATTGTTCATCTTCTCTGAGCACATGGTCGTCACATTTTCTCCAGTACTCAATGGCTATCGTTGAGAGGACATCACGCGTCAATTCTTTAACATCACAAATTTTAAACGTCGTGTTCTGCGCAGCAACTTGTCCTTTGACTTTAGCCCACACAAGTTCTATTGGGCTGAGGTGCGAATGATAAGGTGGGATGCGAAGAGATATGTGGCCATACTTTGCAATTATTTTATCAATTTGATATAACTTTGTCTTATTAGGTTGTCTAACAAGTTGCAACAACTCTGGCTTTAACTGGGTGTTTTGAAAGGAAACATTTTCTTTTCTAAGCCATGTGATGATTTGATATTTTGTTCTTGACAAGTTAGGAACTTTGCCCCCTCCAGTGCTACCGCATTATGATAGGATGCATTGTCCATTACAAGACATGAAGGTCTATCCAGAATGAGGAGTAGAGTGTTCTCTATCCAGTCTCTGAAAATTCGTCCATTCATTTCAGTGTGGTAGTCCCTATTGTCTGTAGACTTTGATTGAAAAATAAGTTGTGTGTCGTTAACAAGACCATTCTCTCTACTGCCAGCATGTACCAATATAATGTGTTGTCCTTTGTTGCTGGGAATGCTTCTTTTATTTTCTCTGTCAACTGATTGCCATTCTTTCTCAAATGTATGATGAGCATTGACCCATGTTTCATCCAAATATATTATATCGTAGCCTTCCATTCGTTGCTAACGGATCTGCCTCAGGTATTTGCTTCTGGCAGCTATCAGGTGTGGTTTTTCACAAACAATATTTCTACCGCTAGCAGAATTTCTAAAAGTGAAACCAACGCCTCTTACGATCTTTCAGAGAGTCGTTTTTGATATTTCAATATCACATTCTAATTGTAGTCGAACTATAAGTTTGCGCAGTGTAACAAGTTGATTCGATTCAAACATTTTCAAAATCTCATGTCTAATAAATTATTTCTCAAAATCATCAACTTTAACTTATCTTCCTTGCTTGACTGTCGCCTCTGCTGATTTAAAGTTCTGTTCTTTTCTTCGATGGAAAGACTTTCTATCTTTACTTAGAGCTGCCCGTGTTCTTTTTTTTTTTTTCTTGACATCATAATATAACTGATATAATTTGTATAGTGCGATAATTTTAAGATCCATTAACGGCATTCCTGGAATAACAATCGGAGGTCACAGTATAAATAATCTAAGGTATCCTGATAATACACTTAACCACTAAGAGTGAAAATGAGTTACAAGGAATGTTAGACATTATAGTGAAAAAAACGCAAAAATAAGGACTCAGCCTTAATAGCAAAAAGACAGAAGTATTGGTAACAACAAAGAAAAAGACATCACCTCAGTGCAAAATAAAGACAAGAGGAACAATATTAAAATAGGTAAATGAATTTAAATCTTGGAACATTGTTAAACTCAGATGGTAGATGTACAACAGAGGTGAGATGCAGAATGGTCCAGGCAAAAGCAGCTTTCCTTAAAATGAGGAAGATACTATGCAATCCATTTTTTAAAATAGAAACAAGAAAAACAGTTCTTAAATGTTATGTAGAACCAGTCTCAACATGCGGATATCAATCATGGACACTAGGACAACAAACAAGAAAATCACTGGAGTCTGTAGAAATGTGGTTTTACAGAAGAATGTTGAGAATACCATGGACAGCCAAGTAAAGTAATGAAAACGTTCTGAAAGAAGCCAAAGCAAAAAGAGAGTTAATTTCCAATATTAGGAAAAATAATCATCATTTTTTGGCCATGTAATGAGAAGAGAACAGCCGGAATATAATGTAACAACTGGGAAAATTGAGGGACGAAGAGATAGAGGGAAGCAACGAGAACAAATAGCAGACAGCTTAAGAGAATGGCTTGGCAGAAGATCAACAACTGAAATGATAAATAAATGTCGATTTTAAAAATTAAGTTGTCACTTCACAATAACTTACAAATTATTACATATAAACGATTATACATTAATAGTAAATATTTTTGTCAAGATACGCCTATATTTGTTCTAAAAAAATCGGGAACAACAAAACTACTTTCTGAACGGCGCGTCTTACAATTTACCGTTCAAAAAGTGCGAAATGGTGCTAGGATTAGTGGAGAACACGTGACATTTACGTTTTTAAAAGACATGTTGATTATAACAAATGGGGGTATTGTAAACTTCTAAAACTTAGGACAGCCAAGAAAATAAAATTCTTATATACCTCAAAAAAAAAAACCTTTCCAAAATGCATGACACTAGGGCAAAAAAAAAATCAGACTTAAGGTCGGTGAAAAAATCAGATATCTTGAAAAAGAATTACTGAAATTCATCAGTTTTCGAGATTATTAATAAATTCTGTGGACACGAATTTCTGAACGAACTATTGTTATAGAGCTGTAATGTTATTTCTTTATATAATATCTTTGTTACTCTCTTGACAGCACATCACATTTACTTTTAGTTGATCACAACAGGTAATTCAAGACAGACTCTTTTTCTGAATACATAATGATAATCAAGTTTATTTATCTCTAGGCACAATGATCGACTAGTGGTTGATGCACTTATCTTAAATTAATGTTAATTAATTCGGGACTTGTCTGAGGCTACCGCCGATGACTATGATCCGTCCCAAGTGCATATTTTGCATACAACATTATTCAACTTACGTTCATGAGGAATGTGAAACACAACTTGAATTACTCTTAAGCACTTGCACGACACTAATGTTCATATTCTCATTGCTATACTCCTACTCTCTATCAACTTCTACTAATAACTTCTCAACTGACTTGAACTACAACTTGAAGATTCGAACTTCCTAACTAACTGGCTTCACTTTCTAATCTTAACTTTCTAACTGTCCTGACTAGACTAACTGTCTAATTCTCCTTCCTGACTAACTCGAACTGTTGACTTTCTTCTCCTGACTAATTCATTTCACCATTTTGTGACCGATACTTGAACTATCTCCTGGTTTGATGAAAACACCTTGTTTTCGTGAATCTCCATTACCCATTTGTTGGATGACCACTCATTTATCATACGACCAAAGTCATGGGGCCAATGCATGTGCTAGTCATGCGTCTATGGTCACTTCCACAACGACAGGTTGTTGTGGAAATCGTGGAAATTTCCATTAACTATTATGTCCAGGATAATTCTGGACCTTCCTACCTTAGCTTTGTGGGTGTCCTTGTCATGCCTGAGGTCCCCACCCTTACAAACACCACACTATCTTCCAACTTCCACAACCTGCTGCGTGGAAAATTCCATGGACCCAAACTTTCTGTATAATTCTACTTTACCTTCCTCACCTCTGTGTTTCTACCACCAACTATAAACCTTTACTCCCTTAACTTTGTTTCTACAACTTGTTATCTGGCTGGAAATTTTCTATACTTAAATTAATGTCCTAACACTGATGGTCACTACTATTTGTTACTGCTATTGTCTATTGAGAAGCGGGTAACAACTAAGTTACCTGCTCCCTATGCTTCCATTAGCTCAATCTATGCCACTATAACAATGTATGCAGATTAGTAAGAAGCCGTCGAAATAACTGATAACAGTAAAACTAATAAGTAGATTAAGTGATAACAATAAAACTATTAATTAGATTAAGTGATAACAGTAAAACTATTATTTAAATAAAGTGATAACAGTAAAACTATTAATTAAAGTGATAACAGTAAACTATTAATTAGATTGAGTGATAACAGTAAAACTATTAATTAAATTAAGTGGTAACAGTAAAACTATTAATTAACTTAAGTTATAACAGTAAAACTATTAATTAGATTATGTGATAACAGTAAAATTATTAAGTAAGTTAAGTGCTAACAGTAAAACTATTAATTAGATTATGTGATAACAGTAAAACTATTACTTAAATTAAGTGATAACAGTAAAACTATTCACAATTATTATTTAAGATTCATATTCATATTCAGTAATGAGTCTGTGATGTTCAAATTAGATCAGGGTGAAATTTCTTGCTTGGATTTAAGTTGCAAATTAGCGCAAACGTGAACACAACATGCATGCTGGTGATGATTGTTTCTTCGATATGACCATTACTTCTGTTTTCTTACTATTCAGACTGAGACCTTTCTTGTTGCTTTCTTTAACTATTATGTCTATAATTTCTTGTAGTTCATTCTCTGTCTCTGCTATTAAGAATGTGTCATCCGCATATCGTAAATTATTTATGTTGTGACTGTTGACTTTAATTCCTTTTTTGTCTACTATTGATCTCATTTGTTCGCTGTAAAATGAAAACAAATCCGGCGACAGAACACAGCCTTGTCTGACTCCTTGTTTTATATGTTGAAATTGTCCTGTTTGGTTATTAATTCATATAGTTACTGTTTTTTGCCAGTACATATTTTTTTTAATGATTCGCAGGACCTTGCCATCAATGTTTAATTTCTCCAGCATATTGATTAATTCCACATGCTTTACTTTGTCAAATGCTTTTGTGTAGTCTATAAAGTACATATATAGATCTTACTTTACCTCTATAGATCTTTCTATCAATGTTCTTAAGATGTATATTGCATTATTGGTGCTCTTTTCTTCCACAAATCCACATTGTTCTTCACTTATTTCTGGTTTTATTTTGTTTCTTACACGTTTCATGATGATTCTTAGTAATATTTTAGTCATATGGCTCATGAGACTAATAGTGCGATGGTCTTCACAATCAGTGGCGCCTGACTTCTTCAGTATGGCTACAAAGACAGATTTTAATAGATCTTCGGGTATGTGGCCAGTGTTATATATGTCATTGAGTAGTTTTCTCTCTGGGATGTTTTTAAAGATTTGCTATCCAGAAATAACATTCCTATCATGGGGAAAAAATTGCATTATTACAGCACAAAAATAACCCAATGGGGTCGTCATTATCATAAGCGGCCCAGTGTAAGAAATTCATTTGGGCCGAATCTGAGGCCCTTAAACATGGCAATGAAACGCCAAACTATCACAATAGATAACATCCGTAGCGAGGAATTAGCAAACAAGTGAGCAATTTAACGTCAATATGATGAAGCGAGGCGGTAGGCGCACGGCTTTACGTCCTATTCATCAGGATGTGATGACTAAGCTCATGGCAGTAACTAAGTCTATAATAACTGGGCTTAGACACAAACTTTAAATGTCAGGGGTTTTCTCAGTGACTCAATGAGTTCGCTAAATAAGAGAAGAATGGCTGAGCTCAAAGTCAATGGCTGGAGTGGTCACAAGTGGTAGAAGTCTGCTTAGTTTGTGTGCCAGGACATTTAGGTGTGAAAGGCCATACTGATTTTCTTGGTTGACTGAGATTGGACGAGTAGAGGGTCGAGCTGACATGTTAAATGTTCTCACATCGACAAGATATGATTGGAGTAATGAATGTGACGTTACAAACTTATATGTTAAATGTTCTCACAACGACAAGACATGATTGGAGTAATGAATGTGACGTTACAAACTTATATGTTATAGCTCGTTTCAAATCACTTGCCCAACTTCAAAACGCTATTGCTCAGTAACCGTTTGTTAAAAACTGTTGAAATTGTCCAAATGTTATTAGAATGCAAAAGACCCTTTAAATGTATATTTAACAAATATCTTGCAGCTGCAGTTTTCTTAAAGCGGCGAATTTCTTTGATGTTTGTCAAAATTGTAAATTGTGAACCCCTAAATAATAGAAATTACCGTAGTTGCTGGTCTATGATTAATTTTCACTAGGTAAAGGCGTGGCCGTAATGGGGAAATACCAGGAGAATTATTGTCTTCTCAGTTCGAGGACGGACGATAATATCAAAGTATACCTGTAAGTAGTAGACCAGGAGGGAAATGGTCTTACTTTTTTAGTTGACCAAAGAGTAGGGTATATCCTACGAAGTCCAGTACCCTTCAAGTACAAGAGTTATATAGTAGGATACCACCACTTTCCCATGGTGGAAGGTGGTGGTGGTGGTGGAGCTTCTGTCATGATATATATGTATATATGAATAGGGCTTGTATAGTGCATGAAGGGATGGGTTGTTGATTACTGAGTCATGTATTGGACATCAGTTTTTCCCGCCAAAGTGACTTCCAATAGGAGCTAGTGTGTGTGTATGTTGTCCGGCTATAGACCACGCCCACTCCGGAAGTGAAACTACCATATTAGGGAGTAGTGATACGTTAGTTATTTCATAGTTATGGTGAGTATATATATACATATAATAGTAATAGTAATAGTAATAGTTATTATATCTAAGTGGACGTAAATGGGCCCCGTATTTAAGATATTGACCATAAGTAGGTATATATACATACATATATATTGGCAAATCTTGCTGGCGGTATTAACGAACAGTCATTTTCTCCTACCGTGGCACATAATGATCCAATCAATTCTGTACGCGCGTGAGTTTATTGATTATTGTCTCCAGCGCGAAACGCAACAAGTAGTTATGTAAAAAAGGCGCGTACACGATTTAATATATTCATTCGACTAGCGTCGGTCGGGCAGTCAGTCACGAGGTACCCACAGTGATAACACTGCCAGATACGCTTCCATATCTGTAAATCTACAACCAGAGCCTCACCGATAATATCCTACCAGAGCTGTAAATCTAACAGCAGATAACCACAGGTGTTATACTGAAACAACGTCGGAGAAGCTAGGAGAACCAGCCTTTAAAAAACCAACATTATAAGAATACAGGTAAGTTGAAATTTTACTTAAAATACATAACAATGTGTGTTTATTATCATAGTTTTATTAATGTAAATGAATTACGTAACATATAGGAACGTGTTCGGTAAGTATCGTAACGGGCACAGAGCAAAGCTGTTACGAAATAGAGTCCACATCGTCGTATCCTTTTCGTTAGAGAAGTCTAGGAACTTTTTTCCAACCTCCGTTTTACAAGCCAGTCTCCGAATAATCCACCGATAAACATCCCGGCAAAGAAAGCGAAGCTCTTTTCCAGAGAAGATATATCTGTATCAGAATCGTAAAAGTCTTTGACATGGTTCTTAATTAGTCGATAAGCCAGCGTATAAATAACCACGAGGCGCCCACAGTTTAAAATTCCATCTGAAACCATATAAACCACAATGGTTACAAACGAGGCGTAAATATCCTTATCCCCGACTCCCAGAGTTATACCAGCGAATAACGAGTCATATCTCTCTGATACCGTATAGACTAGTTTAGCCATTGACTTATAAAACGGGGAAAGCTTCTTTTTAGTCTTATCGTAAGTGTGGATAACGTCAACAGCTAATACCACAATTTCGTTCGAAATTGTAGCCACACACATTTTACAATCAGAACTAGTCATTTTCGAAGCCATATAAGATAATTCAGAAGCGCGAGTGGTACGTGAAATCAATAATGTGAAACATGTCTGGACATGTTCGGCTATACATTACGCGTGCGTCACACAAACTGAGCGATGTATTAAGTTTCATGAATCTTATAGTTCCAGTCGCGTTAGTACAAACACATAATGTAAAAGTGGTATGGTTACGATAGTGATATGAACATGATTGGGATAGAGACTCAAATATGTCAATAAAAGCGTTAGTAAACACCTAGATACCCGCTTACCGACAAAATATAATATTTAAAACTAACTGTTAATGGATGCGTGTTTTAGTTAAGTAATAAGTACGTAGATGTTGATAATGTGTTTTGAGTGTAAAGATTAAAGTACTGATAAGGGAGAGCTAGAGCGCGAGAGAGAGAGAGAGAGAGAGAGAGAAGAAAGAAAGAAAGAAAAAAAGTAAAGAAAGAAAGAAAGATTTGAAACGGTCTGATATAGCGGTGGTAGACGCTGAGAGACATTTATAATAAACTAGCGAAAGCGGAGGAATGAGGCATATCTGGCTATAGCGTTTATGATAGTAGGAGCGACGGATGAGTTTTGAGTTGTACGAGGATGGTGTAAGACATGAGAGCCGGTGAGGTTAGGTGTGCTAACGAAGAGGTCGATAACTAATAACTGTCTAGTAACATATAGTATGTGTGCGTTCGTGTATGCGTTTGTGTGCGCGTGTATGTGTGTATGTGTGCGCGCGCGTGCGTGTGCGAGCGCATGTTATATATGTATACTATTTCAATGTATTTTTGGTACGCACACTAAATGAGTGGTTTTATCTCGTTGACAGATGGCCTCACGTAACGAACTTGTAAGCAGACCACGCCACGTGTGTGAAACGTGTGGGAAAAGCTTCACACGTCGGGATGCTCTAGCCAGACACGTAGATAGTGCGCACGGCCAACAGAGATATCCGTGTCCTATATGCGGCTGCATCTTTACAAGATCCACAAATCTTACAAACCATGTGGCGAAGAAACACGCAGCATATGCATCTATATCACCGGCACCAGCACCGGCTACATCAAGGGCCCCGACAGTATTCTCTGCAACAGACAACAATGTGGCAGAGACCTGGGATGAAGAACACTCTATAAAGAAACCCCGAGTAGATAACACTCGTGGGGTGACCAGTCTAGAGACAGTACAGAACACATATCATCTGTACGCATTAATACTAAATACTCGTGTAAAGACTGCGGGAAAATATTTACTACCCAAAACCATCTAGATCGGCATATAGACACTGTTCACAATAAACATACATACCAGTGTCCTATATGTGTATGCGAATTTAACAGACAGGACAATCTAAGAACACATATTAAAAACAAACACCAACTACCGATATCAACAAGTACAAGCTCAACATCCTCGACAAGACCATCAACCTCATCAGTATCAACCTCCTCCACCTCATCAGCATCAACCACCTCCGCCACCGCATCAGCTTCGATACCGACGACCTGTTCAAAGTCCAGAGCTGAACCAACAAATAAGAGGAAGCGGAATAATGAACAATCGATAGAGAGTCAACACAACAAGAAGGCGCGAACGGATCTAGAATTAGACAGTTTAGCTAGTTTACCAGCAGATGTTAGACAGGTCTATGTCGACAACTGGTCTGCAATAAGGTCACATAGTAATAATAATAGGCATCTGTCAGTTCACACAGTCTTCCATAATCCAAATTCAAAGCTACGGCCAAACTGGGCAAACATCCTAAATCCCATATTTAATAACCAAACACGTAGATTTAAAATAAATTATTCTCACAATTTCATCCTGAGGAATAAAGAAAACAATGACCTTCGGTTTTTCCATAGTAGTTTCAATAATAGTTTAATTCTTTCAACGCCGATGGTTATCAATAACAGAGCAGATTTTGATAGGTTCCTCACACAACTACAAGATAGCGACCCCTTAAACCACGCAAATCATAATAGACCGAGCACTAAATATAGCGTCGAAACCATTCCCAGCACTTCGTTCTATCACTATCATTTCGTAGAATATCCTATCGGGTGTCTAACCACCGACCTGCCACAACACATTACAAACAATAAATTCATTTATACATTACAAAATAACATAAACGGGCCAGCATATACTGATAATCTCTGTTTCTTTAGATGTGTAGCGTTATTTAGGGGTGCTAATCTCGGTAATTTACACAGACCCACCAGCGATCTCCTGAAACAGTGGCAAGACCATCAGGGTTTAGATATTGACGACAAGTTCCCGGGTGTAACGTTAGCGCAGATTCCCTCTCTAGAAAAGTGTTTCGGTATTAACGTGGACGTCTTCGCTTTTGACAAAGAACAAGCCCTGTCCCCAATGCTAAGAGGTAGTACGACTTTTAGCGACACCTTACGAGTTCTATTTTACGAAGAACATTTTATGTATATAGCGGACATAGATAAGGCGGCCCATGCTTTTTCGTGTCCTAAATGTGGAAAATTGTGGAAAGAATGTTGGGATATGGGTAGACACGAGAAGACATGTACCGGGGATAAGCGAAAAGACAAGTATATCGGAGGAGTTTATAGGAACAAAGAGGGTATACTCGAAACGATAGCTAATAGGGGTATAGAAGTTCCTAATAATTACGTGTATCCCTACAGAGCGACGTACGATTATGAATGTTACTTTAGTAATGTACCGACGACAGATGGAAACACTAGTAGTGTGACCGAATATGTAGCCAGGCATATTCCAATGTCGTGTGCCGTAGCCAGTAATATTCCTGGTTATGAGAAACCGGTATGTTTTGTGAGCGAAGGTGATTCTCAAAAATTAGTGAGTAAAATGATAGATTATCTAGAGACATTAGCGAAACGGTCGTATATAATCTTACGCGGCAGTTTCAAACAGGTTTTTGACAGTTTAAGAGACAGGGGTGACTGTAGTGACCTCATAGGGAAACTCGAGGCATACTTGAAAGAGCTCCCCGTTATAGGGTTCAACTCTGGAAAGTATGACTTAAACGTTATCAAACCATATTTAATAAGACATTTCGTAGCTGGGGCGAACAAAGTAGAAAAAGCGAACGAAGAAGATGATGAAGGTGAAGAAGATGACGTTGAAGAAGAATTGAAAAATGATGACGATGAAGAAGATGACGATGAAGAAGATGATGACGATGAAGAAGAAGATGAAGAAGAAGAGGAAGAAGGGCCGAAACAAAACAAAACTAAAAAAGGGGTGACCTCGCCCTTCAAGTTTATCGTTAAGCGCAATAATAATTTTATGTGCATCTCCACCAGTCGACTAAAGTTCTTAGATATTATAAATTATCTCGCCCCGGGGTTCTCTTATAGTAAATACTTGGCAGCGTACAAGATTAAAGAGACCAAAGGTGTATTTTGTTACGAGTATATTACGAATCTAAAAAAGTTAGACGAAACCTCTCTCCCCCCTCATGAGGCCTTCTTTTCGACGCTTAAAAACTGTAATATTTCAAACGAAGAGTACGAGTATTGTAACAAGATATGGGCGGACAATAACATGTCCACTCTCAGAGATCTTCTTGTTTGGTATAACAACAAGGATGTCGGGCCCTTCCTACTCGCATTAGAGAAACAGATCGAATTTTACGCGGGTTTAGGTGTAGATATGTTTAAGGACGCCATTTCAGTCCCCGGTGTGACGTTAAGATACCTCTTCAACACCATACCTAAAAACGTAGTCTTTTCGTTATGCGGTAAACGCGAGGCGGAGCTTCATAAAACGCTTAGAGATAATATAGTGGGTGGTCCGAGCATAATCTTTCATCGCCACCACGAGAAGGACGAGACTCGAATCAGAGGTAATCCTCAAAATGTAGTAGAGAGTCTTAAAGGCTACGACGCAAACGCTCTGTATCTCTGGGCATTGATGCAGAAAATGCCCACTGACTTTCCAATTATACGAAAAGTTGAGGACGGGTTTAGACAACGTAAAGTTAATTATTACGATCAGCAGAGTAGAGAGTGGTTAACGTGGGTAGCTCACAAACACAACATTGAGTTGCGAACTCAATACAACGGGGGTGAGGTACCTTTAGGACCTCGTAGGATTAGAGTGGATGGCTTCTGTCAAAAGAGTAACCTATCCGCTAATAATAAAGTCTGGCAGTATCATGGTTGTCTGACGCACGGCCATATCTGTCACCTCACTGAAAAACACAAAGGTTTTAACCCTATAAACAAAAAACCCTTGTCCGAGCTATACGACAAGACCCGGGAAATTCGCGAATATTTAACCAACGATGTTGGAGTTGACGTGGTTGAGATGTGGGAATGTGAGTGGCAAGAGCTAAAGAAAACCGACAGCACAATTATTCCGTTTCTTAAACAAGCCCTCCCCAGAGCAAAACCATCGTATGCCCGGGAAAAATTACCACTAACCGTCGCGCAGATCTTGAAAGCTGTTAAAGACGAAACGCTGTTTGGTCTGGTAGAATGCGATATTCATGTCCCCGACTCTCTCAAGGAATATTTTAGCGAAATGACACCCATATTTAAAAACGTAGACGTGTGTAGAGACGATATAGGAGAGCTTATGAAGGAATACGCCGTGAAAAATAAATTATTGACGACCCCTAGACGTACCCTGATAGGTAGTTATATCGGGAAGAAAATTCTTTTGGCCACCCCCTTATTAAAATGGTATTTGGATCACGATCTAGAGGTAACCAACATCTACCAGGTGATCGAATACCACCCTGTTAGTTGTTTCAAACAATTTGGGGATACCGTATCCGACGCCAGACGAAAAGGGGATGTAGATGAGACGCAGTCCATTACGGGGGAGACCATGAAGTTGTTAGGGAATTCGGCGTACGGAAAAACTCTCACCGATAAAGCGAAACACTCGAACGTCGCGTACTGCGAGGGTGAGTCCGCTTCCAAGCTCGTTAACGACCCCCTATTTAAACATATGACAGATTTAGGAGTAGGGAATATATTCGAGGTGGAAATGTTAAAAAAGACGACGAGGTGGGACCTTCCGCTACAAATCGGCTACTTTGTATATCAATACGCCAAGCTACGGATGTTGCAATTTTATTACGATTTTTTAGACCGGTTCGTAGAGAGATCATACTTTCAGTTGTGTGAAATGGACACTGACAGTCTGTATTTGGCGTTAAGTAAACCTAGTTTAGCTGCCGCCGTTAGACCGCCTTTACTCGAAACTTTTTATAACGAGTACGATCAGTGGTTCCCCTCAGAGACCTGTAGCGTTCATCGGGAGGAGTTTGTTAGGAGTAAAGGTAAATTTAAGGTAGCTTGTCGAGACTGCGAAAAAACAAAATTGTACCATAAACGTACCCCGGGTTTATTTAAGTTAGAGTACGAAGGGGATGGGATGGTATCGTTATGTAGTAAAACATACCACTGTTTTGGAGATTACTCAAAAACTAGTACTAAAGGGCTTAGCAAACATCACAATAAACTAGACAAAGATATATTTATGAAGGTTCTCAAGACACAACAGGCGCAGGGAGGGAAAAATGTGGGTTTTAAACGATATAAATCGAGTGTCTATACATATACACAGCACAGAAATTCTCTCTCTTATTTCTACATCAAACGCCGTGTGCACAACGACAATGTGACGACTTTTCCGTTAGGTATCTAGAGTATTTATATATATATATATTATGTATATATACAATGATACTTCTGTGATAGATTTATGTCCAGTGATAATGAACATATGTTTGTGTCGTTGTCACGTTTATATTGTATTAAAATATATCATTAAAAAAAGTATGCAGTTTTTTTCTATTGTATATACATGTCACGTGGTACTGTCTCGTAAGAATAATATGGATACTCTCAGTATCCTTGGTGTACTACCAGTATACCTGTGTGTAAAACAGAAAAAACGAGTTACAACATCTATGACTTTCACACCTATACAATCCATTATATACGTACACATAAATGACAAATAACACGAGGCATGTTTTGTAATTTATATATATTTTATTGATACAACACAACACCGATACTGCTCATGCAGTACATCTAGACACGACATTAAAACACAACATCTAAATGTTCAGCCTCAGCCTCTTTCTTCTTCTAAGATGACCAGGGGCAATCGTTGTTATTGGTTGAATCTTTTCAACGTTGTCAGTATCGTACACGGGAGTCCTGTAAGAACCATTATTTATCGAATAAGGCTGGTTGCATGCCGATGTAGATACTGGAAGTCTATGATCTGCCGTGGTCGATGGCTCGTTCGAGGGAAGAGGCTGTAGTGTTGTTGCATTAGCCTCGAGACGAGCACACTCGGCCAATAACTCGTCCTGCATAGCCACGAGCTGTTCGTTTCTACTAAGATGACCCGGAGATAGTTCTGGTATTGGCTGACTACTTTCGAAGTTGTCAGTATCGTAGAAAGGAGCCATGTAAAAGCCAGTATTTATGGAATATGGCTCGATACTCGGCGACGTGGATACTGGAAGTGTGTGATCTAGTCTGATGTCGGATTCGTTCACTGTATGAGTCTCGAGTGTTGTTGCAATGGCTTCGAGACGCTCATACTCGGCCAATAACTCGTCCTGCATAGACACGAGGTGTTCAAATTCTGAACGATTCAACGTGATCCCATACTTGGTGGGATATTTTAAATTCGATGTCCCGAAAAATTTTCGAATATGGATCATAGTCGACCCTCTGTATGAAGACACGGACGCTACTTTCAGCCCTGTAGCCAATGGTTTGACCATTTCACGAGCTGCTGTAACGTAGACCCAGCGAGTGGGTACATCGACAACTGGTGCAGCCTCGCCGTTTGTCAGCATCTTCTGTATCTCAGCACTGAGCGATGTGTGACTGGCGCTTTCTCACCCGCGACTTTTATAGCATAGGTCAGATTATAGATCCGGTTTAGTCCGGATTTTTAAACACTAAAATTCGTGTCCAGACTTTTCTGCGATATTTTTAGCCACTGACGTCATTGCACTAGAAATTTTAAATTTTGCGACACAAGCTTCGGTGCTAGTAGTCGATACACGATTCGATCGTTTATGTGTTGTCTGGTGGATGAGGTAAACGGCATTAAGACCCTTTGCATTGATCCTCCTCGTGTTTTAATCAGTAGAAAATACACAGAGTACAGTCCACACGCGTTACTAACAAGATCTTGTAACTGACGCGAGTTGTAGATGAGAGGTCTGTTCGAATTCCGCTCGATAAAATCGATGATCTCGGTATGTCTGGGAGAAAACCCGAAACTGTCGAAATACTCAAACTGCCCCATAGCGTTGTAGTAGAGGGCGACCCAGTGAGAGCCAGGTAGATAGCTGGGATCTGTATTGATAACGAAGGCTGCTGTTTTAGTTGGATCGATATAGCGAGGTAACCGATTGCGAGCCACTACGCTAACAATGGAACACCGTCTCACAAAAATATCAGACATAAGTACTTTGAGAATATCTCTCGTATTCATTGTCGAAGTGTTTACGCTGTGTAATCTGTAAGAATCTGTCTCGTTTTAGAGATCTCCACCACGGAATCCAGTTCTGCGTAAACTAGGACCTGTATAGGATTAGGCGTGATCGTCGCAAATTTGAGCTCGATGGCGACGGGCCCTGATTTTGCCAGCTCAAATTGTTCGGCGTTCAAAAGACCAGGGCTGAGATCGAATGCAAAAAGAGTGTAGGCGTTCTTGAAGTCGTTATAATCTATTCCGTTACCAGCGTCTGTTCCCACAAGACCCAACGCCAACATGGACTTGAAGTAGGCGCGAGCGTACTGACCGCGGTCAAATTCGGTAGATAGAGGTTTACCCCAAATACTATGACCGGCGACGGTGATGTTTAAGTAGGTAAGGCCAAAGTTTTTAAAATTGAAGGGGTTGGTGTCGTAACTTCCATTAAATGCAGCCGAGTCCAGTAAGCCGAGGACTAGTCGCGTTGGTGTTTGAGTCAGAAAAAGATTGTCTTGGGAATGAGATAACATGCCTTTAGGAATGGCAAATGTTTTAATCATAACTCTCTTCATGGGGTATCGCGCATTGCCTCGTAAGAGAGCCTTTTCGTGAGCCAGCGAAATGGCCGGATTAACTGAGGCTTTCCTCACCAACAGGGCGGCGTAGGTGATGACACTTTTATAACCGACAGTTTTGTCGTGAGCTATGATGTTAAATACGTCCTTTGAGGGGGTCAACTTAATTTTCACGTCAACCCTGTTTAGCATGTAACGCTCCTGAGCAAAAATATCAGAGTGAAGTCGCCCTATCATATCCAGCTCATGGCTACCTCGGGCCAGATTTCGACGAGTTTTAAGACCCGCATTGGAGTCACCTTGGGTGTCATCCGCGTGTTTGGGAGTATCGGTGTAGTAGAGCGCGCTCGTGAGATAACTTTTCTTAGATTCCTTGCTATGGTTGAGAGTGGCTTCTAGGTATGCTCGAAAAGGGTAGGTGTTTTCAGAAGCTGAAATCAAAGTATCGTTGAGAGATACGTCGACTTGCGAGATTAGACTGTGCAGAAAATAGTTCACAGGCGCAACTTCAACATCATTTGGTATATTGTCACCGTTGGACAGCGTAATTTTTGCTCTCATATGCAGATACGTGTTGGAAAAATCGATGTATTCGTCCGAATTTCCGCTGATGGAAAATTCTATAGGGGCCCCAGATGCCAGAGACGCCAAGGGGGAAACTTCTACAAACTGGGCAGAATCAAGAGATGTCTGAGTCGGTGGAACGCTAAACAAATCTAGTCCAGAATGGAAACACTCGCAAGACTTGGGATGCACTAACGCCATATCGCTTAACCGAATATGTCCGAATAGTTTGTCCTCTTAGCCTTCTTGGACGCGGAATGAGAGTGATCGTGTCGTTTTGTCGTTTTTATTCTTCTTGCCGGCATCCCAGGTGGAGCTGCTCGTCTTTTCCTTCTTCTACCGCTTCCGGTTTGTTGGCCTGTATCGCCACCGGCCAGATGACTGATGGCTCCCTGAATTAAACGCTGACCGGATTCCTTAGCTCTTTCTTTAAACGACTCTCCAATGTTTCTTCCCGCCAATGCGTCTTGCGCGACTTGTAGTCCCGTGCCGACACCTTCTCTGAGTAATGCCTTACCACCTGTTTTTAGCCACGGTAAAATTGCTCTTCCGATGCCTCCGAAAAAACTTCCGATACCGCGACCTCGCTGACTTCTACCTCCGACAAATACCGGGAGGCCGTGGCCGGCTTGATTAAAGCAACACTCTTCGTATAACTTAGCATTTCGATGAAGCGGCGTGTGTCTCACCATTATACCAGATCGAAGTGCTTCCGCGCTCTGAAATGTAACGTCAGTACCGACGTTCCGGATGTAAATGGTATCGCAACTCCCCTGTCGTTAGTTAAAAGAATTTCTAACCTGTCGAAGGAGAACCTGCTCAGGGGGACATAGTGCGGTTTGTCGTAGATGCGAAATATGGATGTGGTGGTTTTCTCCAAAATAGGAACTGTCCTCAGTAAGGGTACCAGAACATCCCCCACCACTCTGGGTGACACTAGATCGCAATAGACATACACGTTTCTAGTTTGAGCTTCCAAATTTATTTCTTTCTCGCCGTGTAGGGCCACGTTAGCGTCTGTCACGCGATTCGATGTGAAGCTTAAGATACTTTTCAATTCCTCGCTTATGGTAACCGAGGCTCCTTGTTCAACGACTTTAAAGATGGCCTTATTTTCGTTTTTTTTTATAAAAAAATCTCATATTGACGCCGGGTGTTTTTTCCAAAATCACTTTATTTAAAGCATCGATAAAGTTATCCGCTGTATTGTATAACCCCGGCGCCAGTTCCATTGTTACTGCTGTGTTACCGGAAGCTTCGTAACGGATCCAGATATCGCCGGGTAGGACGTTGAAATGAGTGTTTGGAAATTGTATCTCGGCCAAACCGACTTCGTAGTTTGCGTTCAGTTCGATAGTTTGAGGGAGTTTGACGAAAAAGTTTCCAGGACTATTTTCAGGATAAATTTGCATCGAAGCGTTGCTGGGGGCTGTGATGTAAAAACTCATCTTCATTGTTTCATCGTCTCGTCTCTAACTTGGGATTTGGAAGCATGTAACCCAGACAACTGCTCAGGAGCGCAATCCAAATCTTTCCGTCCTGACCCTCACCGTTTCCACCCGTCAGATTAAATAAAGCCACGCCGATTACGGCATATATAACGATCATTTGGCAGAGAAAAACGATTTCCATTCGCGGGAGCAGTTTACCGAAAACAGGCCAGAGTGAGGTTCTGCTATCATGACTGGTCCCTTCGTCGTTCTTCGTTTCTTCTCTTTCAACTACTGCACTCAGAAAAGTTTGCACGTGTTCATCCCCCTCCATTTCGTCAGTCTCTGTATCTCGATACTTGATCGCTCAAAATCCAAGTGTTAAATGCCGAGCTGTAAGCGTACCATTTGACTAAGTACTGTTTTTTTCCATCAACTTTCCTCTCTTCTAAGATGTTTTCTATTCGATACACCCGTTTTTCGCCGACTTTCTGAAGCTCTTCTGTATAAAACGACCCTTTCAACTCTTCACCAGAATCATCTTTCACAACGTAGGTTACCGGGTTAGTGTTTTTGTTTACACGACTGATTGTAAACAGTTCTTCCGTCCACGCTGGTGTATACCCCTTTTTGAAATTAGCTCTGGCTTGAGCTATCCTAACTCGATCACCTTCTTTATAACGGTTATTGATCGCCACTGACTGTCTATTGTCTCTCCCCGATAGTTTATTATACAACATGTTCCAGACTTGTTCTTGATTGGCCGAATTTACGTGGACCGGCGCCATTTTAATGCTCCTGTGATACGAATTATTGTAGTTTCTGAGTAAGGCGGGTAACGCATCCACATATCTCAATTTGTTCGTTTTCGTAAAAAATTTCCACATTTTCTCTTTTAACGTTCGGTTAAATCGTTCTACGATCGCTGCCTTTATATCCTCGTTCTCCGTAGTGAAGAAATGGACTCCATTTTCCTTGAGAAACTTTAGGAAAGTTTTGTTGACGAATTCGGATCCTTTGTCCGTATGAAGATGTATCGGTTTGCGCTCGGCAAATATTTCGCTCACGGCCTCCACTAGATTTTTTGCGGTTTTCGACCGTATCGGAACTGCCCAAGCATACTTCGCAAAAACGTCGATACACGTAACGAGATACGAGAACGCGTCGTTGTATCTTCTTAATTGTCTCAGATCGATCAGATCAGCCTGGAACTGCTGATTCATACCACCCACGATGATGGGTCGTCTCTTAAATTTTCTAACAACGGGTTTGTGTAGCGTATAAGCATCCTGTAGACTCAGCCATTCTTTAATTTTTGCAGAGCTTAGTTTTGTACTACGCTGTAAACCACCCACACCCCCGTAGGCACCCGGTCGATTCGGATCGTAGTAACGGCTTCTTAAAATCTTATCTACTCGTTTGGCCATGACTCCCAGTTTGGTTTTGGAATTTTACTTTTTCTTCTTTTCCTGAGCCTGTACGTGCCCACAACTTCTTTGTGAGTGACCGCTTTCGTTTTCGGCCTAGGCGCGCTTGGCGCTGACTGAGGAATTTTTTCGTCGACTTCATCTTTAAGTACCGCAGTTGGTGGTGTTGTAATCGCGTCGGGGGATGGGGGTGCCTGTTTAATGTCCACTACGCCTAGAGGTTTGTGTCTGTACTGATCGAGACGTTGCAGATACCGCTGCAATGTCTGCTGATACATTCTGGCTTTGTCGCGTGGTGACATGTCCTCTCTTTCCAGGACTCGTTGCATTTGCGTATCCAGATCTCCTAGGGTGTCTTTTAGTGACTCGGGTGGCGTATACGCGACTTGGTGGTGATTTACAGACTCTACCAGTCGAGGATCTATCAAAATCATTTTCTTGGCCATCGTTCACATGCCCAGAATACCGCTCAGGATACCCAGAACTGGTTTAATCAGAGCGCCGATAAAACCACCCTTTTGTAGAATCTGTTTTCTCTTTTTCACGGTCGTCTTTTTTCGTGCGAGAATCCTCAGGTCGTGTTTATGGCGCTGCAACCGTCTCTTCTGAGCCGGCGTGAGCCGAACGTTACCTTTTAACACGTTGTGGCAACATTCGCACAGAGTTCTTATGAGATCAGGCGACGCTGTTTTCATCGCGGCCTTTACAGCTGGTGGTTTAGCCGAGCACAGAAAACGCAACATCTCTCCGTGTCTTTTGACAGATTCGCCCATGTTCCTTATTTTGGGATGTAGACTACCTGCTGTTCTTTAGGAAAAATATTTGTGCGCAGCCTTAGATGATCCGGTGTCTCTTGCCGAAGGTCAATTAATAAATACCCGTGTGGAGCCGATGTCGCGTCTTTAAAACTTTCTTGCACGTACGACACGCGCCCCGGGTACATTTGTTTGGCCAGATTCGTAATCTGAGACCCGTCTCTCGGGTTTTTAAACATAACTATGTAATGACTGTTGAGACTTATCGTCCGCTGTTCCTTGTTTTTGCTAAAGAGATTATGTACTATATACACGACGCTTATATTTCTATGATGACTTCCCTTGGTAAATAGTTTCGTGACCCTATCGTCGGTTTCGTTCATCAGATCGTCTATGACCAACAGACGTGTCCTATCTCCTCGCCATTGCTCCATGTCGGGTAGCCCTTCGTTAAACTGAACACCCTTCATCGTATCGTACATCGATTGCCACTCGCCGTAACAGTAGATTATTTCCTCCGGAGCGGGTCTGATCATTTCTGACACGTGGTCGATAAAGCGCCTAACAAACACACTTTTTCCGCATCCCGTCGGTCCTGCGACTAGCGCCGTAAACGGATGATTCCAGGTTGGATCCATACCTACGACTGTCGCGAGGTAGATTTATGTCGTTATTTTATAACTTACGAGCCTTATTTGATAACACTATACGCGTATCGAGACCATAAGTATTGTTATTAACCTATGTCTTATTGTCTGCTAACCGCGTACCGAGACAGCTCGCTCATTAGTTTACACAACTTGTTGCGTTTCGCGCTCGCTGGAGACAATAATCATTAAACTCACGCGCGTACAGAATTGATTGGATCATTATGTGCCACGGTAGGAGAAAATGACTGTTCGTTAATACCGCCAGCAAGATTTGCCAATATATATGTTTGTATATATACCTACTTATGGTCAATATCTTAAATACGGGGCCCATTTACGTCCACTTAGATATAATAACTATTACTATTACTATTACTATTATATGTATATATATACTCACCATAACTATGAAATAACTAACGTATCACTACTCCCTAATATGGTAGTTTCACTTCCGGAGTGGGCGTGGTCTATAGCCGGACAACATACACACACACTAGCTCCTATTGGAAGTCACTTTGGCGGGAAAAACTGATGTCCAATACATGACTCAGTAATCAACAACCCATCCCTTCATGCACTATACAAGCCCTATTCATATATACATATATATCATGACAGAAGCTCCACCACCACCACCACCTTCCACCATGGGAAAGTGGTGGTATCCTACTATATAACTCTTGTACTTGAAGGGTACTGGACTTCGTAGGATATACCCTACTCTTTGGTCAACTAAAAAAGTAAGACCATTTCCCTCCTGGTCTACTACTCCTGTATGTCCAATTTTCATAGTTGTGTGGTCCTGAAAAGGACCGTTTGTTGAACTAATTTAAGGTAATATAGGGGCCAACATTGTGGGGGCTATATACTTTCATTCTGAATCAGACGAGTCTAAAAGATTAATAACTGTTTGGGGCTGAACATTCCACAAACCATCATTTTTCCAATATTCCTCTTCCTGTTTTAAGACGTGGTCTTCACATTTAGCCCAATAATTTTTGTCTATATTTAATAAAGCGAGATTAGCAAGAGTCTTTACATCGCATATTTTGACTGTTGTATTTTCATCTGCCACTTGTCCTTTTAATTTTGCCCAGATTAGTTCTATTGGATTTAAATGAGCATGGTAAGGTGGCAGCCTCAAACTTATATGACCGTGCTCTTGGATAATCTTATCTATTTGAAAAATCTTTGTCCTTTGTTTTTGCTTTACTAGAGATAGTAATTCAGGTTTTAAGTACATGTTATTAAATTGTATGTGCTCCTTTGTGAGCCATATCTTAATAGCATCTTTTGTACTGGATGACGTCGGGACTTTATCTTCAAGTGCAACAATGTTGTGGTACGCTGCATTGTCCATTATTAGGCAAGATGGTCGATCTAGTGATGGGAGAACAGAATTTTCAATCCAATGTCTAAATATGTGACCATTCATCTCAGAGTGATAATCGCGATTGTCTATGGATTTTTAAAGAAAAATGAGCTCTGCATTCTGTATTAGTCCATGTTGTCGACTACCTGCATGAGCAATTATCAAGCGCTGTCCTTTGCTGCTAGGTATTAATCTCTTAATCTTTCCATCTGATGACTGCCATTCCCTTTGGTTAGTGTGGTGAGCATTGATCCATGTTTCATCCAAGTACACAATATCATAACCTTGCTTGCGCACCTCTTTTACTTCACGTAAGTACTTGCTTCTCATGACTACTATATGTGGCTTCTCACAGATGATGTTTCGTCCATTGGAATACTTTCTGAATGTAAAGCCTGCAGCTCTCACATTCCTCCATAATGTAGACTTTGATATTTCAATACTGTTGTTCTTTTTCAGCGAAATTTTTAATTTTCGTATTGTAACAGTTTCATTCATACCCAACATTTTGCGAATTTCACTTCTAATAAGTTCACTGTCGAAATTATCCAACAATTTTGCTCTTCCTTGTGATTTTGTATATTTTGAACATTGACGGTCACGTGCCAGCGTGAAATCCAGCGATTAAATGACCGTTTAGATAAATCCTAAATGTGTCTTGTCCTATTCTCAGGGTTTTCTAAAGAATGAAATAATCTTCCTCGTTTAGCCTCTTTGCAAAAATAGTCATACATTTTTATTGCGATGTTTTGTAAACTGCAGAATTTCATTTTAAGACTCATGATAAATGCTATCGTTCCACGTCTACACCTATGAATGAACGGAAATGGAACACACAATTTCTCAAGTGTCTAATTGTGTCAAAAAAACCACGGCGAAAGCGTGCAAACACGTCAATTTTACCGTGTATCGATTTTTACTCGCTATTTTTAACTTAAACTACTATAAACATTAAGTTTTGACTACATCAATGGGTCGTTATAAATTTATATAAATCAAATAAGCAACAATAATAACCAAATGTTTTTTTTAATGAAATGAATTCCCTGTTGGGTTCTAATCATTATAACTTTACATGCAAATTTTGAACAACTTACAACAAGCGGTTAAAAAGCTATCGATTTTAAAAGTTGGGCACGAGTTATGAAACAAGCTATAAATGTTCTCACAACGACAAGACATGATTGGAGTAATGAATGTGACGTTACAAACTTATATGTTAAATGTTCTCACAACGACAAGACATGATTGGGGTATTGAATATGACGTTACAAAATTATATGTTAAATGTTCTCACAACGACAAGACATGATTGGAGTAATGAAAATGACGTTACAAACATGGATAGACTGCAGAAACGTCTGCTCAGAAAATTGAGATGCTGGACAAGATCGCTATGCGGGGAGTCCAAGAAGACAAATCATCACAGAACTGGGGTTGTGCCAGTCACTTCACACTTTGGAATAAGCTGATAAGGTAATTCGAGCATTTATGGAGTTGTTCGATGATCAGGGAAGATTATGTGTCGACTAAATGACTAATTGACTAATTCACTAAATGACTAATTGAATAATTCACTAAATGACTAATTCACTTAATGACTCATACACTAAATGACTAATTGACTAATTCACTAAATGACTAATTGACTAATTCACTAAATGACTAATTGACTAATTCACTAAATGACTAATTGACTAATTCACTAAATGACTAATTCATCAGAACTTGCTAAAACGACAATGGTGGTGGTGGGGGGGGGGGGAGGGAGGGAGGGACTTAAAGTAAAGGTAAAGTACGAGACTTTAATCGGCGTCTTTGCACGCGAATTTCCGCTCATATGTGCTCGGCCGTCTATACAGAAGTGTCCGGAGACTTCTGGACAGTGTCGCTTCAAGCATCGAAACTCACGATGCGAGGCGGCATTCCTCACCTTCCCAGAGTAATACCTCGGTATATTAGTTTCTGCCAGCGGCTGGGTCGACCGCGGGGATATTATATTTCCAACTACGAGTACAACTCACACTGTTTCTAGTGGGAATCGAACACGGGTTGTCCGAACATAGGTAGCCCAGTCGGGTGGTTTTCCCAACTAGGCTATCGAGGCCCACAAAGGGACTTAAAATTGTATTAACAGCTTTACTAAACGGGAGGACAGCTTAAAATAACTAGACGTTTCGGCCATAGGACTTAATTTATATCAAGTGCATGACGAGTTGACGGTTACATGGATTACTTTTCTCAGAGAGACAATGTCCCTATGGTGAGATCGCCGTGTTCACGCTTACTTCAGCTTTTTACAGCAGCCTCGCACGATGCAACAAGAATTAAGCTCATTTTCGTCAAATATTTTTGCAGAGATCTGTGCAAGAAAGAGGAGTGAGAGTAAATGAACAGGGATGGTGACGATATCAAAGACTGAACAACTCTCTGTTTCAATAGCTGGAAGGCATTAAACAAGTCTAGACATAAATAATAAAACAATCTCAAAAACTCTTTTAATGCAAAGGTTTTTACAGAGTACCATTAAGCTTAACAGAATAGCTGCCGGAAATGTGATCAAAATAAATTATGTTGACTGGACGAAGTATATGGGGTACTTTGATTAGAAGATTCTTTAAATATTAAACTCTTATTGGCTTGGTTTTCTGGGCTCTTCCTGGCAAGCCAAGTTCAACTTCAGACTTTGTCATCTAAGGTATATTAGACTGCGATTGCCAGTTTGGAAATTACATTTGCGTGTGTCCACCGTGTGGTAGCGGGCAGGACAAAACTGACACTGACAACCAACTACCGATGTCTTGAAGAGGTCTACCCTGAGAGCGAAGCTACGATCATCTGAGCACACCAGGAATAATCGTTGGCCAGATAGGCTCTGCTATCACTTTGAATGGTATCTATCTATCAATCTATTGACCATTCGAACCGTCGCCGGCCCACAGGGCGTAGACCAAAATACCTCTTCTCTTATCTAAATTATTATTCTAGCAGTTTTCAATTCTTCTAAAGATATTTTATCAAATCTCGCCATTTGTCTCTGTTCTGTGCAAGCAGCTTTATCTCATTGATGGAGCAGATTCCTGCTGCTCTTGCCTCTCTCGCCAATTTTCTACTCAGTGTCTCTATGGGTCTTCCTCTTTTCCTCATACCTGTTGTTTCCCACATGAGGGCTTGCTTTGCTATTTGGGTATTATCTCCTCTCATCACATGTCCAACATATGACCATCGTCTTTTCTTTATTACTGAAGATATTAGTGGTTGATTGGCGATTTCTCTAATTTCCTCGTTTGTTTTGAATTCGTTCCACGCTATACCAAGTATTTTCCTTAGACATTTATTTTCAAATGCGTTCATCTTTGTTTCTATATCTCTTGTTGTTTTCCAGCTTTCACACGCATACGTAAGGGTTGATAGTACATTTGATTTGAATAGCCTAAGTTTTGTGTTTGTGCTGATGAGTTTGATTGCCACAACTTTTCAAGGCTTCTGAATTTTGAATTGTTTGGTATATTATAAAAAAGCAGGGTAAAGTTTCCCTTCAAGCCTTGCTAGGTGTAAATATGTTATTAGAGACCACATTTTTCTACGAACGCTGCACATTTTGGGTGATGTGGTCGGTATCACGCCAGACCGTCTTTACTTCCCAGAAAGATCTCTGCTACCCATTTTTAGATGCTGGGGGAACCCCGGAACCTTGTCTGTCCGAAAAAAAAAATCCGCCACTGCTGGATGGTATATTATATTACTAATAAATTAATGAAGTAATAAATTATGACTATAAAACTGAAATTAACGCTCTATTGCATGGTTGTAAAGACAACAAGAATATGAAATATGAAAATTAACATATCGAAGAGAAGAATATGAAGATAAGCTGTTGTTGACGTGTGCTACGAGTTTATGCGAGCATGATGCCCTCCTTGATGTGCCGGGTCGTAATGGCCTTCTTGATATTCCCGGCCTTTACTGGAGCAGCTGGAATTCGTCTACCCCAGGCTATGCTGTGAAATCACTAGTCCACGACAGAGGTAAGGCAACACTACGACTTCTGTATCAGTAACAGTCACCACTACAGGGAACACGGCGATCCTAGCTTATGTTAGCCAGCCTGTTTTGACGCAGACTGTTAACAGGGGAGACCACGAGGAGGTAGAACTGCTGGGTCTTGGTCAGCTGATGGTGCGTCGACCCTTCTACTACGACCGAAGTTAGGAAGCGCTTATGTTTCACCTTGACAATAAGTAGATGACCTTGGTCTCATCATGTCCGCTTTAAAAGTGTGTCCCATAACTTGATAACATGAATATTGTAAAGAAGTGAAGTATTAAACTTCACCTTTCTAGACTATAGCATTTTGAGTTGAGGCAGCCAGTGCATTGTTCCATATTATCTACCTTCCACAACAGCTATTTCCTCAGCTGTAGAGCATCAAGCTACACTAGAAACACGCACCACACAGAAGGTAGACATCTACAGATCTGTCATGCTCAACACGCTGCAAAAAAAAAAAAAAAAAAGACAACGCAAGAATGCTCCACTAACTCACTAATTCTAAAATCCGAATACAGAAATTTAGTGTGGACCTGCGGAAATGCTGCCTTTTACTGATTCCAAACCTTTAGCCCTGATCTATTTTACAGAAATATAATCAGAAATCAATGTCCATCTTTAGAACAATATAATATTTTTGTTAGAATGACTGAACGAATGTGAACGAATGATTTTTGTAATGTACTGTGATGTATTGATTTTGAAAATGAAATAAAGAATTTTAAACAATTAAAAAAAAAAAAAAAAAAAAAAGAGCATCAAGCTGGGATCACTTTATCGCTGTCTGTTTGTTACACCAACAAGCGATCGCATGTCATTGGTACTAAACTTCAGAATTTAGAATTTATCCTTATACCTGAGTAGCATCTACACAGACTGCGGATTACTCAACAGAGAAATTGAAACGAAATACAAGTGACATAAGAGTTGTCATTGCTCTAATGTAAAAAAAAAATGTCTTTCTTTCTTTCTTCTCTCTCTCTCTCTCTCTCTCTCTCTCTCTCTCTCTCTCTCTCTCTCTCTCTTTCTTTCTTTCTTTCTTTTCTTTTCTTTTTCTCTCTCTTTCTTTCTTTCTTTTATTTTTCTCTCTCTCTTTCTTTCTTTCTTGTATCCTACTATTTGGGCTTGTGCAGCGTAGAGTTGGAGAGAGGACGAACATGTATTTATCTGGCCTTGACTAGTTCTGTAACTTGAGTTGTTGTCATATCGAATTGATTTAATGTCTCTTTGACTCCATCTGTCCGTCACTTTCTGAGTTTCCTTTTTGTTCTGTAGCAGGATGCATTTATCATGTAGTGTGTTCCAGCTGCAGGTTTCTTGGATTTCATTTTAGTCAGATGTCTAAACCATTGATTCCATGTGGTTTAGCGGGTGTTCCATGTGGTTTAGCGGGTGTTCCATGTGGTTTAGCGGGTGTTCCATGTGGTTTAGCGGGTGTTCCATGTGGTTTAGCGGGTGTTCCATGTGGTTTAGCGGGTGTTCCATGTGGTTTAGCGGGTATTCCATGTGGTTTAGCGGGTGTTCCATGTGGTTTAGCGGGTATTCCATGTGGTTTAGCGGGTGTTCCATCCACCATTTCTCTCAAAGCCTCATTTCTAATCTAATTTCTTCCACTTTTGTTTATAGCTTTTCGTATACAATTCATTTCTTCTTCTTTTTCTTCTTCCTCTTCTATCTTTCCTCCGTTGCCGTTGGCGTCGAGGGGAGATACAATCTGCGATTCTTTGCTCTTCTGTTGGCCTTTTCTGGTGTTATCCCTCCTAGTGACTCTAGTATTCCCTTTATCCATCTCTTTCTCGGTCTTCCTCTTACTCTGGCGTTTTCATAGCGTTTGTTCATGGCTCTTTGAGTCATTGTTAGTTCTTTTTGTCTTGTTATGTGGCTGCACCAATATTATACAATTCAATTCGAATGCTATTATTTTACGATCGTGTCTTTCAAGAATTGTCCATGTCTGACATTTCTAGCACAATTCTGGACATACGCGGTGTTTTTATTATTTCCTTGTTTGCATGGTCACATTTTGATGTTTCAATATCTATGTTATTTTATAGCTTTACATTATTTGCTGTCTGGATCCTGGTTTCTAAATCTTGTATCTAATTTTCCGCCAAATACTGCCTGAGTACTTGTTCTCTCTAGACAACATGGTGAGAAAACAATACACATTCAATTATATCTGTATCATTTTTCTGCCAATCTTCATTTATTATTACTTCTGCCTGTTTGCTACCTATTTTCAGTTATTCTCAATACGAGATATATGAATCGCTAGAAACCATTTATACCTAAACTATACGTACTTCAAGCTTATCTGTCCAGGCAATGCTTCAGAGAATGCTTCTCCACACATTTTTTTCTTGAACCTAGGTCTGTGTTATGATCAGACTCTAAAACAATGAAGAATTAATCAGAATCGGGATGGAGATTCAAACACTTGAAAACTCCAGAGGATTGCGAAGACACGACTGAACGGGAAAATGATTGTGATCTACTCGGCTGCCGACCAGTTCTTCTAAACGTCCAATCAATGTCTCCCACGAGAGTGGGTTATCACTGTCATCATCAAGTACCGCTCCTATAGGATAAGTGATCAAGTCTCTCCACACATTTTTATCTGTACAGTTGTTTATCAGTTTAATTGTTCATTTCTTACCAAGCTATTTTGTTAACTTCTCTCTGTGCTCTATCTCCATTCCCTTTCTATTACATTTCTCACTGTGTTAATTATTTCCTCCCAATTTCATGTTTTGTTTCTGCATTTCTGCTGTTACCAACGATTATTCTGCCTTTTGTTCCATTCTGTAGAATTCTCTTCTATAGCTATAGCTTGATTTGCAGAACATTAAGGAATTTGTTTTATCTCATCTCCATAGTAAAAAAAAAGGGTTTTAAAATATTTTCTTTCTTTGACATGTCGAGATGCTGCAAAGCTAGTCAAACCATCGGACACAAGGTCATTACTGCAGTGCAATACAAAAATAACAAACGAGAGAAAACAGGCATTCTACAACACAATCTTCATCCCAATGTTGTGCAACATGGACTCTAGAATAAAGAACAGTAAGAAAAGTAACCATTACCGAGATTAAATGTGTTAGTCTAATGGCAGGAAACAGCCGGAGAGATAAGATCTGAAATGAAGAACTGAGAAAAGAGCTAACAATAATTTCCGTCATATAATACAAAAAGAAACAACAGATAAAACAGTTTAGCCACGTGATAAAACAAAAACAAAACAACGAGTCTTTAATAAAAGTTACCAGAAGACAAGACACAATGGCTGACCGTGAAAAAAAATGGATTCATTGAATAATACTAAAAACAATGTCACTGCTATAATGGCTTAGTTTGTGACAAAACAACAGGGACATGCCCAAACAATGACAGTTGTCAGCACAAAATTTTCGGACCCCAGTGTCAGTACTTGGATTTTATTTACAAATATGCCCAAAAATCTGAACCTACTTTCCTGTTTGATAACAAGAACACCTCATGTAATCCGGACACAGATTCTACATCAGTTGAGGTAACTCTCAATCAATCTTTGCCGTGCTCCTGGTTTAGGATTTATGCGAATGATTTAAAATATCCGGACAGTTTCACGGTAAAACTGAATGGTTCTGCCTCATGTAACAATGTATCAAGGTTTGTAGTTAGTCCTCACGAGATTGATGTCTTCTGCTCTGGGGCTGGTCTGATCAACAAGTTACGGATTGAAAGGGCGATAGTTGCAAATATCTGCTCCATCTACATTGGCGGGGGTCGGAAAGTGGCTCTCAAACAGATCACAAACCAGACCGACAAATTTGATGCCTGTTATACAGGAGACGGATGTGCACCAGAGGCCGCAGTTAATAGCAAAACAAAGACCAATCTCTATGACAATGACTGCACACACACACACACACACACACACAATGGAGAAGTGGAACCAATTCTGTTTACTGGTATCTGAACTTTGCAACGCCCCAGAAGACTCACATCATTCGAATCTACCATCGAGCTAGCATTATGATTCGGGTAAAGAATGCCACTCTAAAGGCTTTCTCTGACAGTGGCGGAGTAGTGTTCCAGTATAATGATATATAATACTCTAATTTATCTATGAACACTATTGTAGTCAAAACACAAACGTCAATGGCACACATTAAGATTGAGTTCTCAGAGACCATTTCGCAGGCCGACAGTGCACTGACGGTATGTGAGGTGCAAACATTTACAGACACCTATTGTCTGGACGGGCATTCTTGGTCGTTGTGTGCAGTGTGTAGTGGGTGTAGTAAAGGCTGCAATGTCATCATCGGTACTTGTCACGGCAACTGTTCACATGGGATCTATGGACACGACTGTTCCGGATCTTGTCTCAGTGTCTGTCCTTTATTTGAGGAAAAATCTGGAAAATGCCTACAATGTAAACATCTTGGCTATACCTGTAATGACACTTGTCCCGGTGGTAATTTTGGGCTACAGTGCGAACAGATGTGTTCTGATGGATGTGACATCATATGTACTCTCAAATGTCCAGACAACTGTTTCAACGACACCTGTCAACAGTCGATCGGGAAACTGTACATGCAAGAGAACGTTCTATGGGTCAGACTGCACTCTCAAATCTCCGGACAACTGTTTAACGAAACCTGTGATTCCCACGTTCAGAAGAGTCTGCCGACTACAACAAGCCCAAGCATATGGGCACTTTAATGTGTTTCTGTGCTAGACATGGTTCATTTTTTGGTGAAGCCATGGCTCATATCTTGCTGTGTTTCTGTCCTAGCCATGGCTCATATCTTAGCTTGTGTGTGCTGGCCATGGCTCATATCTTGGTGTGTGCCATGTTAGTCATATCTCATATCTTGGTGTGTCCGTGTTAATCATGTCTCATATCTTTATGTGTGTCTGTGTTTAGTCATATCTCATATCTTAGTGTGTACCAGTGTTAGTCATATGTCATATCTTTGTGTGTGCATGTCTGGATTTAGATATAACTCATATCTTTGTGTGCATGTTTATGTTAGTCATATCTCATATCTTTGTGTGTGCATGTCTGTGTTTGTCACATCTCATATCCTTGTGTGTGCATGGCTATGTTAGTCCCATCTCATATCTTTGTGTGTGCATATCTCTGTTAGTCTTATCTCTTATCTTTGTGTGCATGTCTATGTTAGGCATGTGTCATATATTTGTGTGTGCATGTCAATGTCAGTTATATCTCATATCTTTATGTGCATGTTTATGCTAGTCATGTGTCATATATCTTGATGTGTGTCAGTGTTAGTCATGCCTCGTATCGCTGGCTGTGTGCATGTCTGTATTAGTCACATCTCATATCTTTGTGTGTGCATGTCTGTGTTAGTCACATCTCACATCTTTGTGTGTGTATGTCTGTGTTAGTCACATCTCACATCTTTGTGTGTCCGTGTCTGTGTTAGTCACATCTCACATCTTTGTGTGTGCATGTCTGTGTTAGTCACCTCTAGTGACTCGGGCAGATGGTGCTCGTAAACCTGGGAGGGCCTACCATCTAAGGGTAGAATCCCCCTACAGAAAAGACAATCTGCTGCCTTGCAGGAAGATTGGGGACAATCAAAGGCTAGGGAAAGCAAACCCGAATAAAATGTTGGCTGAAATTGGATGCACTGGGCCACTGGCGCAGAACACAGTGCAACGTATTAACGGGTGTTCAGTCAGAGTGGATCTGACAGACTCTAATTGTGATGTTCTGTCTGTGGGGGCGATCAACACACTTAGCCTGACAGCTGACTTCATGTGAGAGTCTGGAATCCTTACTCTGATTGAGTCCTGAACGCAGAGAGAGAGAGAGAGAGAGAGAGAGAGAGAGATACTAAAAACATTAGGAAACATAAAAACAGCAGAGGCCAACAGAAGAGCAAAAGACCGCAAATTATATCTCTCCTCGACGAAAGGCAAATGAGAAAGGAAAGAAGAAGATGAAGAAGATTCTTTGAGATGTCGTTTTGGTTCTTGGTGCAAGAAAATTAATCCAGACACGAAAACCAAAACAATGACGAAATACAATCATTATTACATCGAATCCAACGTACCCTATTCCCGATCATGTTTAATCTCCTATTTCTCGTAATTTGACTGACTAGACAAATATACTCCCTTGACACTCTATTTCATCTGATAAACACTCGTGGGTTCTCTAGGGCAGTTATTGCCCACACTCAGATCGCTATTGGGTTATCCTAAATGATTCCGTCCATTTGTAAGTCTAACGTTTAACCTGTTTATAGCAATTCTATCTCGACTAATCGAATGTTGTCATGACCTGAATCTGGAACTGCGCCCGTCCATTTACAACTTCACAGAAAGGTGTAGAGCATTAAGTCTGTTTGCCATAAAAATGTAACGGCAAACCTATTGTAAACACTATTATCGAGTAAGATGATAGCTAGAATCGTTGAAAACAAAAACCGTAACGATTAATTAAAATGAATTTAGATTGTCAACATTATTGTTTATTCAATATGTATATTTTATATTATATATATATATTTATTTATATATTTATTTATTCAATATATTATGTCAATTCAGTCAATTCATTATTATGTGTTTAGTTTCCAGCACCTTTGAGATAACACAAAGAAATGTGCTACCACGTATCTGTCTGCAGGTCAAAATAAAGGTTTTCTTAACGCCTCATGATGTTAGTGCCCGTATTTCTTAATAACCAGCGGCACCTTTTATTAGTGATATGGTCGGCATAGCGCAAGATCGCCCTACTTTCCAGGAAAAAGTTCTATGGTACTCATTTTCAGACGTATCTAGTGATAGTTAGCGTTAGTCGTCGGATTATCCTCATGGCTCATCGAAAAGTCCGTAAGAGCTGAGATCTCCTCCCCAGCAAGACCTGTAGTGTGACACGATAAACTGGTTCACAAGTCAACCCCATTTCCTCATAGCTCTCCTGACTAACATGAAAGTCCAGGAGTCACCAGGGTTGCGGATTCACGAAACAAAACTCTTATCATTTCGCCATTCATTACGAGCGTCGGTCGAGGGATATACGATCGTAGACGAGTGCTCCAACCATTTATTCACAAACATTCAAAACTGCATAGACTAGTGCACAAACCACTTATTCAGGTACTTTCAAAACTACATAGACTACATAGGTATGTTGGCCTCTCCTGCATGTATTTTGGCCTCTCCCTTTGGCCTGTCCTGCTGGTATGTTGGCCTCGACCTGTATATATGTTGGCCTCTCCTGCAGGTATGTTGGCCTCTCCTGCATGTATGCTGAAATCTCCCTGCATATATGTTGGCCTCTCCTGCAGGTATGTTGGCCTCTCCTGCAGGTATGCTGAAATCTCCCTACATATATGTTGGCCTCTCCTGCAGGTATGTTGGCCTCTCCTGCAGGTATGTTGGCCTCTCCTGCAGGTATGTTGGCCTCTCCTGCAGGTATGCTGAAATCTCCCTGCATATATGTTGGCCTCTCCTGCAGGTATGCTGAAATCTCCCTGCATATATGTTGGCCTCTCCTGCAGGTATGTTGGCCTCTCCTGCAGGTATGTTGGCCTCTCCTGCAGGTATGCTGAAATCTCCCTGCATATATGTTGGCCTCTCCTGCAGGTATGTTGGCCTCTCCTGCAGGTATGCTGAAATCTCCCTGCATATATGTTGGCCTCTCCTGCAAGTATGTTGACCTCTCCTGCAGGTGTGTTGGCCTCTCCTGCAGTTGTTTTTTATCATGTCGATATCCCACTATTTCATCGGCACTTGGATCTGACCTTCTTAGCATGAACGCTCGCTGTGTTGTATCTCGATATTCTTGATGATTGTAACTGAAACTATGCAAATCACAAAGTAAGGACAACTTAAAGCTTTTTTCTCTGTTAGACCAGCATCTCCAGCAATGTTATTCCGCCACAGTGTGTGGTTCTGAACAAGGGTTTCTGAACAAATGATATCGATTCTTAGGAACACTTTGCGAGAATCTCTGAAGTGTTTCGTCTATCCACAAACCGATCGCCTACTCTGGCTGAGCTTGCCCTACAATAGCTATTTCGGGTAACATCCATTCCTCACACACGTGCACAATTTGTTCCACCCTAATTACTTGGACCTTTGCAACAAAGTACACATATTTTATCTAACGACCTTATACACAGTATGCGGAGATAACTCTTATGGGAATGATTTAGTTGAGTGACGTATCTCATATGTAAGTTATATTTTCAATGACGTACCGCAAGGTACTTTTCAATATGACCCGATAGATCATTAGTTTTATAAGATAGATCAGTAGTTTTGTCGGATAGATCATTAGTTTTGTCGGATAGATCATTAGTTTTATAAGATAGATCAGTAGTTTTGTCGGATAGATCATTAGTTTTGTCTGATAGATCATTAGTTTTGTCGGATAGATCATTAGTTTTATAAGATAGATCAGTAGTTTTGTCGGATAGATCATTAGTTTTATAAGATAGATCAGTAGTTTTGTCGGATAGATCATTAGTTTTGTCGGATAGATCATTAGTTTTATAAGATATATCAGTAGTTTTGTCGGATAGATCATTAGTTTTATAAGATAGATCAGTAGTTTTGTCGGATAGATCATTAGTTTTATCAGATAGATCATTAGTTTTGTCGGATAGATCATTAGTTTTATCAGATAGATCATTAGTTTTGTTGTAAGGTTGACGACTTCCATACACCGTCGTACATTCTTTATAAAGTTATTCGACCTTGAAGTTTGAAAAATAAGTTGACAATATTTCCTTACGTCAATAAGGGACATTTGGGATGGCAAAAACGGGAATAAATGGAATCCAGTGGTCACTGGCCAAGCAACTTGATGATTTAGACTTTGCTGATGACATAGCTTTCCTTTCACACAGCCATCCACAGATGCAGGATAAAATGAACATTCTTGATGAGAGATCACAACAGCTGGGACTGAAGATTAATAGAGATAAGATCAACATTATGAGAATTAATGCAGTTGGCAATAACCAGATAAAGTTAGGAGAAATACCTCTACTAGACGTACAATCTTACATATATCTGGACTGCAATATAGATAAAGAGGGAGGCATTTTCAACAGAAAATGATACCAAAATAAGGATATCAAAAGCAAGAGGAGCTTTCATTGCACTGGGAAACATATGGAAATCCAAAGAAATTAGGTTAAATACAAAAATAAAAATTTTCAACTCAAATGTTAAGTGGGTCCTATTATATGGCTGTGAAACATGGAGAACAACAAAATTGACAATCATGAAGATACAGACTTTCGTTAATGGATGCTTAGGCAGAATAAAAGGATGGAAATGGCAGGACAAAATCACTAACATGGAATTATGGAAATGTACCAGTCAAATACCAGTGGATAAAGAGATACAGCGAAGACAATGGCGCTGGATAAGACACATACTGTGGAAGCCAACTGAGAGTATTACACAACAGGCCCTTTTTTGAAATCCCCAGGGGAAAAGACAAAGAGGAAGACCAAAGAATTCTTGGAGAAGACAGACAGAAGCAGAGACGAAGATGATGGGGAAGACATGGAATGATCTTAAAAGAATGGCAAAAAAAAAAAAAACAGAACGACGTGGAAAGTGTTTGTTGAAGACCTATGCTCCACAGGGAGCTAAAAAAGGTAGAAGAAGAAAAACGGGACCTTGGGATGGCAAAAGAGGACATCGGGATTCCAAAAATCATCATCATCATCATCAAGTACCGGGCCTGCTGGCGCAAGTGATCATGTCTCTCCACAATTTTTAATCTCGACAGTTATTTATCATTTCTGTTGTTGACCTTCAGCCAAGCCATTCTCTTAAGCTGTCTGGTATCTTTTCTCTTTGTTTCCCTCTATCTCTTCATACCTCAATTTTTCCAGTTGTTACAATATATTCCAGTTGTTCTCTTCTCATTACATGGCCAAAAAATGATGATTGTCTCTTCCTAATATTGGAAATTAGCTCTCTTTTTGCTTTGACCTCTTCCATAACGTTTTCATTACTCTTCTTAGCTGTCCATGGTACTCTCAACATTCTTCTGTAAAACCACATTTCTACAGACTCCAGTGATTTTCTTGTCTGTTGTCCTATTGTCCATGATTCGCATCCATATGTTAAGACTGGCTCTATATAACATTTAAGAACTCTTTTCCTTGTTTCTATTGTCAAAAATGGATTGCATAGTATCTTCCTCATTTTTTGGAAAGCTGCTTTTGCCTGAGCTATTCTGCATCTCACCTCTTTTGTACATCTTCCGTCTGGGGTTATCAAAGTTCCCAAATATTTAAATTCATTTACCTGTTTTAATATTGTTCCACCTGTCTTTATTTTGCACTGAGGTGATGTCATTTTCTTTGTTGTTACCATTACCTCTGTCTTTTTGCTATTAAGGCTGAGTCCTTTATTTTTGCTTTCCTTCACTATAATGTCCAACATTTCTTGTAACTCATTTTCACTCTTAGTGACTAAGACTGTATCATCAGCATACCTTAGATTATTTATATTATAACCTCCAATTGTTATTCCAGGCATGTCCTTTATGGATCTTAAAATAATCTCACTATAAATATTTAACAAATCTGGTGACAGCACACAACCCTGTCTAACGTCCTGTTTTATTTGTTGAAACATTCCCAATTGATTTCCAGTTCTTATGGCCGCTGTCTGTTGGTCTATAGAGACGTCAAAACAAAATACTGGTGTGGCTTTAGCTTGTTACGTCATCATAAAGTTGGTAGCTGAATTGTATCACGGAAGGGTAATTTCAGCACCGTCCCTATCAAGTAAAATCCCTACCGCACATGAGCTAATGATATGTTCCCCAGGGGAAAAGATTACGAGGAAGACCAAAGAATTCTTGGAGAAGACAGATAGAAGCAGAGATGAAGATGATGGGGAAGACATGGAATGATCTTAAAAGAATGACAAGAAACAGAAAGACTTGGAAAGTGTTTGTTGAAGACCTATGCTCCACAGGGAGCTGAAAGATAGAAGATGAAGACATGATCTAATGTTTGTTTGACTACAGTAACAAACACCTTGGTGGGTCCTGACTTTTTTGACAACCTGAATTCCGCTTGTGTGATGTGATGTGATGTGATGTTATATTATGTTATGTTAAATTAGGATCATCATCGCAGCACTCAGGACACACCTATAGGTGCTCCGATCTTCTCCTCAAAATGACCACCACCACACAGCGACTAATTGTGTCAGTTCGGTGTTGGTTGACAGATCCTCCCATTCGTCAAGTATATCGCTGTTCTGACAACACCGGTCTTCACTCCCAGTTTATACAGTCTAAATAGTTATGTATTAGTACTTCTGTCATTGTCCATTGTTCGGTCCATCTATCGTAGATTGTTAATTATATCTGCCCAATCCATTGGCTGTCCAGCAGTTAATATTGCCGAATCAGCTATTCTGTCTGCTCTGTTGTTGCCCTCAACACAACTATCGTGTTGGTACACATGTGGGTGAAACTTCAAATCTTGGATCTCTGTATTGATCCCAATGACGACGAACTAAGCCTGACTCTACATGACGGATCATGTTCATTGAGTCACTCAGCACACACAAAAGAGTCTCCAAACAATCAAAACTCAAATCATCACTGCCATTATTTCCATCGCCGAAAACTACTAAAATGTGTATAGCTTTATTCCGTGTGTTTGTGATGACGTCTTGGCAAGCGACGATATATAGCAGTCGGTGAATGTCTGTAGAACCTGCATGCTGTTTAAAGGATCCAATTTTTGAGCGCTGACATTTCATTGTGGTTACTGTTAAAAAAAAAAAAGTAAAGATCCCCCGTCACACCAAGTGGCGTATAGCGAATATGGTGTTAGTGGCCATAAATTGTATAGACCTTCAGCACTTGATTTTTGGGGTAATGTGGTCGGTATTATGCCCGTGCCGCTTTACTTTCCCAGAAAAAATCTTGTATCCATTTAAGGCTGGGTGAACCCGGAAGCCGTCGGTTGGGATCGAACCCTACCTTTGTTATTATAATTTCCCATTTTTTTCTCTCGGACGTAGTTACGTCCATCTCCCTCCCCCCCCCCCCCCCCCCTCTCCCCCCCTCTCCCCCCCCCCCCCCACACCCAAATCTCCTGTGTAGAAAAAACATTAGCCACAACCTAAGCTGGTTCACCACAAACCTCTCTCCCCCCTCTCCTCCTTAATGTGTCTCTAAATGAACTTAAAAGAATATCATTTAAATAGCACGACTGTTGTTGATGACGTAATGCCACGATGCGGGCAGGGTGACCTTAGACTCATTGATGTGGCGGATCTTAATGACGTTCATGACATTCCCGGCACTTACTGGAAAAGTTGGAGTTCGTCTATCCCAGACTATGCTGGGAAACTACGAGTCCATCCCAGAGGTACTGCAATACTGGGTCCTCTATATGATCAGTCACAGCCGTCACTAGAGGGCGTTCCTAGCTTCTGTTTGCCAGCCTATTTAAATAAGTCTGCTGACGTCTGCTAAAATAACAAGATAAATTACTGCAGTGTTTTTTGTTTTTTCATAATTCCAAGGGCACTAACTGTGAAATACCCTACCATCTTACAGAGAGTAAATTATCTTTGTTGCTTTCACCATTGATAAAAGATAAATCATTGGCACTCGGGGGGAATAAGAAAAGAAAAATAATACAAGGAAAATTATACATGTACTTGTAACCATTACCATCAAATAAAGGCATAAAACGATCGCGATAATTATTACCAACACCAACTGAGTATACTGAATATGATCAAGCTATCACCAACACCAACTGAGTATACTGAATATGATCAAGCTATCACCAACACCAACTGAGTATACTGAATATGATCAAGCTATCACCAACACCAACTGAGTATACTGAATATGATCAAGCTATCACCAACACCAACTGAGTATACTAAATATGATGAAGCTATCACCAACACCAACTGAGTATACTAAATATGATGAAGCTATCACCAACACCAACTGAGTATACTAAATATGATCAAGCTATCACCAACACCAACTGAGTATACTGAATATGATCAAGCTATCACCAACACCAACTGAGTATACTAAATATGATCAAGCTATCACCAACACCAACTGAGTATAATGACTATGATCAAGCTATCACCAACACCAACTGAGTATACTAAATATGATCAAGCTATCACCAACACCAACTGAGTATACTAAATATGATCAAGCTATCACCAACACCAACTGAGTATAATGAATATGATCAAGCTATCACCAACACCAACTGAGTATACTAAATATGATCAAATTATCACCAACACCAACTGAGTATACTAAATATGATCAAGCTATCACCAACACCAACTGAGTATACTGAATATGATCAAGCTATCACCAACACCAACTGAGTATACTGAATATGATCAAGCTATCACCAACACCAACTGAGTATGCTAAATATGATCAAGCTATCACCAACACCAACTGAGTATAATGAATATGATCAAGCTATCACCAACACCAACTGAGTATACTGAATATGATCAAGCTATCACCAACACCAACTGAGTATACTGAATATGATCAAGCTATCACCAACACCAACTGAGTATACTGAATATGATCAAGCTATCACCAACACCAACTGAGTATACTAAATATGATGAAGCTATCACCAACACCAACTGAGTATACTAAATATGATGAAGCTATCACCAACACCAACTGAGTATACTAAATATGATCAAGCTATCACCAACACCAACTGAGTATACTGAATATGATCAAGCTATCACCAACACCAACTGAGTATACTAAATATGATCAAGCTATCACCAACACCAACTGAGTATAATGACTATGATCAAGCTATCACCAACACCAACTGAGTATACTAAATATGATCAAGCTATCACCAACACCAACTGAGTATACTAAATATGATCAAGCTATCACCAACACCAACTGAGTATAATGAATATGATCAAGCTATCACCAACACCAACTGAGTATACTAAATATGATTAAATTATCACCAACACCAACTGAGTACACTAAATATGATCAAGCTATCACCAACACCAACTGAGTATACTGAATATGATCAAGCTATCACCAACACCAACTGAGTATACTGAATATGATCAAGCTATCACCAACACCAACTGAGTATGCTAAATATGATCAAGCTATCACCAACACCAACTGAGTATACTAAATATGATCAAGCTATCACCAACACCAACTGAGTATACTAAATATGATCAAGCTATCACCAACACCAACTGAGTATACTAAATATGATCAAGCTATCACCAACACCAACTGAGTATACTAAATATGATCAAGCTATCACCAACACCAACTGAGTATACTAAATATGATCAAGCTATCACCAACACACTTATTATACTCAGGTTCGGCATATTTGAATAAGCATAATGCGTCCCTTCCATGCAGAATTGTGTGTGACCAAAAACTGGAATATCCTGGACGACCACCACGGCGAGAAGTGGCGCATCTGAGCCTACGGAGTTTGAGGTCGTAGTAAGAGAATCAGACTGTCATCAGTTCAAGATTCCATCATCTATACATACGTTTCTGTGTCGTGCCTGTGACGTGCCAACATGGCAGAGACGTGGCAATGGGATCTGGCAATTCTACCATTATCGTATCCAGAATGATAATGGAGACAGAAGCAGTAACGGCAGCAATAAAATGGTTGATTACACAAAACGCTGATCAGCCAGTCTTGGTGAAGTACTCGCATAGTATGCCACGTAAGATTGACAGACAGTCTTGGTGAAGTACTCGCATAGTATGCCACGTAAGATTGACAGACAGTCTCTGCGACATAAGTGGATGCAGCTCCTGAATAATTCTAAAGTAAACGCGTTAACCCGGATGTACTGTCGAGGAGGGCACGTTGGTGCGCACGGCAATGAAATAACCGATAAGCTCGCTGGCAACTTTAGCACTATGACCAGACTTTTGGAAAAGAGGATGTCACAAAGTTTCTTCTTTATTCCTTAAGAGAAGAGGAGGTGAGTGGGTAGGACAAGGATGCAGATATATATTGAGAGACTGAGGAGTCTTAATGTAGAAAAGGGTCTCATTTCTTTTACCGTGTAACGCTTATCTCATCATCATCATCAAGTAGCAAGCCTGCTGGTGTAGGTGATTATGTCTCTCCACAACTTTCGATCACGACAGTTATTTATCATTTCTGTTATTGACTTTCTGCCAAGCCATTCTCTTAAGCTGTTTGGTATCTTTTTTCTTTGCTTCCCTCTATCTCTTCGTCCCTCAATTTTTCCAGTTGTTACAATATATTTCAGCTGTTCTCTTCTCATTGCATGGCCAATAAATGCTGATTGTTTCTTCCTAATATTGGAAATTAACTCTCTTTTTACTTTGGCCTCTTTCAGAACGTTTTCATTACTCTTCTTAGCTGTCCATGGTATTCTCAACATTCTTCTGTAAAACCACAATTCTACAGACTCCATTGATTTTCTTGTGTCTTGTCATATTGTCCATGATTCACATCCATATGTTAAAACTGGTTCTACATAACATTTAAGAACTCTTTTTCTTGTTATTATTGTCAAAAATTCATTGCATAGTATCTTCATAATTTTTTGAAAGCTGCTTTTGCCTGAGTAATTCTGCATCTCACCTCTGTTGTACACCTACCATCTGCGGTTAACATTGTTCCCAGATATTTAAATTCATGTACCTGTTTTAATATTCTTCCAACGTGTATCTACTAACGTTTAGGTCATTTTAATTTCAACAATTGTTAATGTTACAAAACCATATTATGTTATCATTAACATCAACTGATACCAGCAGCCGACGCGTCTCTCTGTGTTTAGTCACAACTGATAAGCAGATTAATTATCATCAACGTGCGGGCGGACATGTGGTCGATACAAAATGTGAAACAACTCATAAAGCTGTCTACGCCATGGGGAGTACAGCACTCAATGGTCTCGGGTAGGGTTGGGCTGTTACAGACATTTGCCACTGAGTGGGGACAGACATTTACAAGTGAGTGTGGACAGACATCTGACACTGAGTGTGGACAGACATTTAACACTGAGTGTGGACAGACATTTGATACTGAGTGTGGACAGACATTCGATACTGAGTGTAGACAGACATTTCACACTGAGTGTAGACAGACATTTGACACTGAGTGTGGACAGACATTTGACACTTAGTGGGGACAGGCATTTACCGCTGAGTTTAGAAAAACATTTGACACTGAGTGTTACAGACATTTGACACTGAGTGTGGACAGACATTTGACACTTAGTGGGGACATGCATTTACCGCTGAGTTTAGAAAAACATTTGACGCTGAGTGTTACAGACATTTGACACTGAGTGTGGACAAACATTTAACACTAAGTGTAGACAGACATTTGATACTGTGTCTAGACAGCCATTTGATACTGAGTGTAGACAGATATTTGATACTGAGTGTGGACAAACATTTGACACTGAGTGTAGACAGACATTTGCCACTGAGTGTGGACAGACATTTTCTACTGAGTGTGGACAAACATTTGACACTGAGTGTAGACAGACATTTGGAGTGTGGACAGACATTTGACACTGAGTGTGGACAGACATTTGACACTGAGTGTGGACAGACATTTGACACTGAGTGTGGACAGACATTTGATACTAAGTGTTGACAGACATTTGGAGTGTGGACAGCCATTTGACACTGAGTGTGGACAGACATTTGACACTGAGTGTGGACAGACATTTGGCACTGAGTGTGGACAGACATTTGATACTGAGTGTGGACAGACATTTCACACTGAGTGTGGACAGCCATTTGTCACTGAGTGTAGACAGACATTTGATACTGAGTGTAGACAAACATTTGACACTGAGTGTGGACAGCCATTTGTCACTGAGTGTGGACAGATATTTGACACTGAGTGGGGACATGCATTTACCACTGAGTGTGGACAGACATTTGACACTGAGTGTGGACAGACATTTGACACTGAGTGTAGACAGATATTTGACACTGAGAGACAGACATTTGATACTGAGTGTGGACAGACATTTGATATTGAGTGTGAATAAACATTTGACACTGAGTGTAAACAGGCATTTGACACTGAGTGTAGACAGACATTTGGCACTGACTGTTGACAGACATTTGATACTCAGTGTAGACAGACATTTGGCACTGACTGTTGACAGACATTTGATACTGAGTGGGGACAGACATTTACCACTGAGTGTGGACAGACATTTACCACTGAGTGTGGACCGACATTTACCTCTGAATGTGGACAGACATTTGCCACTGAGTGTGGACAGACATTTGCTACTGAGTGTGAACAGACATTTGCCACAAAGTGTGGACAGACATTGCCACTGCGTGTGGACAGACATTGCACTGCGTGTGGACATATATTGAAAGACAGTCTCAAACAAAACATGAGAGACACACCTGGGAGTTATGAATCAGATCGATACCTGGGAGTCATGAATCAGACCGATATCTGGGAGTCATGAATCAGACCGATATCTGGGAGTCATGAATCAGACCGATATCTGGGAGTCATGAATCAGACCGATATCTGGGAGTCATGAATCAGACCGATATCTGGGAGTCATGAATCAGACCGATATATGGGAGTCATGAATCAGACCGATATCTGGGAGTCATGAATCAGACCGATATCTGGGAGTCATGAATCAGACCGATATCTGGGAGTCATGAATCAGACCGATATCTGGGAGTCATGAATCAGACCGATACCTGGGAGTCATGAATCAGACCGATATCTGGGAGTCATGAATCAGACCGATATCTGGGAGTCATGAATCAGACCGATATCTGGGAGTCATGAATCAGACCGATATAGTCATGGGAGTCATGAATCAGACCGATATCTGGGAGTCATGAATCAGACCGATATCTGGGAGTCATGAATCAGACCGATATCTGGGAGTCATGAATCAGACCGATATCTGGGAGTCATGAATCAGACCGATACCTGGGAGTCATGAATCAGACCGATATCTGGGAGTCATGAATCAGACCGATATCTGGGAGTCATGAATCAGACCGATATCTGGGAGTCATGAATCAGACCGATATCTGGGAGTCATGAATCAGACCGATATATGGGAGTCATGAATCAGACCGATATCTGGGAGTCATGAATCAGATCAATACCTGGGAGTCATGAATCATACCGACATCTGGGAGTCATGAATCAGATCAATACCTGGGAGTCATGAATCAGTCAATACCTGGGAGTCATGAATCAGACCGACATCTGGGAGTCATGAATCAGATCAATACCTTGGAGTCATGAATCAGACCGATATCTGGGAGTCATGAATCAGATCAATACCTGAGAGTCATGAATCAGTCAATACCTGGGAGTCATGAATCAGACCGATATCTGGGAGTCATGAATCAGATCAATACCTGGGAGTCATGAATCAGACCGATATCTGGGAGTCATGAATCAGATCAATACCTGGGAGTCATGAATCTAATCGATACCTAGGAGTCATGAATCAGACCGATATCTGGGAGTCATGAATCTAATCGATACCTAGGAGTCATGAATCAGACCGATTTCTGGGAGTCATGAATCAGATCAACACTTGGGAGTCATGAATCAGACCGATATCTGGGAGTCATGAATCAGATCAACACTTGGGAGTCATGAATCAGACCGATATCTGGGAGTCATGAATCAGATCAACACTTGGGAGTCATGAATCAGACTGATATCTGGGAGTCATGAATCAGACAGATATCTGGGAGTCATGAATCAGAGCAATACCTGGGAGTCATGAATCAGATCAACACTTGGGAGTCATGAATCAGACCGATATCTGGGAGTCATGAATCAGACCGATATCTGGGAGTCATGAATCAGACCGATATCTGGGAGTCATGAATCAGACCGATATCTGGGAGTCATGAATCAGACCGATATCTGGGAGTCATGAATCAGACCGACATCTGGGAGTCATGAATCAGACCGATATCTGGGAGTCATGAATCAGACCGATATCTGGGAGTCATGAATCAGATCAACACTTGGGAGTCATGAATCAGACCGATATCTGGGAGTCATGAATCAGACCGATATCTGGGAGTCATGAATCAGACCGATATCTGGGAGTCATGAATCAGACCGATACGTGGGAGTGATATGGCCCACCCCCTCACTTCACCTCGCCCCCAGACCAATCAAAAAAGGAAGAAAAAGAAATTAAAGAGAGATTTATGAATTTAAAGAGCTAAAACTATTACCCGACAGGATTCGTTTCTGATGATCAGATTACCTTTTGTTGCAAAGCTCTACATAAAAAAGTTTCCTACAATTCATCATCATCATCATGTGCCATATCGGCTGCTGCAGGCGATCATGTCCTTCCACAATCTTCTATCCATAGTGCATCGTACCAGTTCTGTTGTTGACGGTTTTCCATGTCATGACACTAAGCTATTCAGTATTTTCTCTCTTTGTCGTCCGCGATCTCTCTTTCCTTTTATGTTGCCAGTTGTAACCAAGTATTCCAACTTTCCTCTTCTCATGATGTGCCCGAAAACGTTTATTGTTTCTTTCTGATGTTTTTAGTAGCTCCCTTTTTGTGTTGGCCTCTTTGAGAATTCCCTGATTGGTCTCTTTAGCTGTCCAGGGAACTTTCAACATTCATCTGAGAAATCCCATCTCTGTGGCCTCTAATCGTTTTTTTATTTGTTTGTTTACTGTCCATGATTCGCTTCCATGGGTCAGAATTGGTTCTATATAGCACCGATGAACTCTCTTTCTCACTTCTATTAACATAAATTTCTTGCATAAAATATTTTTTCATTTTCTGAAATGCTATTTTTGCCTTAGTTACTCTGCGTCTTATTTCCGTGGTGCATCTTCCATTCGATGTTATTATTGTGCCCAGGTATTTGAAACGTTGCACTTGTTTCAGATTTGCCCTGTTTATTGTTATGCTGCATGTTGGTGATGATTGTTTCTTCGATGTGGCCATTACTTTTGTTTTCTTACTATTCAGACTGAGACCTTTCTTGTTGCTTTCTTCCACTATTATGCCTATCATTTCTTTTAGCTCACTCTGTCTCTGCTATTAAGACTGCCATCCCAATATCGCAGATTATTTATGTTGCGACCGTTGACTTCACATCCTTTGTTGTCTGTTATAGATCTCATAATATGTTCGCTGCAAAGGGAAAAAAAAAAATCCGGCGACAGAACACAGCCTTGTCTGACTCCTTGTTTTATATATTGGAATTGTCCTGTTTGGTTACTAATTCGGTTAACTGCTGTTTGTTGCCAGTACATGTTTTTTTTTAAATATTCGCAGATCCTTGCCATCAATACCATCATTTAATTTCTCCAGTATATTGATTATTTCCACATGCTTTACTTTCTCAAATGCTTTTGTGTACTCTATAAAAGCACATATATAAATCTTTCTGTACCTCTAAAGCTCTTTCTGGGAGCCGCGATAGCTCAGTGGTTAGTGAACGGGACTACAAAGGACAAAAAGTAGGGTTCCAATCGACGGCTACCGGTTCACCCAGTCTTAAATGGGTACCAGATTTTTTTTCTGGGAAAGTAAAGACTACGCACGGCGTAGTACCGACCACATTACCCGAAAAATCATGTGCCGAAGGTCTGTAAATTTTATGTTCACTAACACCATATTTCCTACACGCCACTTGGCGTGACGGGGGCACTTTATTTTTTTTTTTTAATTTCTCTCTTTCTATCAATATTCTTAAGATGTATATTGCATTATTGGTGCCCTTTCCTTCCACAAATCCACATTGTTCCTCACTTATTTCTGGTTTTATGTTGTTTCTTACACGTCTCATGATGATTCTTAGTAATATTTTAGTCATATGGCTCATGAGACTAAAAGCGCGATGGTCTTCACAATCAGTGGCTCCTGACTTCTTCGGTATGGCTACAAAGACAGACTTTAGTAGATCTTCAGGTATGTATCCAGTGTTATATATGTCATTGAGTAGTTTTGTTATGACTTGTACTCCCAGCTCTCCTAATGCATTTACTTCTTTGAATGTTATATTGTCAGGACCTGGAGCTTTGCCTCTTTTCATGTGTTGAATTGCATCCTCCACTTCACTCTGCATTATTGATGGACCTGTATCTTTGTTTGAATTGTTTAGCTCTGGTCTTTCATCATCATAGAGTTGACTGATATATTATGTCCATCTTTCTATTATCTTCTCTGTCCCATTATTATATTTCCTTCCTTTGATTTCAACAATTCTGAAACTTTGACTTTTTTCATCCTGTTAATTTATTTAACTGATTGTGCATAAATTTCGAGTCTTGCTTTTGCTGTTTTTCCATGTGTTCACATTTCTGATTTAACTATTCTTCCTTTGCTTCTCTTCATTTGTTTTGGATCTCTTTGTGCAATATTTTGTATGTCAATTCTTCTTTCTTATGTTTTCGTCTTTCGTCCATTAGTTCTAGTATTTCCTCTGTCATCAATTTCTTTTTGTTGATTCTTTTAGTCGCCAGTATTACTTCTTTTGATGTTTGTTGAATCGATTTTTTAAGCAATTCCCACTGCTCCTCGATGTCCTGTATTTTCTCATTATTCGCCCCATTTCGTCACGTATACAATAACAAATATAAATGCAACGATGAAGACCTTTGCCGAAATGTAATTTGTCTCGTTTCTCTACTTGTTTAGCTGCTTGATATCATTGTATGTTTATTTGACATGCAGCTCTGTGGCAATATTTAGTCTTCTTTTTCTTCTTTCCGTCATCATTTGCTTTTCAGCAAATCGAGGGGAGATATAATTTGCGGTCTTTTGCTCTTCTGTTCGCCTCTTCTGCTGTTGTGTTTCCTCGTGGTTTTTTAATACTCCGTCAATCCTTGTTTTTCGTGGTCGGCCCTTGGGTTTGGTGTTCTCAAAACCTTTACTGAGGGCTTGTCATGTTGGGATCTTTCTGCTTTGTAACGTGGTCAAACCATTTTATATGTTGTTTCTTTACATATTCTATGGTGAGGATTATTCCTAGCTTTTTTCTCAGTTCTTCATTTCTGATCTTGTCTCACAAGCTGTTTCCTGTCGTGCGTTTAACACATTTCATATCAGCAGAGGTTATTTTTCCTATTGTTCTTGCATCTAGTGTCCAGGACTGGCATTGGTAGCACAACGTTGGGATGAAGAACGTATTGTAGAGTGTTCGTTTTTCCTCTACAGTTATTTCCTTGTTGGACAATAGTAGTGAAAGTTGTCCAATGATTTGATAAACTTTGTTGCATCTGGAGTCAATTTCTACTGTTTGTGAATTGTTGTTTGTCAATAGACTTCCTAGGTATTTAAATTCTTCTATTTGTTTTATTTGTCTGCTTCTATAGTTAAGTTGATGGCCTGTTTTGCTTTTGTGATATTCACGAAATTGATCTTTTGTCTGGTAATGGAAAGGAAAAGTGAAACAATTAATGATAAAAGTACTGTTAGTTTCAGTGATACATGTGACTGAAGACATCAGCCGTTACGGATTATCTATCATGCTTCGAAAGATATACGCAAAAAAATGTTAAGTTTGATCGCAACCTCTGTTTCGGGACCAAATTGAGCATATAATAACAATATCCCGGCAAGGATTAGCCGCCTTGAAGATCATGGCAGTTGCCAACGTCGAGCAGAGAATACTTACCCTTCTGTTCCAGGCACTAGTCTTCGCACCAATCGAGTACGCTCGGGCAATTCATACTGTCAGAACGGAGCAACTAACAGGCTAGAGAAAATACAGAATGAAGCTATGCGCATTATCTTGGGGTGTCCGAAGGACACTCCCTGTGTAGCAATGAGGTATGTTCTTGACTTTCCAACCATGGATGACAGGATCAAGATCTGGAGGGCACGAGCATACCTGGAGGTAAGTGCAGATAAAGAGCATCCATGGCACCACGAGCTCAACACAGAGATGGGTGTCAAGTTAAGAAGAAGCAAATCATGGGTGGGCCGAGCAGAAGATGTCATCTAACAGGTCTGTGGACTTACCAATATCAACGCTGGCGAGGATCTGCATACCGGTGCCTACGTCATTCAATGACACATTTTCGTGTATTGTCACATTCGACAGGAAATATAGAGAACAGAACTCAGTCGTGGTCAAGGCCGAGGTCAAGAGTTGTTGTTGTTGACGGATTGCCACGAGTTGATGCGGGCAGGTTGCCCTTTGACTCATAAGATGTGGCGGGTCGTAATGGCTTTCTTGACATTCCCGGCTCTTACTGGAGAGGTTGGAGTTCGTCTGTCCCAGGCTAAGCTGGGAAACTACTAGTCCAGCCCAGAGGTACTGTAATACTGGGTCTTCTATATCAATAACAGCCACCACTACAGGGAACACGGCGATCCTAGCTTCTGTTAGCCAGTCTGTTTTGACGCAGACTGTTACCAGGGGAGACCACGAGGAGGTAGAACTGCTAGGTCTTGGTCAGCTGATGATGCGCCGACCCTGCTATTGCGACCGCAGGTCGCAGGCGCTTCTACTCCCCTTTGGTCAAGAGTCTCATCTGGGATAGCACCGATGAGAAAGATGTAGTGATCTATACAGACGGATCTGTAATACGGCACCAAAGAAGTGCTTGGGCATTTACAGCACGCTCGGCAGACAGAATAGTCAAAGAAGACCGTGGTGCATACGTCATGGCCACAAGTAGCATGTTGATGGAGGTGAGGTCAGACCAGAGTATTTATCTGGTTAGAGTCACAAGACTACACCCACGCATGTATACTGAGTGATTCGATGAGCATGATAAAAAAAATGGAAGCCGGCTCTGTACGCATGCAATGGGTAGAGTCGTTGCAGAAATTCAAAATACGTAAGGTCACCTTTGTCTACGTCCCTGGACATGCGATTGTACGGGGAAATGAAAGAGCGGACATGTTGAAGACGATCAACCAAAGGATCGGGCGGAAATCATCAATGCCATCCGAGATGTGGGGAGGGGCATGGGGCTTGGACAACCTTGAGTCTACGTAACTCCTTCGGATGAAAGAGATGGGAGTTAAGATGGGCACAGCCAGAAATGAGAAACTTAGTGAGCGTGTAAGAAGACGTATCAACCAACACAGAACTGGAGTCATCAGTCGCTGGACACTGAGGGACTTGCTGTGAAAGGGATTTGAGCACCTACGGACATATTCCTAGAGCAATGATGATAACCCACAAATAACCTGCCCAATACTTTTGCTAAGAATAGACAAAACTTGCGCATGCGCAGCAAACCAGATCTTGATTTCCTGGAAACGGAACAACAACTTGTCTCAAATGTTTCGTGACTGGACCAGTGCAGGTCCGGACAATTTTAGACTCACATGACAAGAAGAAAGTCTCTGAAATGGTATAATTAATTAATTATAGCCCAAACACGGAAGCCATAAAGATAGCGTCCAAGGTAAAACCCTAAAAATAAATGTTCAAACAGCTTTGTAAATAATTGTTAATTCAATTTGTCTTGATTTTTTTGCTTGTTTAAATATTGTATTATTGTTTTTTCCTTGACGAGTCTGTGAGTGAGTATAGTGAGTGACAAATCGCATTTACTAAATTTACTTTACAATTTACTTTTAATTATACAACAACCTATTTATAAAATGAAAATATATTCGTCTTATTTCGTGTAATTGTTTAAAAGTGAAGAAAAAATAGACAGTTAATTTAATATACACAGTTTTTATGTTATATTTTTATTTTAATAATTTTTTTTTCACAATTTAGTCCGCTGTATCACTATAATAGTCACTATAACTATAACTATACTATATGATATGATATTATTTATTTATTTATAATTTAATGTATAATTTCATCTATCATCTTAATTATTTTTACATAATTTAGTCTGCCATGTATTTCGTTTATTAATATAAATATTTTTTTGGTATAATTTAGTTTGCTATATTATATATTTAGTTTATTGTCTGAACTATTTTTCCTGAATTTAGTCTGCTTAATGTTTTGCTGTCAGTAAATATTATCATGTCACATATTTTTTAGCATATGATTAATATTATTATCATATGTCCCATATTTTTTAGCATACGATTAATAATATAAACAGTTTAGACTGCTCCTGAAAATTCCATTCAATTGCATAATTATGCCTTCACAAAAATGCATAATCATTTAACAAACTGCTACACATTTTTAAGCAATTAATTTGTAAAAGTAAAAGAAGTTTTAAGCAATTAATTTGGCCACACACAAAAATCCATTAAAATATGCATTGAATTTTACATTATAAATTTTAAATATTGTTTCTTGGAAGAACAACTTATGTGATGGATTTATCACACCTTCTTGCCTTCAGTTTTCCACTTAAACACCCACTACCAATGTAATATATAACAATTGTTCTCCCTAATCACTCAAACAATCTAAAGTATGCTGATGATACGGTCTTAATCGCTAAGAGTGAAAATGAGTTACAGGAAATGTTGGGCATTATAGTGAAAGAAAGCAAAAATAAAGGACTCAGCCTTAATAGCAAAACGACAGAGGTAGTGGTAACAACAAAGAAAAAGACATCACCTCAGTGCAAAATAAAGACAAGTGGAACAATATTAAAACAGGTAAATGAATTTAAATATTTGGGAACTTTTTAACCTCAGACGGAAGATGTACAAAAGAGGTGAGATGCAGAATGGCTCAGGCAAAAGCAGCTTTCCAAAAAATGAGGAAGATACTATGCAATCCATTTTTAACAATAGAAACAAGAAAAGAATTCTTAAATGTTATGTAGAACCAGTCTTAACATATGGATGTGAATCATGGACAATAGGACAACAGACAAGAAAATCAATGGAGTCTGTAGAAATGTGGTTTTATAGAAGAATGTTGAGAATACCATGGACAGCTAAGAAGAGTAATGAAAATGTTTTGAAAGAGGTCAAAGCAAAAAGAGTGCTATTTCCAATATTAGGAAGAAACAATCATCATTTTTTAGCCATATAATGAGAAGAGAACAACTGAAATATATTGTAACAACTGGAAAAATTGAGGGACGAAGAGAGGAAAGCAAAGAGAAAAGATACCAGAGAGCTTAAGAGAATGGATTGGCAGAAGGTCAACAACAGAAATGATAAATAACTGTCGAGATCGAAAGTTGTGGAGAGACATGATCACCTACGCCAGCAGGCCCGGTACTTGATGATGATGAATCACTCAAACCCTTCCTAACTTCCATAATATTTTTTAAATTAAAATCTCAAAATTTAATGGAACCCAATCTCAGCATTTGATTATTAATTGAAACATTTTACTTAACAAAACTCAACAAACTTCCTTCAATTGAAATTCAGACCCAAAAAATAATTATTATTAGCACAAGTGGAGGGGAGAAAATGGAGACAAATAAAAAATAAATAAATATTAATATAGAGGGAAACTTCTGAGGTGATAATTCAGCGAATCATAGGAGGGAAAGGTATGTTTGCAGCACTCAGATTAAAGACTCATGGCAAGGCGCTATGTCAAGGAGTACGGGTTTGATCCTTCTTTGAACCATAAATTGTTCTGTTTTTTTTCTGTTATTGATTATTTATGATTTTTTTTTTCTGAGTGCTGTAAAGATACCTCTCCCTCCTATGATTCACTGAGAATGTTTAACTTAAATTTGAATTAGGCAAGGTGAAACTTACATGTTCTTTTTGGGCTCATTTGTCAAAATAAATTTGTACACAAAGACTAAATTAAAATACATATCTGCTGATTTCATTGTTTTGTCATGTCTTCTTCTTCTACCTTTTTTAGCTCCCTGTGGAGCATAGGTCTTCAACAAACACTTTCCAAGTCATTCTGTTTTTTGCCATTCTTTTAAGATCATTCCATGTCTTCCCCATCATCTTCATTCTCTGCTTATATCTGTCTTCTCCAAGAATTCTATGTTTTGTCAAGTACTGTATATCAAACTGTTCAGGAATGATCACTTTTGTGTTTACAATTGCATAAATTAAATTTTTAAAGAAAGTAGCATGCAAAATGTTCTGAAATGAGAATGAGGGAAATAAAAATAAAACACAATAACATAAAAGAAAGAAAAATAATTTTCTTACCATTATCTTCAGAGCTAATCCATGAACTAGTTATTATCACTAAAATATAACACATTGTATCATTCCTTGAATAATATAACCTTATTTACACAATGTAGGTGAATTTCATCACAATTGAAACTCAAATAATACTTTTATGACCATTTATAGAACAGATGGTCATATCTTTTTTGTAATTCTAAATTAGCAAGACACCAATTTCTTCAGTTTGATTCTACACTTAAAATAATTTAACAATAGCTGCTTCCTATCCAGGTGATTAAAGAGAGCTTTCAGAAAGGTTGTCATTAAAATGTAGATGGTTTAAGGGTTACAAATCTAATTATAAACTTTTAAAATGGAAAAAATGCCATTGGCCATATACTATGTAGCCTTTAGTCATTTTAGGGAACCATTAAAATCAACGATAATCCATGTAGTGTGGATCTATCTCTTATATAAATTATAATTCTATCTATCTATATATTGACCTTTCGAGCCATAGCCGGTCCATAGGGCGTAGACCAAGATACTTCTTCTATTATCTAGACTTTTATTCTAGCAGTTTTCAATTCTTTTAAAGATCTTTTATCAAATCTCGCCATTTGTTTCAGTTCTGTGCAAGCAGCTCTATCTCATTGAGGGAACTGATTCCTGCTGTTCTTGCCTCTTTCGTCAATGTTCTTATCAGTGTCTCTCTGGGTCTTCCTCTTTTCCTCTTACCTGTTGTTTCCCACATGAGGGCTTGCTTTGCTATTCGGTTATTATCTCTTCTCATCACATGTCCAACATATGACCATCGTCTTTTCTTTATTACTGAAGATATTAGTGGTTGATTGGCAATTTCTCTAATTTCCTCGTTTGTTTTGAAATCGTTCCACGCTATACCAAGTATTTTCCTTAAACATTTATTTTCAAATGCATTCAACTTTGTTCCTATGTCTTTTGTTGTTTTCAAGCCCTTCACATGCATATGTAAGGGTTGATAGTACATTTGATTTGAATAGTCTAAGTTTTGTGTTTGTGCTGATAAGTTTTGATTTACCACAACTTTTTAAGGCTCTGAAAGACATTGCTGCTTTAGCTATTCTGATTCTAATTTCTTTACTTGTATTTCCGTCTCGATCAATGTGACTTCCAAAATAGATAAAGTGATTGATCGATCAAAGTTATAATTAAATGAGCAAAAACCTGTGATTTTGTCTGCAAGGATAATCTGCCATATAATCTTTGATAATTCAAATTTCTCTTTCTTATGTACACATGGACAGATCACGTGCCATTTATGAACTTTTCACTCCACTTGCTGCTGCCGCCGCAAACGTTCATCAACATAAAGGCCCCATCTTTCATTAGAAAATTACAATAGGATTTACTACTTTCATCATCATGTGCCATACCAATTGGCATAGAAGATCGTGTCCATCCACAATCTTTTATCCACACTGTATCATATTAGTTATGTTGTTGATGGTTTTCCATGCCATGATAGCAAGCTATCTAGTTTCTTCTCTCTTTGTCATCCGCAATCTCTCTTTCCCTATAATTTGCCAGTTGTAACCAAGTACTCCAACTTTTCTCTTCTCACTCCAACTTTTCTCTTCTCATGAAGCGCTGAAAAATGTTGATTGTTATTTTCTGATGGTTTTTTTTTTTTTTTTGGAGCTTCCATTTTTTGTTCTGGCCTTTTTGAGAAAGTCCCTGTTGGTCTTTTTAGCTGTTCAGGGAACTTTCAACATTCTTCTGAGAAATCCCATCACTGTGACCTCTCATCATCTTATAATTTATTAATCTACTGTCCATGATCCACTTCCATAGGTCAGAATTGGCTCTATATAGCACAGATAAACTCTTTCTCACTTCTATTATCATAGACTTGTTGCACAAGACGTTTTTCACTATCTGAAATGCTATTTTTGCCTGAGCTGTTCTCCTTTTTATTTCTGTGGTGCATCTCTTCCATTGGATATTATTATTGTGCTCAAGTATTTGACGTATAGCACTTGTTTCAAATTTGTCCTGTTTATTTTTATGTTGCATAATGGAGATGATTGTTTCTTTGATATGACCATTATTCAGACCTTTCTTGTTGCTTTCTTTTACTATTACGTCTATTATTTCTTGTAGTTCATTCTCCGTCTCTGCTATCACAACAGTGTCATCCACATATTGCAAATTATTTATGTTATGATCATTGACTTCAATTCCTTTTTTGTCTACTATTGATCTCATAATATTTTCACTGTAACATGAGAACAAATCCGCTGACAGAACACAGCCTTGTCTGACTCCTTGTTTTATATTTTGAAACAGTCCTGTTTGGTAGTTAATTCTTATGGATGCTGTTTGTAGCCAATGCATGTTTTTTACAACTTCTTCACCAAGTATTCTAATGGTGGAACACTGTTCCTCTTTATTGTATGTCTCAATTCAAAATGTTATACCTTAACCCTGCTACTATTGTGATGTATTGTTTGTTTGTCACTTGTTGAATATTCTTTATCTGATTGGTAACAATTATCAACCCTCCACTACTCCACAATTTAATAGATTTTGAAGCTGAAACACCAACAGTAAAATTAGATATAAATTTAAATGACTTCACCTTGAGCGAAATTGAGATTTCCTTAAAGCGTATGGACAACAACAAGGCTGCTGACGAGGATAACAGCTGAGATCCTCAAGGCAATTGATAGCCATAATTTAATACACCTCCAGAAAATGTTCAACATCATTTGGAAAGCAGAGAAGGTGCCTCATAAATGGAAAAAAGGAATCATTGTTAAGATTCCAAAAAGGGCAATCTCAGAGATTGTAACAACTGGAGAGGCATAATACTTTTGTCAGTTGCCTCAAAGTTATACTGCAAAATCATCATGAATAGTATAAAAGATTCAATAAATGCAGTAATGCGTGAAGAACAGGCTGGGTTTAGAAAAGGGAGAAGCTGCCTTGAACACATTTTTACTCTACGACTTACATTGGAGGAACACATTGAAAAGCAAAAACCTTTTGTACTTAACTTCATCGACTTCAAAAAAGCATTCGACAGCATTCATAGAGATTCTTTGTGGAAAATTCTGAGGCTCTATGGCTTACCATAAAAAATCATAAATATTATCAAAGACATGTATGATGGCTACACATGTGCAGTTTGTACAGAGGAATGACTGAGCAAATGTTTTCCAATAGAAACTGGGGTTAAACAAGGATGTATTTTATCGCCCTTGTTATTTGAGGTTGTTATGAACTTCATAATGTAGAAATGTTGCACTGGTAATAAAGGCATTGATTGGGTACAAGGAGACCAATTGGAAGAAAGACCTCATCTTTGCTGATGACATAGTCCTCATCAGCAATCAGATAAAAACAATGCAGGAAAAGACAAATGAATTATCATCATTAGCCAGCAAAATTGGGCTTGAGATCAATCATGAAAAGACTAAAGTCATGAAAAACTTAATTCGAACTGACGACAGAATGTACATGGAAAACAAACCAGTGGAAGAGATTGATGACTTTATCTATCTTGAAAGTCACATTGATCGAGAAGGGGATACAAGCAAAGAAATTAGAATCAGAATAGCTAAAGTAGCAATGCCTTTCAGAAGCCTTGAAAAGTTGTGGAAGTCAAAGCTCATCAGCACAAACACAAATTCTAGACTATTCAAATCAAACATACTATCTACTCTTACATATGCGTTTGAGAGCTGGAAAACAACAAGAGACATAGAAACAAAGTTGAACGCATTTGAAAACAAATGTCTAAGGAAAATACTTGGTATAGCGTGGAACAAATTCAAAACAAACGAGGAAATTAGATAAATCTCCAATCAACCACTAATATCTTCAGTAATAAAGAAAAGATGATGGTCATACGTTGGACATGTGATGAGGAGAGATAATAACCGAATAACAAAGCAAGTCCTCATGTGGGAAACAACAGGTAAGACAAAAAGAGGCCGACCCAGAGAGACACTGAGAAAAACATTGATGAGAGAGGCAAGAGCAGCAGGAATCAGCTCCCTCAATGATATAGAGCTGCTTACACAGAACAGAGACAAATGGCGAGATTTGATAAAATATCTTTATAGGGATTGAAAACTGCTAGAATAACAATTTAGATAAGAGAAAGAGTATCTGGGTCTGTGCCCTATGGGCCGGCTATGGCTCGAAAGGTCAATAAAGATATATATATAGAACAATTATCAAACAATGATGCAGTGTTTTGAACTTATTTCTCCATATTACGTTTCTGTGGCTTTTGTGTGCACATTATTAATGATTTTAAAAACTGTATTTCCCTACATTTAGAGAAATCCACAGATATTCAGTTCCTCTCATAAAATAGCAAAAGGTCCTGGTGGTACTTGTAGCTCACTGGTTATACATACAATTCATATATTCAACCTCCTTGTCTGATTTATCCAGTGCCTGACTTAACACATTCCTTATCAAGGGTTGAGGACACTGTGGATGTTTCTCATAAATCATGTTACAATTTGAAATAACAGTGAGAAAATGGATCTAAAACAAACTGTTTGTTCAAACAATTCACTCAGGAAGTCAGAAAAGAGGTTTAATAACAGAATTATAAGCTTTTAGTGAAAATAATTGCGTAAAACATCAGTAAAGTATTCTTCTTTTTCTACTTTTCAACTCCCTGTGGAGCATAAGTCTTCAATAAACACTTTCCAGGCTGTTCTGTTTCTTGCCATTCTTTTAAGATCATTCCATGTCTTCCCCATCGTTTTCATCTCTGCTTCGACCTGTCTTCTCCAAGAATATTTTTGTTTTCCTCTTTGTCTCTTCCCCTGGGGATTCCAAAAAAGGGCATCTCCTTTAATACTCTCAGTTGACATCCATAGTGTGTGTCCTATCCAGCACCATCATCTTTGCTGTATCTCTTTGTCCACTGGTCTTTGACTTTTCCATACTTTTACATTTATGATTTTATCCTGCCATTTCCAGCTTTCTGCTCTGTGCAAGCATCCTTTAATGAAGGTCTGTATCTTCATGGTTGTCATTTTCTTCTTCGCGATGTTTCACAGCCATATATATATATAGAACTGATGTCAGTAAATTAAAAGCCACAAAATCTGACTGCAGGTTTCAAAGCTTTGGTAACTAGAGCCAGTTCTTGCGTCTCATGATACAGAGGTTTCCAGAATTTTCTTTCTTGTATTAATAGCAGGTTGTGTTGTACAGTTTCTTTTACACCTTTGCAACACAGTGTATACCTCTTCAGTAAGTGTTTATTTGAGATTTCTTCTGTAGATTTTGGTTTTTCCTTTACTTTTCACTGAGACAGCAGTTGCTGGTAATTAGAGCTGTCTGTCTCCTAAGGAAACAGTCTAACTTGACTAACAAGTATTTCCTCCTGCGTTTCTACCAGGTTTTCTGTTTGGTGGATCATCTGCCAAACAGACTTACCCCTCCTGCATTGTTCTTTTTTTTTTAAAACTGGGTTTTCACTCCAGCTTTACCAGGGTCTCTGAGTCATGACTGACTTTGTTTGCTCGTTTTCACTCCACAGCACACATTCCTCTATCTCCTGCAGGTACCAGTGTCATTCTTGTCTGCCTCTCACACTTTATACTAGCATCTTCCAATTTTATCTAAGTTCTCGTCTAATCATGTGACTGATCGCCCCCTCCCCTCCCATGTCTCATCATATTTCACTCACAGTCATCTACTCGCTGGAAGCTTTTGGATCATGCCTGAGTTAAGTCTCTGTTTAATTTTATACATTTTAGCTCACTAAATTGTACATATTATCAACTTTTATCCTCCTATCTGCACAGAACAGAGACAAATGGCGAGATTTGATAAAATATCTTTATGGGGATTGAAAACTGCTAGAATAACAATTTAGATAAGAGAAAGAGTATCTGGGTCTATGCCCTATGGGCCGGCTATGGCTCGAAAGGTCAATAGATAGATATGTAGTACACCTCAGTTTTGTTTTATCATTTTATCTTTTATCCGTTTTTTTATTTCTCCTTGATTTACCTGTACTGCTCTGTCAAGGTGTAGTAGAGTTTATCTTTCTTCCGTTGTCTGTCTGTGCCGTTCTCATTTTCTGAAGAAGGCCACATATAGACCAAAATGTCAGTATTTTGTTGAGTTCCTGTTTTGTAAAGCTGTCACCATACCTCATAATAGTGTACATTACAGCCCACTGCTGACTCCCTTTACCAGGATGTACAAGCTTCTTGGTTTTGTCTTGGTTTGAGTTTCCTTGTTTTAGAGTTGTCCTGTTATCACTAGCACTATGTCATAGAGATACAACAGTCTTATCCAGCTCTTGTGTTTTGTCATTATCATCATCAAGTCCCATTCCAGCTGGCATAGGTGATCATGTTTCTCCACAACTTTCTATCATTATAGTTACCATATATGCTACTGGTATCCTACCAAGCCATTCTCTCTAACTGCCTGGTATTTTTAGCCTGTACTCCCTATATTTTTTTATCTCAATTTTTCCATTTCTCATGGTGCTTCCATGAGATGTCCCCTTCTGATTTCACCACTAAAACATTATGAATATTTCTGTTTAATGATGCTAATAGGCTTTCTTTTTGCATTTTTCTCTTTTAGGATGTCCTCATTACAAATTTTTTGTTTTAACTACCCATGGTATTCTCAACATTTTTCTGTAAAACCACATTTCTGTGACCACCAATGATTTTCTTGTCTGTTTTCTGTTTGTTCAGAATTCACATTCAAATATTAAAACTAGCTTTACATAACAGATATCCTATTTTCTTGTGCTCCATTTTGTGAAAGATGGATTTCTCAATATTTTCTCACAATGTCTTGTGTCATCCTCACCCTAGACACCCACAAAGTAAGCTTTCTATTGCTGTGTAAAATTATGTCATTATATTGTTATATAAATATTGTAGATAGCTGCAATATACTTAAAGACTATACTATATTGATGATTATTGATTGTTATAGAAGCATACAATATTAAAACAGGTAAATGAATTTAAATATTTGGGAACTTTGTTAACCTCAGACGGAAGATGTACAAAAGAGCTGAGATGCAGAATGGCTCAAGCAAAAGCAGCTTTCCAAAAAATTAGGAAGATACTATGCAATCCATTTTTGACAATAGAAACAAGAAAAAGAGTTCTTAAATGTTATGTACAACCAGTCTTAACATATGGATGTGAATCATGGACAATAGGACAACAGACAAGAAAATCACTGGAGTCTGTAGAAATGTGGGTTTACAGAAGAATGTTGAGAATACCATGGACAGCTAAGAAGAGTAATGAAAATGTTCTGAAAGAGGCAAAAGCAAAAAGAGTGCTAATTTTCAATGTTAGGAAGAAATAATCATCATTTTCTGGCCATGTAATGAGAAGAGAACAACTGGAATATATTGTAACAACTGGGAAAATTGAGGGATGAAGAGATAGAGGGAAGCAAAGAGAAAAGATACCAGACAGCTTAAGAGACTGGCTTGGCTGAAGGTCAACAACAGAAATGATAAATAACTGTCTAGATCAAAAGTTGTGGAGAGACATGATCACCTACGCCAGCAGGCCCGGTACTCGATGATGATGATGATGATACTATATTGATGATTATTGATTGTTATAGAAGTATTGAAGATAATTGCAATATGTTAAATTTTATTGGTAATTATTGATTAGTATTGAAATATAGCTGTTCAGTGAGGTGCGGTGCAATGGACACACACCACAACAATAGAAAAATGGCGTGATTGTGAAGCTCCCTATTAAAGGAGATTAATCAGATTGCAACAACTGGTGAAGAATCGTATTAATATCTATACCCGGTAAACTTTTCACCTCTTCAACAGCATTATACTAGAAGGAATGAAGGTGTCAGTAGATACTTGTCACCTCTTCAACAGCATGATACTAGAAGGAATGAAGGTGTCAGTAGATACTTGTCACCTCTTCAACAGCATTATACTAGAAGGAATGAAGGTGTCAGTAGATACTTGTCACCTCTTCAACAGCATGATACTAGAAGGAATGAAGGTGTCAGTAGATACTTGTCGCCTCTTCAACAGCATTATACTAGAAGGAATGAAGGTGTCAGTAGATACTTGTCACCTCTTCAACAACATGATACTAGAAGGAATGAAGGTGTCAGTAGATAACAAAACACTTTGAAAATAACAAGCGGAATATTGACAACATCAATCACGTATTGATCACATGGTCACTCTCAGGACCATCGTTGAGAAATCATTAGAATTCCAATCTTTGCTCATTATTAACTTTGTGGATTTCCAAAAAGCATTTAATAGTTTACATCCACTGCACTGTGGAAAATCCTTAACATCTATGGATTTCCTACAAAATATGTGAATATTATAAAAGCTTTTTTTTTTATTTACAATCAGTTTGCTGTGTGAGAACAGAAACTGGGGACATGGATGCCATAAGGGCCGGCTATGACTCGAAAGGTCAATAGATAGATAGAAATACAGAGGATAGTTGCAATATATTATGTTGTATTGATAAAAAAATGTAATTAAAGAAATCATCTTTTGCACTGTTAACTGTAATGAGAGTTTGGTAATCTGTAACAATCAATAAGACTGTAATAGTCACCATATGTTAATGTTTGTGATCGGCTTTAACTAATCAAATGTAAGAATAAAATGTGATGTACCCAAAAATGTTATTAGATGTACTCATAAATATTAATACATATACACATAACTATTTGTAATGTACATAAAATATAAGCAGATGTACATTTGAATATGAGTAGATGTACACATCAACGTGAAGTAGCATCCATTATTAGATGCGTGTGTGAACATTAGTAGATGTACACTTGAAAATGTGTATATGTACACATACAAATTAGTAGATGTACACTTGAAAATTGGGAGCCGCGATAACTCAGTGGTTAGTGAACTGGACTACAAAGGACAAGGGGTAGGGTTCGATTCCAACCGACGGCTTCCGGGTTCACCCAGTCTTTAATGGGTACCGGATTTTTTTTCTGGGAAAGTAAAGCAGCACGGGCGTAATACCGACCACATTACCCCAAAAAATGTTGTGCTGAAGGTCTGTAAAATATAGGGTCACTAACACCATATTTCCCTATACGCCACTTGGCGTGACGGGGGTACTTTACTTTTTTTTATTTTACACTTGAAAATTAGTGGATGTATACATGAACATTTGACATACATTAATTTCATGTTATATCTTTACACTTTTCAATGTATAATTTGTACACATATTAAATGACTAAAGCTGCATATAAACATATTTTTTTTTTGCTGTTTCTTTTTTAATGTTGTAAATGTTTCAACTCTGTTGGGGTATCCCCCATATCCGCTCCACCACCTGTTCCAGCAATTTTCAAAACGTATGCAGACTCAGATTGTTCCTGTAAGGTGTTGTTTATTTATTGTTATATCTGATTTCCCACTCTTGCGTTGTGTAAAATGCGCGTTTTTATGTTCATAAAAACTCGTTTTGTTAATCTTACATTAAGACACAAAAGTAATATTTATATTTAGAGAAAAAAAAACTATGTTTTACATAATAAAATGTGGCAATGATATCAAACATTATTTCATAGTCGGAGCTCAATAATCTAGATCAGGGGTTCGCGATACTTTTTAGCCCACGGGCGCACTGAACATTTTCCAAAGAACCGCGGACGCCTGTACCCACATTTATTGTTAGCAATGACTACCCATATCAACAACACCGCTATTTGCTCACCCCACGGTTATTTGTATATGTCATTTTGAAAGGAAAAGAATATAAAGTACTAAATCTTACCAAGAAAAAATTACATATATTTTCAAGATAAACAGCAAAATGAGCATAAAAAAAGAAAGCATGACACAACACTGAGCTAATGTGATTGTTGGCATTGCATTCTTTCTGCTAGATTTTCAAAGTTGGGGACGTATGATCTATGTCAAGTTCACCTCGACCCTCGACTCAATCCTCTCAAGATACGACTTTCAGGATAATTCCAACCGGTAGATCTGCTTTGTTCTGACCTTTTGCTGTCCACGGTTACCGCTTCTGTTCATTCTGGAGGAGAAAACGATAGCGTTTGCATCTTCCTTTCTTGTATTTGTCTCTCAATCTTTTGTTGCGCTGAATGCGGACAATAAATGGGGTCGCTCACTGCAATGGGGGGGGGGGGGGGAGCCGCGATATGAACTGGACTACAAAGGACAAAAGGTAGGGTTCGATCCCAACCGACGGCTTCCGGGTTCACCCAGCCTTAAATGGGTACCGAATTTTTTCTGGGAAAGTAAAGCAGCACTGGCGTAATACCGACCACATTACCCCAAAAATCATGTGCTGAAGGTCTGTAAAATTTATGTTCACTAACACCATATTTCCCTATACGTCACTTGGCGTGACGGGGGTACTTTACTGCGATGAGGGTGGAAAAGTTTCGGCACCAAGAAAACACGCGGCGGGCGCAATGGCACTCGCGGGCACTGCGTAGAGAAGCACTGCCCTAGAGCCGTGTCAGTCACCCGCTTATGGTAGTCATGTTCGATGACGTAGTTAAGTAATCAAGAACAACTTATTGAAACTGTCAACCTTCACCAGCAAATGTTTTCATGGACCCAGACACAGTCTACCATATAAACAAACATGTGTCAGTTTTAGGAAAACTTGCTTCTGACTTCACCGACATATAGTGGACCAACAACTCAAATAATGTTTAAAAAAAAGTAAAAGTAAGGAGCCTCGTCACACCAAGTGGCGTATCAGGAATATGGTGTTAGTGGCCATAATTATTATAGACCTTCGGTACATGATTTTTGGGGTAATGTGGTCGGTATCACGCCCGTGCCGCTTTACTTTCCCAGGAAAAATCCGGTACCCATTTACGGCTGAGTGAACCCGGAAGCCTTCAATATAGGGTTACGAACCAATTTGTAAGAGCATTCGTAACCCTATGCTATAGTCATGAGTACACATGCGTGCAAGACATCGCCAATGATAGCTATCTTTTTAGGTATATGAGTTGGCCGTGTGCTCTAGCGTTTGGTTCTCATAACAAGACGCTGTGTCGAAGAGTACGGATTCGATCCTGTTTCGTACAATCTATTGCTCTTTGTTTTTTTTTTCTGTTGTCAATTATTTGGGTTTTTTCGGGTATTGTAAATATGCCTCTTCTCCTGAAATGATTCGTTGATCTATCGCTCCGGAAGTTTCCCTCCATAATAATATTCATTTATTATTAATTAAAGAATAGTGGCACTGTGACCTACCAGGCATGTTGTAAGAGGCGACTAAGGATGTTGATCGATGGCTTGACTGCTGTCATTGTAAAAAGTATTGTTATGGAAACAGTATGTGCCATTTTGGCACGCAAGGTTTCTGTTTTTGAGATTGTGGTTCTGCCCTATGTGCCGTCTTTGGCTCGAAAGGACAATAGATAGATAGATTATTAATTGCCTCGAAGAAGAATACCGGTCACGTATCAAAGCTACAAACGTGTCAAAACTCAGTATCCTGCTACCAGTTTCACACCATAAGAAACATACAAGTAAAACCTCAGGAAAATCATTTTGGATGACAGTTGCGGTCTACAATTATAACCCCGAAGACTTGGTCTGGAGTTGAACGAACTGTGTCCCGCCAAGAAGTAGGCAAACCCCCACCCAAACAAGCGAAAATTTCTCCCACAATAAATGTCTGGTTAAGTAAGTATGTAATTAAGGAAAGCGCAAGGGAGAAATATAGCGTTAAGGGAAATGTTATTGAACACAACGGGCGACCGTGTCAGTGTGATGGCAGTTGCAGGGCTTGTAAAGATAAGTTTGTTGTGCCGCTGGATAATTTAGTATCTGGTTTGTAAAGCCAAGTTATGGCAGAAACGAGTTTATGGAGTGAAAAGATTGCCGATTTGGCGGGGCCATTAGAGAATGGGATTGTAGGTGAATTGAAAGTTGGTATATGGATATGGATTATGATTATAAACAAAGAAAATTCTCAAGACCTACAATTAAATATCACAGTTGAAGGAATACATCTGGAGACAGTTCAGAGCTACAACTACCTGGGACATACTATAACCAATGATGGAAAATGTAAATCTAAAATAAACAAAAGAATAGGTATGGCAAAAAGTAATTTTAATACCATGAAAAATATACTAACAAGAAAACAAATAACAGCAGGGCTGAAACTAAGTAAGCATAGCAAAATGTTACATCTTCTCAATATTCATGTAATGTGCAGTAACATGGACATTAGGCAAGAAAACAGAACAGAAATTGAAGCCTTTGAAATGTGGATTTACAGAAGAATATGTAGAATTTGATGGGCAGAAAAGAAAACAAACGATGACGTTTTAAAACAATTAAAAATAAAAAGAGAACTACTAAATACAATTAAGACAAGACAAATGAAATTTATGGGACATGTTAAAAGACACAACAGCCTACTAAAAGTAATATTGGAAGGGAAAATACAAGGTAAAAGATGCAGAGGCAGATCAAGACTAACATGGACGAGTAACATCAAAAGATGGACAAGTCAATCTATGACAACCTTCACCATCAAAGCAAGAAACAGAATGGAATGGCGATCCATGGTAGCCAACCTTCGTTGCGGAGACGGCACTCGATGATGATGATGATGATATGGATCCAAGAGAGAATGTGATTGTAGGTAAATTGAAAGTTGGTTTATGGAGCCAATGAGAGAATGTGATTGTAGGTAAATTGAAAGTTGGTTTATGGAGCCAATGAGAGAATGTGATTGTAGGTAAATTGAAAGTTGGTTTATGGAGCCAATGAGAGAATGTGACTGTAGGTTAATTGAAAGTTGGTTTATGGAGCAAATGAGAGTTCTTGGTTTGTTTACTGAGCGAAAGAAAGGTGGTGTCTAGTTAAGGAGCTAAAAGAGTAATTGGTAAGACTAGTTTCTGAGCCAAGCGCTGGGTCGGGCGAACTTTCAAAAAAAATTATGGTGATGTAATATTGTAATATATTTTGCAGTACCTTTATTTGCTTCAAGTTACATCTTGTCTGTGGTGAGGATGTCAATCTTTTGTCACTGACAATTGCAGCGCTACATCCATAACTATGGGAAATATTTCAGGCCACCCCGGCCTACTGTCACCAAAAGCTCCTGGTTGTTTGTTTATGTTTCTTATCCGATTTCTGATGCTGTCATCATTCTGGCTAGACATTGAAGTCTAATTGTTCACGTTTTAGAATTGGAGGATGCGCTTCAGCGAATGTTTACTTTCATGAAAGGCCGCTTGATATGTTTTCCACATTAAACAAATTATGTTATGTATCTTTTTTGTTTCGTTATGCAGTTTTTTTATAATTTATATTTTGTCAGTTTTCACGCATGAAATCCCGGCTGATTTCTCGCGCCAGTAAACCTGCCTATGTTATCAATCTACTGATATTTATTTACATTAACCAATTTTTGCCTGATATATTATACACAGTGGAATCATTTTAAAGGAACAACTTGCCGGCACAGAGCGTCAAAGGCACCCTGTGTTGCTGAAGGTCAAGGTCAGGTAAATTTAAAGTCAAGATTTGAAAGCACAACCACAGTGTCACTTCACAGCTGCTTGTTTTTACTTAAAAGAGACAATTTAATTGTGGTCCTAAATATGATTCAACTTGAGAATGCCCTGATTCTGCTACATTCCGCTTACTTTTAAAACTGATATTTTTTCAGTTGATTTAGTTTCGTGATATCATAAAACTGATATTTGTTCAGTTGATTTAGTTTCGTGATATCATAAAACTGATATTTCTTCAGTTGATTTAGTTTCGTGATATCATAAAACTGATATTTTTTTCAGTTGATTTAATTTCGTGATATCATAAAACTGATATTTTTTCAGTTGATTCAGTTTCGTGATATCTTAAAACTGATATTTGTTCAGTTGATTTAGTTTCGTGATATCATAAAACTGATATTTGTTCAGTTGATTTAGTTTCGTGATATCATAAAACTGATATTTCTTCAGTTGATTTAGTTTCGTGATATCATAAAACTGATATTTTTTCAGTTGATTTAATTTCGTGATATCATAAAACTGATATTTATACAGTTGATTCAGTTTCGTGATATCTTAAAACTGATATTTGTTCAGTTGATTTAGTTTCGTGATATCATAAAACTGATATTTGTTCAGTTGATTTAGTTTCGTGATATCATAAAACTGATATTTGTTCAGTTGATTTAGTTTCGTGATATCATAAAACTGTTGATAGTTTCGTGATATCAGATTGTTGATTTAGTTTCGTGATATCATAAAACTGATATTTCAGTTGATTCAGTTTCGTGATAAAAACTGATATTTGTTCAGTTGTTTAGTTTCGTGATATCATAAAACTGATATTTGTTCAGTTGATTTAGTTTCGTGATATCATAAAACTGATATTTCTTCAGTTGATTTAGTTTCGTGATATAATAAAACTGATATTTGTTCAGTTGATTTAGTTTCGTGATATCATAAAACTGATATTTGTTCAGTTGATTTAGTTTTGTGATCTCATAAAACTGATATTTGTTCAGTTGATTTAGTTTCGTGATATCATAAAACTGATATTTGTTCAGTCGAGTTAGTTTCGTGATATCATAAAACTGATATTTATTCAGTTGACTCAATTTCGTAATATCTTAAAGCTGATATTTATTCAGTTGATTCAAGTTTAGTAATATCTTAAAAGTGATATTTATTCAATTGAATCCGGTTCATGATATCGCACCAAAAGAGAAGAAAAGAAATTCCTTGTGATATTATCCAATTAGTGAAATTTCATGTGAACCCTATGCCTTGAGATATTTCCCCAGAAATACTGAATTTGACCATTTTTGCTGAATTTCTAGGATCAAATATTCTATACTGAAGAACATTAACAACGTACCACATTACAAATCCAAGAACAGAATGTAAATATAAGTGTGGGAATAGATTGTCCCCGTGTTTGTCATGAGATAGGGAGCTAATGGCTGCTGAAATGGAAAGTGCAAGATTCAAGTCACGGGATTTTGTACAGACTACATGAAAACAATTAAAATTACTTGTGCAGCTTTCCAATAGCTGTGACCCTGCGTGTGTGTGTGGTATATATATATATATATATATATATATATATATATAAACGCCCTAAAAAAAAGGCCGTTTAGACAAAACACCCAGTACAAGTGATTGAAATGCCACGACTATCTGGCAACAACCGTTACTGGATCATTGGTATGTTGGAGATTGGAATGAGCTTGCAGGCCATTGCTAGAAGGATGAATTGTCATCACGGTACTATTGTACGTCTGAATGAACGTTACCGAACCACTGACAGTACCCGTGATAGACTTCATAGTGGGCAACAACGAATTACTACTCCTGTGTAAGATCGTGATATTGTGTTGAGTCACTTAAGGGCCGGCAAGTCAAACAAGAACAATAGTTGGTAGTCGTGGGCAAAGTCAAACAGCAAGAGCAATAGTGGGTAGACGTGGTTAAGGCAAAGAACAAGAACAATAGTGGGTAGACGTGGGCAAGTCAAACAACAAGAACAATAGTGGGTAGATGTGGGCAAGTCAAACAGCAAGAACAATAGTGGGTAGATGTGGGCAAGTCAAACAGCAAGAACAATAGTGGGTAGATGTGGGCAAGTCAAACAGCAAGAACAATAGTGGGTAGATGTGGGCAAGTCAAATAGCCAGAACAATAGTGGGTAGACGTGGGCAAGTCAAACAGCAAGAACAATAGTGGGTAGATGTGGGCAAGTCAAACAGCCAGAACAATAGTGGGTAGACGTGGGCAAGTCAAATAGCAAGAACAATAGTGGGTAGACGTAGACAAGTCAAACAGCAAGAACAATAGTGGGTAGATGTGGTCAAGTCAAACAGCAAGAACAATAGTTGGTAGTCGTGGGCAAAGTCAAACAGCAAGAGCAATAGTGGGTAGACGTGGTTAAGTCAAAGAACAAGAACAATAGTGGGTAGACGTGGTTAAGTCAAAGAACAAGAACAATAGTGGGTAGACGTGGTTAAGTCAAAGAACAAGAACAATAGTGGGTAGATGTGGGCAAGTCAAACAACAAGAACAATAGTGGGTAGATGTGGGCAAGTCAAACAACAAGAACAATAGTGGGTAGACGTGGTTAAGTCAAAGAACAAGAACAATAGTGGGTAGACGTGGTTAAGTCAAAGAACAAGAACAATAGTGGGTAGACGTGGTTAAGTCAAAGAACAAGAACAATAGTGGGTAGACGTGGACAAGTCAAACAACAAGAACAATAGTGGGTAGATGTGGGCAAGTCAAACAGCCAGAACAATAGTGGGTAGATGTGGGCAAGTCAAACAGCCAGAACAATAGTGGGTAGATTTGGTCAAGTCAAATAGCCAGAACAATAGTGTGTAGACGTGGACAAGTCAAACAGCAAGAACAATAGTGGGTAGATGTGGTCAAGTCAAACAGCCAGAACAATAGTGGGTAGGCGCGGTCAAGTCTCTAGAATGACAGTCATACGATTCAGAGATTGGCTTACTGCAAGACGACCTTATGCTGAGCCAAATTTGAGTCACAAGCATCGTGAGCACCGTCTACAATGGACAGAACAACATGTCACATGGACTAGACTGCAGTCGAATGCTGTCCTATTCACAGACGAGAGCAGATTCAACATATCCTTTTATTGATGGACGTATGCGGATTTGGCGACGCTGTGGAGATCGCTTTACAGATCTGTGTTCGCCAGCACAAGTGATTTGGAGGTGGCAATTTTCACATTTGGGAAGGATTCAGTTTTCATTATCGCTTGCCTCTTCACATCTTCCCTGAAAATGTTAATGCTATGACATATCGAGATTAGGTTTTGTATGCATTAGATGCTCCTGCTTTCACAAATTGTCAAGACTTACAGCTTCTTCAGCGGGATAACGCCCGTGCGCACACCGCACACATTACGCAGTAATATCTACATCAGCAAAACATTGTGACGATTGATTGACCTGCCCTATCACCAGACATGACCCCTGTAGAACATCTGTGAGATGACCTTGGACGCAGAGTCTATAGACAAGGTTCTCCCGCTAATCTGCACCATCCGGAAGCTGCTCTTCAACGTGAATGGCACTTGATTTCCCAGAATTCCCTTCCTAGACTTGTGAATTCCCTGCGGAGCTTATGCTAAGCTTGTTTGAAATTATTCGGTAGGCATACTAGATACTGAGATCAGTGTGACATTACGTTTTTTATTGGCTGCATTTTTGATTCTCTCCCATGCAGAGACAGAATGCAATGAATTTCATAAAAATCCAATCTAGCAAATAATGACCACTATGAATTAATACGAAAATGAATGAAGATTCCTAATATGTAAATTTATAAACGCTTATAAACAAGGAAGGATTCAGAATAAAATCAATACTGAATTAGATGAACAGCAATTTGGATTTAGGAAAAATAGTGGGACAAAATAAGCCATATACTGCATGAGAACATTAATCGAAAAGTACATAGAAGTAAACAAACCACTATATGCGTGCTTCATTGGCTACACCAAAGCTTGTGATAGAATACATCACAAACAACTTACAGAATGCCTAAAAGAGATAGATCTAGATGACATGGACATACGACTAATATGTAATTTATACTGGGAGCAAACGGCAATAATAAAATATGACAAAGAGAACTCTACACCCATTGATATAAAAAGAGGAGTAAGACAGGGATGCATCCTATCACCAAGCTTGTTCAATCTATACAATATACGATATATATATATATATATATATATATATATATATATATATATCAATGCAATATATGCTACAGAAACATGGACATTCGACAAGAAAACAGAACAGTGAATTGAAGCCTTTCAAATGTGGATATATAGAAGAATAGGTAGAATTGGATGGAAAGTAAAGAAAACAAACGATGAAGTCTTAAAACAACTAAAAATGAAAAGAGAACTACTAAGCACAATTCAAACAAGACAAATGTGATTTTTGGGCCATGTTAAAAGACACAACAGCCTACTAAAAGTAATTTTGGAGGGGAAAATACAAGGTAAAAGAGGCAGAGACAGACCAAGACTAACACGGATGAGTAACATCAAAAGATGGACAAATCAGCCTATGACAAACTGCACCATCAAAGCAAGAGACAAAACAGAATGGCGCTCCATGGCAGCCAACCTTCGTTGCGGAGATGGCACCTGATTACATTTGACACCGCCTTCCCCGATCTGTAAAGTGGTGCGGTATTAATGTGCTTCAGTTTATTCTTAACCACAAATGTTTACAAATTCAAACATCTTTCCTTTCCGAAAGACATTCCTGGACACTAGACAAGAAACTTCTTACAAACAAGAAAATAACATTACACGTCCATTCTTTCTCTCCCAGATCCCGGTGGCGTGTCTGATCGTTATTTTTTTTTTTCTCTTAAACAGTCCCACAAACAGTTCAGTCCCTGACTACACGATTTCTGTGTTATTCTAGGCCACAGTTGCAACTAACAAATGTTAGTTAAAACTACGTTTGTGTTGGTTTTGTGTGTTCAGACAACACTGCTCTCAGCCATCTATAGTAATAAGGCCAGCGAGTAGAGTGGAATGACCCCAATTCTGTGACGTTTTTAGCTTTTCTGGCAGGCGAGGTCTCGGGAAGATTAACGTTAGCCCACATATTTGAAGACGTCATTATTGTGGGGATTTCTGGGTTTCTCTCTCTCTCTGCTTGCTGATCTTACTGTTATAGATGGCTATCGGTTTGCTGGCCTCAATATTTATAATCAACTTAAAATATAGCTGCCTTATGATTTGATTGGTTAGAAATTTTACCTTCTTCTTCTTTCTTCTTTCTTTCTTTCTTTCTTTCTTTCTTTCTTTCTTTCTTTCTTTCTTTCTTTCTTTCTTTCTTTCTTTCTTTCCTCATTTGCTTTTCAGCGCCGAGGGGAGATATCATTTGTGGTATTTTGCACTTCTGTTCGCCTCTGCTGCTGTTATGTTTCCTAGTGCTTCTAATATTCCATCGATCCATCTTTTTCGCGGTCGACCATTGGATCTGGTATTCCCACAACGTTTATTGAAGGCACGTTGTATTGCGTTTTGATCTTTCTGCCTTGTCACGTGGCCAAACCATTATATCTGTTGTTTCTTTATATATTCTATGGCAGGGGCTATTCCTAGCTTTTTTTCTCAGTTCTTCATTTCTGATCTTATCTCTCAGACTATTTCCTGTCATTCGTCTGAAACATTTAATCTCAGTAGAGGTTATTTTTCTTGTTTATGTAGCTTCTTCTTCTTCTTCTTTCCTTCCTCATCTGCCTTTCAGCGTCGAGGGGAGATATAATTTGCGGTCTTTTGCTCTTCTGTTCGCCTCTGCTGCTGTTATGTTTCCTAGTGCTTCTAATATTCCATCGATCCATCTTTTTCGTAGTCGACCCTTGGGTCTGTTGTTCTCCCAACGTTTGTTGAAGGCTCGTTGTGTTGTGTTTTGTTCTTTCTGCCTTGTCACGTGGCCGAACCATTTTATCTGTTGTTTCCTTATATATTCTATGGCTGGGCTATTCCTAGCTTTTTTCTCAGTTCTTCATTTCTGATCTTATCTCTCAGACTGTTTCCTGTCATTCGTCTAACACATTTCATCTCTGTAGAGGTTATTTTTCTTATTGTTCTTGCATCTAGAGTCCAGGTCTGGCATTGGTAGCACAACGTTGGGATGAAGATTGTATTGTATAGTGCTCGTTTTGCCTCCAGAGTTATTTCCTTGTTGGACAGTAGTGGTGATAACTGTCCGATGATTTGACAAGCTTTGTTGCATCTTGACTCTATCTCTGCTGTTTGGGAATTGTCGTTTGTCATTAGACTTCCTAGGTATTTGAATTCCTCTACTTGTTTTAGTTGTCTGCCTTCTATAGTTATGTTGATGTTCTGTTTGTTTTTGGCGACATTCATGACTTCTGTTTTGTTGATGTTGATTTTCATGTTGTATTTTGTTCCTAAGATGTTGATTTTGTTTAAGTGTTCTTGTAGGTCTTCTATTGTTTCATGTATTAGTGCCTGGTCGTCTGCAAATAGAAGCTCGTTGATCTCCTCTGTCTCTGATGGGTTGGCTAGCTTGCATATATGGTCCATGTATGTGATAAACAGTAGGGGGGATAGTACGCACCCCTGTCTTACACCTGATCTAACTTCGAAGTGGTCTGTGTAGCCTGTTGCTGTTCTGACCCTGCAGCTGCTGTTGGCGTATAGACTTTTAATAAGGTTGGTTAGATGTTGGCTTACTCCGTATGTTGTTAGTATCTCCCACAGTTGTTCTCTGTTTACTCTGTCGAATGCTTTTTCCTGGTCAATGAAGGCTATGTATAAGTTTTGGTTGTGTTCTGTCGTTTTTTCTGCAAGCTGTTTTAGTGTGAATAGTGCGTCGGTACATCCTCTGTTTTTTCGGAACCCCATTTGAGAATCGCTTAACTGTAGTTCTATTATTGGTCTCAGTCTTTTTTCCAAGATTTTGGCGTATAGCTTTCCTACATGGCTGAGCAGAGATATACCTCTATATTGATTGCAGTCTCTTTTGCTACCTTTCTTTTTCCATATTGGTATGATGATTGCCTGTTGCCAGTCTTCTGGGGCTTGTTGTTGGTGCCATGCTGCATTAAATATTCTGTGCAGCCATTGCATTCCTGTTTCTCCCGCTGCTGCTATTATTTCTATTGGAATGTTATCTATCCCTGGTGCTTTGTTTCTTGGTGCATATTGTTTATGTAGCGAGTGTATAAAAGGACCTATTTTTGCACTTCTGCACAAATATTTTAAATAAGTAAATATGCCGAACGTCAAGCAAATGGTCTTTTTTTGTATAAATTACCTTGCAAGTCTAACACGTATATTTTTTTTTTTGTTAGAAATATCCTTACAAATTCTAGGAAACGATTACAATATGGAAGGTTTGAATGCTATAACTTCTTTCAGTGTGCCTGAATGTACTTGTAACATAGAACTTTATACACAGATTATCATTCATAAATGAGGAAATAGCCCTTCACTACATGAAGACCTTTTACATGAAAATCGTTTACACTGGCAAGGAAAGCCCTTACGTTTGTGTGCATGCATCTACAACGGTTTGGAAACCTTATAGTTGATCTAATTTAGAAATAGTATCTTGCGCTGGTGTGAAAATCTCTTTCGTTAAATCTGATTTGGAACTCTCTTGTGTTGATCTGGGAACCTCTTAAATTGGCATGTTTTAAAGATCTCTTATGATGGCTTGGAAACCTCATAATTTTGTTTAAAATACTTCAGAATGGCGTCTATCTCTTTGGCACGGACGTGTGAACATAGTCCTGACATGTATCTCTCTGCTACATACGTGTGAACAATCGTCCCGACGTTATCTCTTTGGCACGGACGTGTGAACAATAGTCCTGACGTTATCTCTCTGGTGCAGACGTTTGAACTAATAGTCCTGACATGTATCTCTCTGGTACAGACGTTTGAACTAATAGTCCTGACATGTATCTCTCTATTACAGACGTTTGAACTAATAGTCCCGAAAAGTATCTCTCTGGTGCAGACTTATGAACTAATAGTACCGACATATATTCTGGTACAGACGTGTGAACTAATAGTCCTGACATGTATCTCTCTGGTACAGACGTGTGAACTAATAGTCCTGACATGTATCTCTCTGGTACAGACATGTGAACAATAGTCCTGACATGTATCTCTCTGGTACAGACATGTGAACTAATAGTCCTGACATGTATCTCTCTGGTACAGACGTGTGAACAATAGTCCTGACATGTATCTCTCTGGTACAGACGTGTGAACTAATAGTCCTGACATGTATCTCTCTGGTACAGACATGTGAACAATAGTCCTGACATGTATCTCTCTGGTACAGACGTGGGAACAATAGTCCTGACATGTATCTCTCTGGTACAGACGTGTGAACTAATAGTCCTGACATGTATCTCTCTGGTACAGACATGTGAACAATAGTCCTGACATGTATCTCTCTGGTACAGACGTGGGAACAATAGTCCTGACATGTATCTCTCTGGTACAGACATGTGAACAATAGTCCTGACATGTATCTCTCTGGTACAGACATGTGAACAATAGTCCTGACATGTATCTCTCTGGTACAGACGTGGGAACAATAGTCCTGACATGTATCTCTCTGGTACAGACGTGTGAACTAATAGTCCTGACATGTATCTCTCTGGTACAGACATGTGAACAATAGTCCTGACATGTATCTCTCTGGTACAGACGTGTGAACTAATAGTCCTGACATGTATCTCTCTGGTACAGACGTGGGAACAATAGTCCTGACATGTATCTCTCTGGTACAGACGTGGGAACAATAGTCCTGACATGTATCTCTCTGGTGTGACAACTTGAAAAATTTAGGGACGAAGAGATAGAGGTAAGCAAAGAGAGAAAATACCAGACAGCTTAAGGGAATGGCTTGGCAGAAAGTTAACAACAGAAATAATAAAGAACTGTCGAGATCGAAAGTTGTGGAGAGACATGATCACCTACGCCAGTAGGCCCGGTACTTGATGATGATGAAAGCTTTTTGTACTCCTATTGCTTGTTGTATCCTTTTGCCAACTTTTTTTCATCTGTGATACTATCAAAACAAAAGATGCCCAAACCTTTAGGATAACATTTCGTCCCATGAGTTTGAATCTTATTTTGTAGTTCTCCTGTAAGGGCAAAATTTTCGCAAACGTTTAGAAAAAAAAAAAAAAAAAAAAAAAAAAATATATATATATATATATATATATATATATATATATATATATATATATATATATATATATATATATATATATTATAATTAGAGTTGAAATCAGCGTGATTTGAGAACCAAAAGTGATGTTCTTATCTGTCCAAATTTATTTCAGCGTTACCAGTCTGCTGTAGTTTGCGCTATTCTAGACGATATATCAGCGTTACCAGTCTACAGTAGTTTGCGCTATTCTAGACGATATATCAGCGTTACCAGTCTACAGTAGTTTGCGCTATTCTAGACGATATTTCAGTGTTAGCAGTCTGCTGTAGTTTGCGCTATTCTAGACGATATTTCAGCGTTACCAGTCTGCTGTAGTTTGCGCTATTCTAGACGATATTTCAGCGTTACCAGTCTGCTGTAGTTTGCGCTATTCTAGACGATATTTCAGCGTTACCAGTCTGCTGTAGTTTGCGCTATTCTAGACGATATTTCAGCGTTACCAGTCTGCTGTAGTTTGCGCTTTTCTATGGGATATTTCAGCATTACCAGTCTGCTGTACTTTGCGCTATTCTAGACGATATTTCAGCGTTACCAGTCTACTGTAGTTTGCGCTATTCTAGGGGATATTTCAGGTTCCCGGTTAACAACAAAAGACGCGGTCATTGACTGATCCAGAGCCGGTCTGTTATTTGTGTCTAACGGTTTAAGATAACCTGGTGGGCAACTACGTCCTCAATAATGGACATCAAGGGGTTCACTGAAGCTTTTCGCTGGTTTCGGTGATGTTGAAATAGCAGATACGGTGCCCCAAAAGGCATTGACCGCTTTATTACGTTCGTTCAACAACCGGATCTTCCATTCGAATATTGTCAGATTTTAAAAAAAGGAAGCTCTCGACATGACAGCCTCTCTTCGCATTCGAAAAGTTATTTGTGTTTTGGTCATGCTTTAGCTGTTGGCCAGGTTGCTGTCCTCATGATTCCCACAGTTTTTGTTGCATGTTTTTCGTTAGACCAGGTTTGTTGCATGTCTTTCGTTAGACCATGTTTGTTGCATGTCTTTCGTTAGACCAGGTTTGTTGCATGTCTTTCGTTAGACCAGGTTTGTTGCATGTCTTTCGTTAGACCAGGTTTGTTGCATGTCTTTCGTTAGACCAGGTTTGTAGCATGTCTTTCGTTAGACCAGGTTTGTTGCATGTCTTTCGTTAGACCAGGTTTGTTGCATGTCTTTCGTTAGACCAGGTTTGTTGCATGTCTTTCGTTAGACCAGGTTTGTTGCATGTCTTTCATTAGACCAGGTTTGTTGCATGTCTTTCATTAGACCAGGTTTGTAGCATGTCTTTCATTAGACCAGGTTAGTTGCATGTCTTTCGTTAGACCAGGTTTGTTGCATGTCTTTCGTTAGACCAGGTTTGTTGCATGTCTTTCGTTAGACCAGGTTTGTTGCATGTCTTTCGTTAGACCAGATTTGATGTCATGTCTGTCGTTAGACCGGGTATGACGTCATATCTGACGTTAGACCACGTTTGATGTCATGTCTGTAGTTGGATCAGGTTTAATATCATGTATGTTGTTGGACTAGGTTTGACGTCATGTATGTCGTTGAACTAGGTTTGACGTTATGTATGTCGTTGAACTAGGTTTGACGTCATGTATGTCGTTGGGCTATGTTTGATGTCCTGTCTCTGTCATTCGACCAGGTTTGACGTCACTTGTCTGTCGTCCGACTAGATTCGGGTCCTGGACTAGATGTCTCGGTGTCTGGACTAGATGTCTCGGTATCTGGACTAGATGTCTCGGTGTCTGGACTAGATGTCTCGGTGTCTGGACTAGATGTCTCGGTGTCTGGACTAGATGTCTCGGTATCTGGACTACATGTCTCGGTGTCTGGACTAGATGTCTCGGTATCTGGACTAGATGTCTCGGTGTCTGGACTAGATGTCTCGGTATCTGGACTAGATGTCTCGGTATCTGGACTAGATGTCTCGGTATCTGGACTAGATGTCTCGGTGTCTGGACTAGATGTCTCGGTATCTGGACAGGATGTCTCGGTGTCTGGACTAGATGTCTCGGTATCTGGACTAGATGTCTCGGTGTCTGGACTAGATGTCTCGGTATCTGGACTAGATGTCTCGGTGTCTGGACTAGATGTCTCGGTATCTGGACTAGATGTCTCGGTATCTGGACTAGATGTCTCGGTGTCTGGACTAGATGTCTCGGTGTCTGGACTAGATGTCTCGGTGTCTGGACTAGATGTCTCGGTGTCTGGATTAGATGTCTCGGTATCTGGACCCCGTTCCGCTGTAGCTTTTATCGGTTCTGGTTATTGCTGGTTCCAATGTCTGAAAGAAACTACCGAAGACCCACGACAGCTTGTGTCAAAAGTGTCTTTTTAACGATTTAGCGTTTGCTCGGGACGTACAATCCTTGAGAGGACGTTACATTGACTTGGACGCGTTATGACATTAGTTTATGGCAAAGCTCTATATTTACGTCTTTGGCCTGGCACTGCCGTCTTCGGGGTGGCATTTTTGATACCGGTTTGCCTTCCCTCTTCTCGTTTGGTTGTATCTATCTATCTATCTATCTATCTATCTATCTGTCTGTCTGTCTGTCTGTCTGTCCGTCAGTCCGTCCGTCCGTCCGTCCGTCCGTCCGTCCGTCCGTCTGTCTATCTATCTTTCTATCTATCTGTTTATCTACCTACCTACATATATATATATATACATACATATTTACCTACCTATCTATTTATCTATTTGGGTATGTGCATATCTCTCCGTCTCTAACGCGTAATTTATTACAGAGTGCTTTCCCATGTACCACTGGTGCGTTCCGTGGTCTAGAGTAAACAAGTTATGAACTTTCGTGTGTGTTTTTATGTTTGTGTTGCCAATGACAACCGCATGTACTTAGAACCAATTATGCATTAACCCACAACCTTAAGGTAGCACCCTAGGCCTACGTACGTCTTAAGTTACCGTCTCTTGTTTATCATAATAAAATAGGCATTTCGTACAAATGCAGTGTTTAGATACAGGTTAGGCCCTACACGCTAGATAGCAGCTGAGGTGAAAGCGATCAGCGAATCATAGCTGGCTGCGTCAAGATCAACGAACAACAAACCACTTTTACATGGTAGACCAGAAAGAGAATAGCTCGTTAAATAACCAGAATAACCAAACGAATAACGATCTATATGGAAGGCAGTACCGTACCCAAACTGTCGTACTGAAGTCGGATATAATGATTCGAAAGCCACATAAATCACCGTAAACCACGACAAAATTAACCACGCTTTTTTAAATATTTCATTTTAGAGACCAACGGTGAAGAGAAAATGCCATCAAGTGTGAAACAAAGAATAATAAAAATGCTATGTCTGTTTAATAGGTTTATGTTACACGGAAGTGGAATCAAACAACAGAGAAGCAAACTGAAGCCCTAAAAACGTAGATAACAGAATGAGAATAACTCAAAATTGAGGAGAAAACAACTAATTATTTATGAAACAAAAGAAATTGAAGAAAGGATCTTTTGAATGCAAACCGAGCAAAACAAATGAAATATTTTGGATATATAAAAAGACATACAACACACTGAAAATAGTTTTAAAAGGAATTTATGTGAATAAAGAAGATAAAGACAGGCAGCGAATGGACTGACGATATATGGACTGGGAAGCTAGTCATGAATGTACCATCAAGACAAGAGTGAAACGGTGTTCTGTAGTAGCCAACCTACGATGAGAACATCACATATAATGACAATGATGAAAAGGGCTAATCGGTACGGTAACAAAGAAAACAGAGGAATAATTTTGTCTTTTCATCCAGGATTCTGCAAGACACAGCTCTTTCTAGCAAGGTTGTTGACTGTTTCGCCTGATATTTTTGACGGTTTCAACGTACAGAGCCCGCCTCCACTTTTCTTATCGTGCTCATCGAATCACTTAGTATGCTGACGCGGGTGAAGTCTTGTGACTCTAAACCAGATAAATGCCATTGTCACTTCTATCACCTCCATCGTCATGCTACTCGCGGTCATAACGAACGTATGCACCACTGTCTTCTTTGACTATTCTGCATGCTCAGCGTGCTGTAAATGCCCATGCACTCCTTAGATATCGTATTACGGATCCAACTGTAAAGATGACTTGGATTAAGTATTGGGTAGAACTTCTTGAGAGAATGTGTAGGATTATCAAATGAGCATAGGGACAAGAATATGAATGCTAAAACACATCCGTTATACTCATGATAGAGATGGGATTTCTCAGAAGAATGTTGAAAGTTCCCTGGACAGCTAAAAAAACCAATGAGGAAATTCTCAAAGAGGCCAACACTAAAAGGGAACTACTAAAATCATCAGAAAGAAACTATCAACATTTTTCGAGCACATCATGAGAAGAGAAAAGTTGGAATACTTGGTTACAACTAGCAAAATAAAAGGAAAGAGAGACCGTGGACGACAAAGAGAGAAAATACTGGATAGTTTGGCGTCATGGCATGGAAAACGATCAACAACAGAATTGATACGATGCACTATAGATAGAAGATTGTGAAAGGACATGATCGCCTACGCCGACCGGTATGGCACATGATGTGATTCTTCCACGATATTTGAGTTATGTCATCACCACTGCACTCCCACACAGCCATGAGTACTCTTACCTTCTCATAACGTTCATCACAAGGTGCCGACTAACTGTGCCAGTTTGGCGTTGGATGACGATTCCATTCATTCTTCAAACATATCGTTCTGTTCTGGCATTGCCAAATCCTCTCCCCCCCCCCCCCCCCCCTATGCAGTCTTGATAGCAATGTAGTTTCACTTCTGTCAAAGTCTTCATTTTACCCACATCACCGAGGAAATGTAACTGAATCTGCCATGTTGGCGTGAGAGGAGATTATACTTAAAGTTTTAGTGGGCAGCAGATCTCATTCAGAATCTTGAACTAAATTACATCCAAAGTTATAGTTAATCTCTCGTGCAGCATTCAGATTTTGTTCGTATCACCAGACTTCAGATATTGAATCTGTGACAATGAATAACTTTCCTCAATTTTCTTTCCCTCTCTGCCAGGTATTTTTGTACATTTACAGCCTAAAAATTGAATGTGTGTATTAAACGTGATTAAATACAGCAAGCTATTTCAAGCTCATATCTCTACATTTCTCTCTCGCTACGTGACCTCCCTAAATCATAAATTTTCTTAAAGTCCTTTAAGTTGCAGAACCAGTATTGATTTCAAGAACCATAACCTATTATTTTGCTTCTTTGTGTATAAGTCTCCATGGCAGAAACACACAAATTATTGTAGTGTATTGTATGCATGTTCTATGTGATTGTATTACTTCCCTTTTCCCAGCTTTGTAATAACAAAGTGTTTGTGCGCTGGCTTCATAGCCCAATAATTATAGTTCAGTTAACTGTTGGGCATAAAAATAGGTACATAACTGTTGCAGTCAGGAAATGTAACAACAGCAATACAAAGTACGAGCTGCCTTATACAACAGCTTAGTTTTGTGAACAGTGGCGGGCAGTGGTTTCAAAACTTGAGGAGGCCAGGAAGTGTGTCGGAACTGTATGTTGACCTTTAACCTGAAAATGTGTGATATTACAGCAATTTATACTATGTAAAATTGTTCCTTCAATTATTGTCCTAAATTAACATTATTAGTTATAAGGAAAAAAAACATGGTTTTGCTGTTAATAAACATCTCTTACAATTTTGGTCAGGTTGTATTTTGTGTATAACGACACAGCGCAGCAGTCTTATAGGGTCAAGGCAAAGAAATGCTCATAAATGCATAAGATTTCGAAGCTGCAGTGATGCTAATTTATTTTAAATACATATTTGTATGTGTGTTATATGTTTGTCCCTGCTGAAGGCCTATTGAGCCGTAACGTCATTCTGGTTTGTGTTGTCCATTTGTTACATGAAGCTTTAACCATACCGTTTTTTTTTCAATTTTTTGTTCATTTCTCCTCACAGCAGTCTTTTGGAAGCTCTAAATAAGGTCGCCTCCTGTTGGCTCTACTTCTATATGAGTTTCACTAATGAGATAGAATATAATCTTATTAGTCATTCTTCTAATTCATTTGTTTTCATGGCAATGAGGAACTGATAACAGAAATGACCTACCTAGTTTCCATACACATTGTAAGGTCAATAGATGTTGTTCTGTTGTGGTAGGTTTGACCACTATGGAACTATTTATTAGTGATGGCTTGAATTACATGACTCTGTCATGGCTAGACTAAGGAATCGTTGGATGGTTTTACATTGACATCTAACTAGAATGTGATTGTGTTATGTACTTTGATAAAATATTGCAGGAGTTATGGCCTCTGGTGCTTCCTCTGAATATTTTCTTTGATAAAATATTAGAGGAGTTATGGCCTCTATTGCTTTGTCTGAATTGCCGCTGATTGTGAGGTTGAAATATTGTATGTCCCCATGATATTATATTCATGTCAGCTATCTTTGGTTGTCTTTATCTTCTTTTGGCCATTGCTGTTGCCTTAAAGCATCACAGACGGAGAATGTATAATATAATCTAATGTGTGTAGATGCTGTATTGTTTGTTATTGTAGTCACTTCCCTTTGGTTGTCGTTACTAATAATGTCCGTTCTGTTACTTTCCAATGATGTAGGTGTTTGAAGCCGCTACTCATATTTTGGTTCCTTTAATTGGCATTATAGACTTTACTTCATCCATCACTGATAAAACATTGCTTTGTGTTCAAGATTTTATGATAAAAATAGTTGTGATGGGACAAAATTTAGCAACAGAACAAGAGACTGTTTGATATACTACTGTCCTTCAATTCCCAGAACAGGAAAGTTCACGGAAGAAGCATAAAGAAATCCAAGATTTGTCTTAAACTTAATATAAACAAATAAGAAAATTAGAAAGTTAAGGCTTTATTTTCTGCAGGAACAGTCTGTAATGCATTCTTCTAAACCTTTAAGACTTGCATGGTTTTAATTTCCCTTTCATGAATATAACATAAGTACAATAATATACTACAATTTGACAAATATAATATCCATTTGACAAGTAAGTATATATCATAGCATCAGAGAACTGGTATTTTATTATTTCTCACTTTTTTTGGATAGAAGAGTTCTGGTAAACTTTTATTTTAAACAAATAAGGCACAGTACAGAATAAAGCCAAGACAATTATGTTTGACAATTTGTTAGATGAATGGAAAGAAGTACATTGTGTACCATGCAGGAGACACACTGCAGAGCTTTGACCCAGACACTTCATTTTCCATCAATGCTGAAAGGCATTGAAAACAATAGAAGACCTACAAGAACACTTAAACAAACTCAATAGAAGACCTACAAGAACACTTAAACAAACTCAATAGAAGACCTACAAGAACACTTAAACAAACTCAATAGACGACCTACAAGAACACTTAAACAAACTCAATAGAAGACCTACAAGAACACTTAAACAAACTCAATAGAAGACCTACAAGAACACTTAAACAAACTCAATAGAAGACCTACAAGAACACTTAAACAAACTCAATAGACGACCTACAAGAACACTTAAACAAACTCAATAGAAGACCTACAAGAACACTTAAACAAACTCAATAGAAGACCTACAAGAACACTTAAACAAACTTAATAGAAGACCTACAAGAACACTTAAACAAACTCAATAGAAGACCTACAAGAACACTTAAACAAACTCAATAGACAACCTACAAGAACACTTAAACAAACTCAATAGAAGACCTACAAGAACACTTAAACAAACTCAATAGAAGACCTACAAGAATACTTAAACAAACTCAATAGAAGACCTACAAGAACACTTAAACAAACTCAATAGACGACCTACAAGAACACTTAAACAAACTCAATAGAAGACCTACAAGAACACTTAAACAAACTCAATAGAAGACCTACAAGAACACTTAAACAAACTCAATAGAAGACCTACAAGAACACTTAAACAAACTCAATAGAAAACCTACAAGAACACTTAAACAAACTCAATAGAAGACCTACAAGATCACTTAAACAAACTCAACATCTTAGGCACAAAATACAACATGAAAATCAACATCAACAAAACAGAAGTCATGAATGTCGCCAAAAATAAACAGAACATCAACATAACTATAGAAGGCAGACAACTAAAACAAGTAGAGGAATTCAAATACCTAGGAAGTTTAATGACAAACGATAATTCTCAAACAGCAGAGATAGAATCAAGATGCAACAAAGCTTGTCAATTCATCGGACAGTCATCACCACTATTGTCCAACAAGGAAATAACTCTGGAGGCAAAACGAGCACTATACAAGACAATCTTCATCCCAACGTTGTGCTACCAATGCCAGACCTGGACCCTAGATGCAAGAACAATAAGAAAAATGAGACAGAGAATTACAGAGATGAAATGTGTTAGACGAATGACAGGAAACAGTCTGAGAGATAAGATCAGAAATGAAGAACTGAGAAAAAAGCTAGGAATAGCCCCCGCCATAGAATATATAAGGAAACAACAGATAAAATGGTTTGGCCATGTGGCAAGGCAGAAAGAACAAAACACAACACAATGAGCCTTCAACAAACGTTGTGAGAACACCAGACCCAAGGGTCGACCATGAAGAAGATGGGTCGATGGAATATTTGAAGCACTAGGAAACATAACAGCAGCAGAGGCGAACAGAAGAGCAAAAGACCGCAAATTATATCTCCCCTTGATGCTGAAAGGCAGATGAGGAAAGAAAGTAGAAGAAGAAGCTGAAAGGCAAAAGAGGCAGAGGATAGTAAGAGTAAAGTAGGTAAATCTGTTAGATTAAGTTAAAATGGCTCATAGAAGTGAAGATGCAGTCACTTCAAACTTCATTAATTTTTTGGGTGGGGAAAGGCATCAAGATGCGTAATAGAAATGTGAAGCTACATTATTTTTTTGGTGGGTAAAGGTATTAAGATGCATAGAAATGTGAAGCTACTTCATTTTTTTGGTGGGTAAAGGTATTAAGATGCATAGAAATGTGAAGCTACTTCCTTTTTTGGGTGGGTAAAGTCATCAAGGTGTATTGAAATGCGAAGCTACTTCATTTTTTTGGTGCAGTCTCCACATGGAATGTTGACTACTATGTAGTGCCATTTTATTTTTTCTCTTGCCATGATAGTGCACGGTGCACCTGTCCATCTTTTGATGTTATCAGTCCACTTTTGTCTTGGTCTGTCTCTGTCTCATCTACCTTATACCTTCCCCTCCAAGGTGACCTTTAGTCAGGTATTGTATATTTTCACATGTCTCAAAAATCTCAGTTGTCTTATTCCAATTGTGTTAAATAATTCTACTTTAATTTTTAGCTGACTCAAAACTTCACTGTTTGTCTTCTTTTCCTTTCATCCAATTCTCCTTATTTTTCTACAAACCCACATTTCTGGTGTATAAGATAACTAGTGTTACCAGCCATATTTGTCCACTTACATTAAATAAGCACATTTTTGAATGCTGTGATCAAGCAGCCATCCTACTTTCCCAGAGAAAATTTCTGATATTGAATTTCAGAGGCTCTGTGAACACCCAAGCCATTTTGATGGGAAAGTAAAAATAAGTCAGGCACCTAATGACCTTGATTTGGAGAGTACGATACACACCGAACAACGCAAAAAAACAGGAAAAAGTAGCATTTTTTAGCTGGAATAGAGCCTTTTTTAATTTTTAGGGCATGTTAAAAGACACAACAACCTAATAAAAGTAATATTGGAGGGGAAAATACAAGGTAAAAGAGACAGAGGCAGACCACGACTAACATGGATGAGTAACATCAAAAGATGGACAAGTCAACCTATGGCAATCTGCACCATGAAAGCAAGAGACAGAGTGGAATGGCGCTCCATGGTAGCCAACTTTCGTTGCAGAGATGGCACTCAATGATGATGATGAGAGCCTTTTGTGTGCCATCTTGAATACGAGGCTATTTAAAAATATTTCTCTCTGAAAGCAATAGCCACTACATCTCACATATATTGAGGACAAGAATCACTAGAAAAGTCATCACTCCACATGGTGTTTAATTTTGTTGTTGTCATAGTAGGATAAATAATTTGACAACAACACCTAAATCAATGTCTGTCAGGTCCTTACTGAGAACATAGGCCACAGGTCACTCCTTCCCTCCATCCTTATTTTTGGATATTTTCTCTTTTTCCTTTCATCAAGGCCAATGTTCTTGAGAATTTTCATGATTTCTCTTCTCTGTGTAGTCATGAGTGGAGAGAAATAATAATAAATGAATATTATTATAGAGGGAAACAGTTTCAGTTAGCTGAGTGGCAGTGTTCCCTAGCATTTGGCTTTTTGTGGCAAGGCGCTGTGCCACTGAGTATGGGTTCGATCCTGCTTTGGTCAATATTTTTTCTGTTGTTGATTATTTGTCAATTTTTCTGAATGCTGTAAACATACCTCTTCCTCTGAATTGATTTGCTGTATTCATGAGTCTTACCTGTTTTATCATTCCTTTTGGATTCCATGACAATGTCTGTCTTTCTACCGGCTGGCTTCTGGTTTTCTGACTGGGCTGTCTGAAATAGGAATTCTATCTATCTATCTATCTATTGTCCTATCGAGCCGAAGATGGCACATAGGGCAGAACCACAATCTCAAAAACAGAAACCTTGCGTGCCAAAGTGGCACATATTGCAGAGATCACTGCTCTAAAATATATGGCGCTGTTTCCATAACAATACTTTTTACAATGACAGCTTATCAAGCCATCGATCAACCTCCTTAGTTGCCTCTTACGACATGCCTGGAAGGTCACAGTGTCACTATTCTTTACTTCCCTCATAATGAGGCCCGGGTAACACACAGGAAAAATAGGAATTAGCCGAAATTAAATATTGCTACTTTTGTGAAAATTTCAGTGCTGTTCTTTTTATAATTTTTTTTTGCCAAAAATATAGGGTTCCAGTAGATTAAAAGACACAAATAATAAAAATATGTTCTATTTTTGCAATTTATTTACAATCACTGGAATAATTGGAAACTTTAATTTTCATTAACAGAAAAACTAGCTTGGATGGCCATCATGTTAAAACACTGAGAACCACAGCTGGCATGTTCTTGTGAGTTCAGTGTCAAGAGCACATTTTTTCAGCCAGAAATACATCTATAAGCACTTTTAATTCATAATAAACACAGCCAATTGGCTTCACAGAACTGTTCTATAGCAACCAACAGCTATATCATATCAAATGTAGTGAATTATTGGAATCAGTTAATGACCACAGAACAAGTAATTAGAGACATTGATGCTTACAATAACAGCCATTTTATCCCCCTCACAATTATAAGATTGTCATCAATATAACACAAGCCATCTCAATTTTTCGATTGAGAAAAACTATAGCCATTAACAAATCACAAGTGATCTCAAATTATTGATTGATTGTGAAAATTTATCTTCAGTTACTATCAAAGGAGCACAGCAAACCAAATTGGAGCACACTCAGTACAGAAATACAATGAATGCACAGTTGCAAATTCTTCCATCTTGGCTGACACCTCATCTAACATGAACAACCAAACAGACAACAGTTTGTAATCCCTCATGACAGTTTTGAGTACAGCAACTCCGTTAATCTTAGACAGTCTATCCATTCACCAATTTCAACACTAGATCGATTGCCTGTGATTGGACCAATTGTTTCCTTGGCTTCAAACAAAGGATCGGGTGTCATAAACACATCTGTCCTACCAACCAAAATTGCCATGGATTCTGCAGTAACAAATACAAGTGTTTTATCATTGTCACACCTGCAGGAGAAAGAAGAGTTGCAAAGATTGAATGATCGTTTCACTGCATATGTTGCTCGTGTCAGGCATCTTGGGCAGCTGAGTAACAATGTGGATACATCAGCCTTTCTCAGATCCACAAAGATTCTTGAGGATGAGATCACCAGCCTCAAGAACATGTACCAGGTGGAGATGGACAAACTTAGGTAAGTGGTGGGAAATATGGGGCTAATAGAGCTTTGGTAAGTGGTGGAAAATATGGGCCTAATAGAGCTTTGGTAAGTGGTGGGAAATATGGGGCTAATAGAGCTTTGGTAAGTGGTGGGAAATATGGGGTTAATAAAGCTTTGGTAAGTGGTGGGAAATATGGGGCTAATAGAGCTTTGGTAAGTGGTGGGAAATATGGGGCTAATAGAGCGTTGGTAAGTGGTGGGAAATATGGGGATAATAGAGCTTTGGTAAGTGGTGGGAAATATGGGGCTAATAAAGCTTTGGTAAGTGGTGGGAAATATGGGGCTAATAGAGCTTTGGTAAGTGGTGGGAAATATGGGCCTAATAGAGCTTTGGTAAGTGGTGGGAAATATGGCGCTAATAGAGCTTTGGTAAGTGGTGGGAAATATGGGGCTAATAGAGCTTTGGTAAGTGGTGGAAAATATGGGGCTAATAGAGCTTTGGTAAGTGCTGGGATATATGGCGCTAATAGAGCTTTGGTAAGTGGTGGGAAATATGGGGCTAATAGAGCTTTGGTAAGTGGTGGGAAATATGGCGCTAATTGAGCTTTGGTAAGTGGTGGGAAATATGGGGCTAATAGAGCTTTGTTAAGTGGTGGGAAATATGGGGCTAATAGAGCTTTGGTAAGTGGTGGGAAATATGGGGCTAATAGAGCTTTGGTAAGTGGTGGGAAATATGGGGCTATTAAAGCTTTGGTAGTGGTGGGAAATATGGGGCTAATAGAGCTTTGGTAAGTGGTGGGAAATATGGGGCTAATAGAGCTTTGGTAAGTGGTGGGAAATATGGGGCTAATAAAGCTTTGGTAAGTGGTGGGAAATATGGGGCTAATAGAGCTTTGGTAAGTGGTGGGAAATATGGGGCTAATAGAGCTTTAGTAAGTGGTGGGAAATATGAGGCTATTAAAGCTTTGGTAAGTGGCTGGAAATATGGGGCTAATAGAGCTTTGGTAAGTGGTGGGAAATATGGGGCTAATAAAGCTTTGGTAAGTGGTGGGAAATATGGGGCTAATAGAGCTTTGGTAAGTGGTGGGAAATATGGGGCTAATAAAGCTTTGGTAAGTGGTGGGAAATATGGGGCTATTAAAGCTTTGGTAAGTGGTGGGAAATAATGGGCTAATAGAGCTTTGGTAAGTGGTGGGAAATATGGGGCTAATAGAGCTTTGGTAAGTGGTGGGAAATAATGGGCTAACAGAGCTTTGGTAAGTGGTGGGAAATATGGGGCTAATAGAGCTTTGGTAAGTGGTGGGAAATATGAGGCTATTAAAGCTTTGGTAAGTGGTGGGAAATATGAGGCTATTAAATCTTTGGTAAGTGGTGGGAAATATGAGGCTAATAAATCTTTGGTAAGTGGTGGGAAATATGGGGCTAATAAAGCTTTGGTAACTGGTGGGAAACAGGGATCATTAGAGCTTTTGTTGAGTGGTGGGAATTAGGGGTCATTAGAGCTTTTGGTGAGTTGTAGGAAATAGGGGTCATTAGAGCTTTAGTGAGTTGTGGGAAATAGGCGTCATTAGAGCTTTTGGTGAGTGGTGGGAAATAGGGGTCATTAGAGCTTTAGTGAGTTGTGAAAAATAGGGGTCATTAGAGCTTTTGGTGAGTGGTGGGAAATAGGGGTCATTAGACCTTTGGTGAGTGGTGGGAAATAGGGGTCATTAGAGCTTTTGTTTGAGTGGTGGGAAATAGGGGTCATTAGAGCTTTTGGTGAGTGGTGGGAAACAGGGTCATTAGAGCTTTGGTGAGTGGTGGGAAACAGGGGTCATTAGAGCTTTTGGGTGAGTGGTGGGAAATAGGGGTCATTAGAGCTTTTGGTGAGGGGTGGGAAATAGGGGTCATTAGAGCTTTTGGTGAGTGGTGAGAAACAGGGGTCATTAGAGCTTTAGGTGAGTGGTTGGAAATAACGGTCATTAGAGCTTTTGGTGAGTGGTGAGAAACAGGGGTCATTAGAGCTTTTGGTGAGTGGTGGGAAATAGGGGTCATTAGAGCTTTTGGTGAGTGGTGGGAAATAGGGGTCATTAGAGCTTTTGGTGAGTGGTGTGGTGGGGAATATGGATCAGTAGAGCTTTTGGTGAGTGGTAGAAAATATGAATAGACAAAGCTTTGTTAATTGATGGAAAATAAGAATCTGCAGCACTTGTAGTAGGTGGTGAATGATGGGGGTAGGGAAGGGTTAATTTTGTGGTGGAAATGATAAAGATAGCTATCAAGATAGCTATACTTACACCTTTATTCCTTCCACATGTCAGGAAGCTTTGTTGTGAACTGCAGATTTTTACTCAGAGCCAAGTGTGCCATATTGACACTTCTTAGGCAGTGTATTGCTGCAGGGTTTCTGTAATGTTTTCCATACATCCAAGTGTTAAAGTAAGATTGTCAATTTTTGTATTTGTGTAATAGCAACTGGGTAGACTCACTCACGCGATGTCTATACCACTTTATTTCCTAAGTTCATATGCATTTGATGCATTGCTAGTCATAGAGAAAATCAGAGAAAAAAGTTGAAAAAGGTATAATTCCCATATTATGATCAAATGTTTTTTTTTTTTCAGGAAAGACATACAACATAGACTAAGACATATAAAACATATAGGGGTATGAAAAAGAACTTAACAGTCTCGATTGTTCTGAGAGCAAAATAAATGAAATATAAATTGCTTATTTTTTGTGACAACTCCATACCTTCAGAAACTGATTTAACCTATCTTACTTGTATGTGTTTCTTCTTCTTCGCACAGCAAATCTGAGTGCACTGTGGTTTGCACCTTGCAGTCCAGTACATCAGTTATCAACATTCATTTATTTGCGATTGCCTCCCTGTCATTGGTTTTCCTTATCCTTCCTGCAAGGCTTTTTTTTGTAGTCTATCTATCTATTGACCTTTCGAGCCGTTGCCGGCCCATAGGACGTAGACCAAGATACACCTTCTCCTATCTGAATTTTTGTTCTAGCAGTTTTCTTTTAAAGATATTTTATCAAATCTCGCCATCTGTCTCTGTTCTGTGCAAGCAGCTCTATCTCATTGAGGGAGCTGAATCCTGCTGCTCTTGCCTCTCTCATCAATGTTCTTCTCAGTGTCTCTCTGGGTCTTCCACTTTTTCTCTTACCTGTTGTTTCCCATATGAAGGCTTGCTTTGCTATTCGGTTATTATCTCTTCTCATCACATGTCCAACATAATTTTTTCTCTAGTCAGAGTTATTTAATTTGGTTTAAAGATGTGCCTTCTGTGTCAGGCCTGATAGCTGATTCCAATAAATTATGAGGCACCGACTTCTTGTCTTCTGGAAATTGTAACTCTTATTCTTTGAAAAAATACTTCAAGGATTGATAGTTTTTATGCCTTTAATTAGATGAATCAGTGATCAGAGCATTGAATTGTTTCATGGGTCTATACTGTTTTTATTCTTGTTTGTTGCTTGTGTTAGGATCATCTTCACTGTACACAGGATAAATCCTGATGTGCTCCGATATCCTGCTCAAGAATCTCAAGAAAATCTGAGGAGAATCCATGAGCACAAACTCAACAGCATGGCCTAGATTTATATCAAAACCTCAACAAAACAAAAACTCATGACCCTCCCATAACCAGTGCTCTCTATCTATCTATCTATCTCTCTCTCTCTCTTTCTCTCTCTTGTGTTCATTCTTTCTCTTGTGTTCATTCAATGACTAAAGGACTAGATAGACCTCTTCATCATCTGTCCTTTCTCTTCTTCTTCTTCTTTTCTCTTTTCACTGATACCGAAAAGGTGTTGTGGTTATATCATTTGCCGTTCTTGAGCTGCTCGAACTGTCTGAATTAGTGATTTTCCTTTGTTGTTACATGTCTCTGTCACTGCATCTATCCATCTTCTTATGGGTCTTCCTCTTGGTTTTTTCCATGCATTCTCGAGAAGAACACCCTTGATGGTGATTGGTGAGGATTCATTCTGACCAGGTGGCCCAACCATTTAAGTTGTTGTTGCTCTATATATTCTTGGCAGGGTTTTATTCCTACCATTTTCTTTATGGTTTCATTTGGTATTCTATCGCTTCTTGTGTTGTTTGTTACTTTTCTCAAGCATCGCATCTCACATGTATTGATCTTTCTTAAATGTGATTTAGATCATCTGTCCTTTAAAGGATGTTAAATGGGTGTAGATGAGGTATGTTGTGGTTTGCAGAAGACCTGTGATATTTGTGCATTTCAACCCGAGACATCCAATGTCAGCACAGCATTTTTGAGTATTTGAGTGTTTTATATATTTGAGTGTTTTATATATTTGAGTGGGTGTCCGGTTAGCGCAATCGATAGGCGGTTGGCTTACCACGGCAACAGCCGGGGTTCGTACCCTGGCGAGGACACCTGGGTTTTACTAATTCCCTAAAAATTAGTGGGAGCCGCGATAGCTTAGTGGTTAGTGAACTGGACTACTACGGACAAGGGGTAGGGTTCGATCCCAACCGACGGCTCCGGGTTCACCCAGTCTTAAATGGGTACCGGATTTTTTCTGGGAAAGTAAAGCAGCACGGGCGTAATACCGACCACATTACCCCAAAAATCATGTGCTGAAGGTCTGTAAAATATAGGGTCACTAACACCATATTTCCCTATACGCCACTTGGCGTGACGGGGGGTACTTTACTTTTTTTTTTTTATATATATTTGAGTGTTTTATATATTTGAGTATTTGAGTGTTTTATATATTTGAGTATTTGAGTGTTTTATATATTTGAGTATTTGAGTGTTTTATATATTTGAGTATTTGAGTGTTTTATATATTTGAGTGTTTTATATATTTGAGTATTTGAGTGTTTTATATATTTGAGTGTTTTATATATTTGAGTATTTTATATATTTGAGTGTTTTATATATTTGAATATTTGAGTGTTTTATATATTTGAGTGTTTTATATATTTGAATATTTGAGTGTTTTATATATTTGAGTGTTTTATATATTTGAGTATTTGAGTGTTTTTTATATTTGAGTATTGGATTGTCTTCCTTTTCAATCCCTACTAACTTGGGCAGACTAGACTGGTTGATCTGTTACTAGTGGCACTTCAAAAAGGTGGAGTAGGGTCTGGATTGTTCTGGTTCACTGATCCTAGTGCAAGACACCAGCTCTGTTACTAAAATGCACCTTGGCCCCCATAGCCAGTATTTATCTTCTTTCTAAATAACAAGTTTAATTTTCCCACCCATTTTTTATTTTTAATCATTAACTACTGTGATCACATAATGTGCTGAAGGCTGACATTAAGCCTGTGTATATCTTTTGTTTACACATGCCCATATAAAGAAAACAAGAAACAGTAATGCTTGATCTCTTGTATTGTTGACTACTTCAGATGATCTCAGTGACCACTTTCTACTGAATGAAAACTTTATGATTATGCCAGAAATCAGAAAAAGATGACTAATTTTATAAAAAAAAATGACATAGTTATAAGAAAACAAGCGGAAAAGATCTAAATACGTTTCATTAATATCAAATGCTAAAAAAGAAAAATAATGTTCAACCTCTATGTTTTCTATAGTTTTAATTTGTTCAATTCTTCATAAACATTGTCTACAATTTTAATTTGTCTAATTATTGCAGGAATGAAATTGAAGCTAGTGCCTATGAGAAGAATTCCTTATATACCCAATGCAATAAGCAACAGAAATATACAGGAGAGTTACAAGACAGGTAATTAGTTGATGTTATCTGATGGTGTATCTTCTATTCAGCTTATCTTGTGTAATCTTTGGGAACACATGTCTGATAGATTGTACAGTCAAACACTAAAAACTGAACAACTTCTAGTCAGTTTTAAAATAATTTTTCATTCAACAAATTAACCAACAATTATTTTTTTAAAATTTCATTCAAGAAACTATTATCAAAACATTGGAGTTATCGAGTGTGAAGTTAGTTATAGTCCAAAAACTTCATTTGTTGTCTGTCTATCTATCTGTCCGTCTGTCCATCCATATTTTGTAATTTTTAGCTGAACTGGCACATAGGCCAGAAACTCTAGGGTCACTATGTCCAATGATCTTTACAATCAGGTGTTTGACCTTGCACACGACCTGCATTGTATCTCACCACAAGCTCTTGTTGTAGGTAAGTCACTCAATCAGGTGTTTGACCTTGCACACGACCTGCATTGTATCTCACCACATGCCCTCGTTGTAGGTGAGTCACTCAATCATGGGAGCTAATGCCTGTTGTTCTTGCCTCTTGCCTCAGTGTTCATTTTAGTGTTTCTCTAGGGCAGCTTCTTTTCTTTTTTACCCTTTGGTTCCCCATTTGAGGACTTGCTTAGACTCTCTTGTTGTCTCTTCTCATCACATGGCCAACATATGACCACCTTCTTCTCTTGTTGTCTCTTCTCATCACATGGCCAATATATGACCACCTTCTTCTCTTGTTGTCTCTTCTCATCACATGGCCAACATATGACCACCTTCTTCTCTTGTTGTTTCTTCTCATCACATGGCCAACATATGACCACCTTCTTCTCTTGTTGTCTCTTCTCATCACATGGCCAACATATGACCACCTTCTTCTCTTGTTGTCTCTTCTCATCACATGGCCAACATATGACCACCTTCTTCTCTTGTTGTCTCTTCTCATCACATGGCCAACATATGGCCACCTTCTTCTCTTGTTGTCTCTTCTCATCACATGGCCAACATATGACCACCTTCTTCTCTTGTTGTTTCTTCTCATCACATGGCCAACATATGACCACCTTCTTCTCTTGTTGTCTCTTCTCATCACATGGCCAACATATGACCACCTTCTTCTCTTGTTGTCTCTTCTCATCACATGGCCAACATATGACCACCTTCTTCTCTTGTTGTCTCTTCTCATCACATGGCCAACATATGATCATCTTCTTCTCTTGTTGTCTCTTCTCATCACATGGCCAACATATGATCACCTTCTTCTCTTGTTGTCTCTTCTCATCACATGGCCAACATATGACCACCTTCTTCTCTTGTTGTCTCTTCTCATCACATGGCCAACATATGACCACCTTCTTCTCTTGATTATAGTTGATATTTTTGGATGCTTGGTCATTTCTCTTATTTCTGTACTAGTCTTGAATTGATCTTTGTATACTGGTTTTTATTTGTATTTTATTACTTGTTACTATTTTAATATAATGCCACTTTGTTATTACTTGATTATTTGATTGAAGTATGAGGCAAGTAAGAGACTTAAAGGTTTACTTAACTCATTCAATTATTGTCTATATCAAGTAACTTTGGATATCATATCTCTCCATAAACCTCAATCCAGTTAATTGTACAAGAGTTCCAGTGTTGGCTTTTTCCTGCGCAACACTGTCAAACAGTCCAGAATTGTTTCCCTTTGTCCACCAATTTCTCTTCTACCTTCTATTTTTTTCTGTTGTTATTACATATTCAACCTACATCTTTTCCGCACATGCATTACAAAACAGGACTGCTTTTTTTCTAATTTGTGTTTCAAGTATAATCTTCCATTTTATATCTGCCTCTTTTAATATCCCCTCATTTGCCTTTTGACTGTCCGTGGTTTCAGTAGCATCCTCTTCAAAAATACCACATCTCATTTTATTTTATTTGATGTTCTATCTCTGTTTAATGCCCATGATTCACAACCTTAAAGCAATGCTGGTTTGCTGTGGAACTACACCACTCTCTTTCTAAAATTCAATGATAATTGTAATATAACATAAATCTTAAATTGTTTAAAAATAGTCTTGGCTTGTTCAATTCTACATTTTGCTGTCAAAAGACATGTTCCATTGATGTTAACAATGTAACTGTACCCAGGTATTAAAAACAATCTACTTGTCTGAGCTTTTCACCACTTTTTTACCTTTGATAAGTGCTGGATTAGGATTAGTAACATATTATAGGAGGCCTCGGTAACCTAGTTGGGAAAACCACCCAACTGGACTACCAATGTTTGGACAACCCGTGTTCGATTTCCGCTGGAAGCAGTGTGAGTGAGTTGTACTCATGGTTGAAAAAAAAAATACCCCCACCGTCAACCTAGTTGCTGTCAGAAATGGGTACCAGGGTAGCACACTGGGAAGGTGAGGAATGCCGCCTCGCATCGTGAGTTTGGATGCTTGAAGTGACACTATCCAGAAGTCTCAAAACATTTTTGGATAGGTGGCCTAGCACATATGGGTGACAACTCATGTGCTAAGACGCAGATTCAAGTCTCGTACTTTACCTTTACCGTAACATATTATTTATGTTAACACACATTTATTCTATGAGGAAACGAGAAAGATTCAGATACATTTGCTTCTCAGGAGATTGTGCATGAATTGTTTTATTTTCATTCAGGCTTGCCATAGAGATTGACAAGAATAGTAACCTGCTTGATGAAATTAATATGCTGCAAAGGAAGATTGGGAATCTTGAAGGAGCTGTACGGGATGCACATATTGCAGCCCAGCGTCCACAGGAAGAACTGGATCAGCTTCAAAGAAGTGTGGAGACTTTGACAAGAGAAGTGAATGAGTGGAAGCTCAGGTTAGTCAGTGTAATAGTGTTTCAATCTCTTGTCTGATTGATCCAAAAAATGTCAGTACAGTTCATAACTTTCTAACTTGTAAAGTATTCACCCAATAACTCAAAGATTGAATTCTCCCTTAAAGAGACATTTAAACCTGGCAAACAAACAAACAAACAAAAATATATATATATTTTTTAATATATAAAATAAAATTTTAAAAAGGTGGGCATTAATTGGGCATAGATGCATTGTTTTGAGGTTTGCAGTAAATCCACAATATTTGTGCCTTTCAACCAATCTCATCTAACTCCAGCATGGAATTTTTGCGTGCCAGGTTGCCTTTCCTCTTGATTCCCTAGTCACTTAGCCAGACTGATTAGTCTGTTTAAAGGTTCTAAGAAGTGGTGGAGTGGGATCTAGATAGCCCTGGCTTACCAGTCCTAGCACAAAAAGTCAGCTATAAAATGCTGACTGCTTTCATCCCTGGTGCTGACATTCTTCTTTGTCCCCAGTGTTTTAATCTCTTCTTTCATTCACTTCCCATTATTCTTCAGTGGCAAAACTGAGAACAACATTTTAACTCTTTCCGTATGGAAGCTTTTTATCAATGCAACAGAAGAGATTTCAGAGACAAAATTGTTCATGGTTTTAAGAATCACTCTACATATTTATATTTATCTAACATATAACATAATATATATGAATTTTTAGATAATTGAACAAGGAATTAGATTTCACCAAAACCAAAATGATACAAGACATGTGAAAAGAATATGGTTTGATGACAGTTCACACTAATCAAATTGAGAGTGGTGCACTATGTGGCGAAACAAGGCTGAAATCTGCATGGTTCACAGCGTAGCGAAATGTACGGAAAGAGTTAAGTAGAAGTGGACTGTTCTGTTGTAACTGACACTGCAAATTTCATCTTTCAAAGTTTTATCACAAAACCTATCACACACTCCATAATACAATTTTCACAACATATATATGTGCAAATTACTGGTATTTATGATACTGAGAGAAGGGTATGATTTATAAGTGACCAAGAAGAGATCGATCACTTTATCTATCTTGGAAGTCACATTGATCGAGAAGGGGATACGAGCAAAGAAATTAGAATCAGACTGGCTAAAGCAGCAATGTCTTTCAGAAGCCTTGAAAAGTTGTGGAAATCAAAACTCATTAGCACAAACACAAAACTTAGGCTATTCAAATCAAATGTACTATCAACCCTTACATATGCGTGTGAAAGCTGGAAAACAACAAGAGATATAGAAACAAAGTTGAACGCATTCGAAAATAAATGTCTAAGGAAAATACTTGGTATAGAATGGAACGAATTCAAAACAAACGAGGAAATTAGAGAAATCGCCAATCAACCACTAATATCTTCAGTAATAAAGAAAAGACGATGGTCATACGTTGGACATGTGATGAGAAGAGATAATAATCGAATAGCAAAGCAAGCCCTCATATGGGAAACAACAGGTAAAAGAAAAAGAGGAAGACCCAGGGAGACACTGAGAAGAACATTGATGAGAGAGGCAAGAGCAGCAGGAATCGGCTCCCTCAATGAGATAGAACTGCTTGCACAGAACAGAGACAGATGGCGAGATTTGATAAAATATCTTTAAAAGAAAACTGCTAGAACAAAAATTCATATAGGAGAAGGTGTATCTTGGTCTACGCCCTATGGGCCGGTTACGGCTCGAAAGGTCAATAGATAGAATATTATAATATATTTATAACCTTCATTACAAGCAGGCAAAAACTGTCATTTTAATTAAGATGACAAGATGAGACTGTACCATTTTTCATATTTCAGAAACGGTACATATGATAGGCATAACAGCCTAGGTATAATACTTTCAACATTACTCATTAGTGTGCCAAAGGTCATTTGAAAGTTCCACGACTAAGCCCAGAAAAAAATACTTTTGGCCACCATTATCTTCAAAGTAGTCACCTTTGAGAACATATACAGTGATCCCAGTGTATTTGATGTCAAGTCCATGCCTCAAAGGTAGTGTGGAAGTCTTTTTTTCCACAAAGGTATTAAAAACCACTTGCATTACCAATAGGATATCATGTAAGGTGTCAAAGTTGTACCCATTCAGCTTCATCTTCAGTTTATGAAACAAAGTCAAGTAACAAGGACCAGGTAAATACAAAGGGTGCCCCCAACATATTGTTTTCTGTAAAAAAAATTAAGTTAGCTAAGTGACAGTGTTCCCTAGCGTTGGGCTTTTCGTGGCAAGGCGCTGTGCCACTGAGTACAGGTTCGATCCTGCTTCGGTTCATATATTGTTCTTTGTTTTTTTTCTGTTGTTGATTATTTGTCATTTTTTCAGAGTGCTGTAAACATACCTCTTCCTCTGAATTGATTCGATGTGTTATTTGAGCACTGTGTGATGCAACAGCCAGTTGTGGTTGTGCCACAGTTCCTGTCTTTTCTGTCACATAATTTCTCTCAAGTGCCTCAAAATGCAACAATAGAAATCATCTAATTTCATCTTGGGGGACTACAAGCTCTTCTGCTGTGTTGACTGTTGTTTTGACTTCAGATCCTAGCAGCAAATTTATCTTTCATTGTCCATGATGACTCTACAGATGAAAAGTTAGCCATTTCATGAAAATCAAAGAACATGACAAGACATCTCTGGTTTTGCTTGAGTATCAAGAACTTTGGACATACTTTGCAGCAACATGATGTATGTTGAGGCTTTCTGATGGAATCTCTTGACAGCCTCCATAACTGATTCCTACCATGGGTGCTGTGAGCACTCATCAACTTAATCAGATGTCAGAGCAGTCTTGGAACTTGTATACAGCAAAGACCTTTGTTTGACCTAAAGAATGTTTGCCAAAGACCTGAAAGAAAGTATTTCAAGTTCTCAGTAGCAGAACTGCCAAGCTTCAAGCAAAATTTGATTGCAAATATGTTGCTTGAATTTCTTGAATTTGTTAGCCACTTATAGATTGCATGCAGCAATACACAATATTTGAAAAGGGTGTGTAAAAGCTGATCATGTTATTGAGTTATTGAGTTATTTGCTGGTCATCTTCATTACACTCCGAACATGTCCATAGGTGCTCAGATCCCCTCCTCAGCAATTCCCGCAGTGTCCAGCGACTGATAACTCCAGTTCTATGTTGGTTGATAAGTCTTCATATACGTCCACTAAGTTTACATTTTGGGCTGTGCCCATCTTAACTCCCATTTCCATCATCTGAAGAAGTGACGTGAATCTGTGTTTGTCGAAGTCCTGTGCTCTTCCCTCATCTCGGAGGGCATTGATGATGTCCGCCCGATCCATTGGTTGCCCATCCTCAATGACAGCACAGCAAGCCAACCTGTCTACTCTTTCATTTCCCCGTTCTCCCGCATGTCCAGGGACATAGACAAAGGTGACTTTACGTATTTTTGATTTCTGCAAAGACTCTACCCAGTGCATGCGTACAGAGCCCACCTCCACTTTTTTTATCATGCTCATCGAATTACTCAGTATACATGCATGAGTGTAGTCTTGTGACTCTAACCATTGAATGCCTTGGTCACTGCCATCACCTCCATTGTCATGCTACTCGTGGTCATGACGTATGCACCACTGTCTTCTTTGACTATTCTGCCTGCCGAGCGTGCTGTAAATGCCCATGCACTTCTTTGGTGTCGTCTTACAGATCCGTCTGTATAGATGACTGCATCTTTCTCATTGGTGTTATCGCGGATGAGACCGCTGACCTCAGCATTAACCAAGACCGGGTTCTGTTCCCTACTTTTCCTGTCGAGTGTGACAATACACGAGAAAGTCCCTTTGAACGACGTAGGCACCGGTATCCATTCCTCACCACCGCTGATATTGGTAAGCCCACAGACCTGTTTGATGACATCTTCTGCTTGGCCCACCCATGATTTGTCTCTTTTTAGCCTGACATTTTTCCCTGTGTTGAGCACGTGGTGCAATGGATGCTCTTTATCTGTACTAATCTTCAGGTATGCCCGTGCTCTCCAGATCTTGATTCTGTCATTCATTGTTGGAAAGTCAAGAAGATACCTCATTGCTACACAGGGTGTGTCCCTTGTACATCCCAAGATAATGCACATGCTTCATTTTGTATTTTCTCTAGCCTATCACTTTGAGTCGCACTGACAGTAAAATTTGCCAGGGCATGCTCGATTGGTGCGAGGACTAATCCCTGAAACAGAAGAGTAAGTAGCCTCTGCTCGATGTTGGCAGCTGCCATGACCTTCAAGGCGGCCAATCCTTTGCGGGATTTTGTTATCACATGGTCGACGTGGTCCCAAAAACACAGGCTGCAATCAAACTTAACTCTGAGGTATGTCATCAACTTGTCCCAGGTCACCTCATCAGCTCCCATTCGTACTACCGTTGGTGGTCGTATTAATGATATGATTGTTAATGGAGAAACATGAAACTGATGCTTTATTAGGATTAACCAAGGCACCTGAAACCCCACACCAGGAAGAAATGCGATCGAGTTCATCTTGCATTGTGGAGGTGATTCCCCATCAGTCTCTTCCCTGTCGACATACCAGAATATCATCAGCAAAAGTCATAGTTCTTCCCCTCCCATCCAGCTGTTGTTCCATGATCGTTATTGTGTACACGTTAAATAGAACCGGTGACAATGGTGAGCCTTGTTGCAGCCCAGGACAAATGGATGTTGGCTCGGAAGACCAACTTCCACATCTGAGTATCACCTTCCCCTGAAACAGTGCCGCGGCGATCCATCTAATGAGGAAGGGGTTCACCGCCAGTTTGAGGAGCATATACATGAGATATTCAAATGGTACCCTATTGTATGCATCCTCCAGATCTATAGCAGCAGCACATGTCTCCTCTCATCTGTGGAAGCCTTCGAAGACGTCATAGGCAAAGACTGCCGCATTGAACCATGTCTCTTTGTTATATCTATAACCTCCGAGTGTGGGTGGGAATGCACGTTTCTGTTCAAGGTGACAGGTGAGGACACGGGCAACTATTTTCTCCAACAGCTTGCCCACAGTGTTCTGCATTGTGATAATTCTGTAGGTACTGATCTGAGAATGGTCCTTGTTTGGCTTCGGTAGCGGTAGTAAGTAGCTGTGTAGCCACTCCTCCTTAATCTGGCCACTCTGAATGCTGGCATTAAACTCATTGGCCAGTTTTGTCAAGTCGTCGTCAGCTAAATCGCCTATGTCATTGTACCGAACACCATCTGGACCAGGAGCAGTCTTTTAAGTGTCGTGCGAATGGTATCGGTTGTAATTGTGAGATCTTCTTCCAGCACTACATCCTTACACAATTTTGACGACGATCACCGTATCCTCATTCTTACAGCCTCAATTATTTGTTCCGTCTGCTCAATGTAGCGGGCAAGCAGCGCCTTCCCTTTGCTCTCATCAGATTTGTGCCATATCCAGTCTGTGCTCTGAAAGTCTGGTATACCTCTGTGTCGTGTTGTGCCATTCATACACTGATGAAGGCGCCAGAAGCTGACCATGTGTATAGCATGATGCCACATGACACATAAACACACAACACTTGGCAGCATGACCTTCGTTTTTTCCTGTGAATATGTCAAGTAAAGTATCACGGGCGTAATACTGACCACATTACCCCAAAAATCATGTGCTGAGGGTCTGTAAAATTTATGGTCACTAACACCATATTTCCTATACTCGACTTGGCGTGACGGAGGTACTTTACTTTACTTTCATGTCAAGTGGATATGTCACAGTTACTACAGTCAGGAAACTTTCTAATAGCCCCTCATAACAATTTTATTGTAACTTGTTTTAACTTAAATGCAACAGTTAACTCTAAAGTTCAAAATAAAACAAAACATAATTACCCATGGTATTTTTTTAAATACAGACTGCAGCAACTTTCTTGTAACAAATGAACCCTGCTGGTCAATGAACTGTTTTAAAGGCAACTTTCTTGTAACAAATAAACCCTGCTGGTCAATGAACTGTTTTAAAGGCAACTTTCTTGTAACAAATAAACCCTGCTGGTCAATGAACTATTTTAAAGGCATCTTTCTTGTAACAAATGAACCCTGCTGATCAATCAACTATTTTAAAGGCAACTTTCTTGTAACAAATAAACCCTGCTGGTCAATGAACTATTTTAAAGGCAACTTTCTTGTAACAAATGAACCCTGCTGGTCAATGAACTATTTTAAAGGCAACTTTCTTGTAACAAATGAACCCTGCTGGTCAATGAACTATTTTAAAGGCAACTTTCTTGTAACAAATGAACCCTGCTGGTCAATGAACTGTTTTAAAGGCAACTCTCTTGTAACAAAGACAACTTTCTTGTAACAAATGAACCTTGTTGGTCAGTGAACTGTTTTAAAGGCAACTCTCTTGTAACAAAGACAACTTTCTTGTAACAAATGAACCTTGTTGGTCAGTGAACTGTTTTAAAGACCATGTTCTTGTAACAAATGAACCCTGCTGGTCATCATTATCATCATCATCATCATCATCATCATCATCATCATCTTCATCATCGAGAAACGTCTCCGCAACGAAGGTTGGCTACCATGGATCGCCATTCCACTCTGCTTCTTGCTTTGATGGGGCAGGTTGTCGTAGATTGACTTGTCCATCTTTTGATGTTACTCGTCCGTGTTAGTCTTGGTCTGCCTCTGCCTCTTTTACCTTGTATTTTCCCTTCCAATATTACTTTTAGTAGGCTATTGTGTCTTTTAACATGACCAAAAAATTTCATTTGTCTTGTCTTAATTGTATTTAGTAGTTCTCTTGTTATTTTTAGTTATTTTAAAACTTAATCATTTGTTTTCTTTTCTTTCCATCCAATTCTACCTATTCTTCTGTAAATCCACATTTCAAAGGCTTCAATTTTCTGTTCTGTTTTCTTGTCTAATGTCCATGTTTTTGCACCATACAAGAATATTGAGAAGATGTAACTTTTTGCTATTCTTAGTTTCAGCCCTGCTGTTATTTGTTTTGTCAGCCCTGCTGGTCAGTGAACTGTTTTAAAGACCATGCCATTTTATTTTAACTGTTTTGTTTTGTTCTCAGATATGAACAGGAGCTTGTAGCCAACCAACAAGGTGGAGAAAGATTGCAGCAGATCATGAAGAAGGCTGAATTCTCTGAGCAGGTTCAAAAGCAGCAAATCCAAGATTACCAGGTACTTTTTCATGTATATGGGACTACTCCAGTGATGTGCATTGATTCTGTCATCCAGCGGTCATGAGTTTGCTCTGTGGCTGATAATCTCCAATCCAACTTGCTGTGTAAATTGTTGCTTGGCTTAGTTAATTAATTAATTATCAGATCATCCTCATTGCACATCAGACAAAATCATAGGTGCTCAAATCCCTTCTCCAGTATATCTCTCAGCATGTTGGAACTGGCATAACCAACTCTATATCCAACCCACTACCTTTCCCAGCATTTCTTGGAGTATATGCAGACTGATTTCTCCTGTAAGTGTAAGTAGATACATTGTGCTATGGTTTACAGGAAGTTGCACTTTTAAACCCAATACATCTGACTTCAGCATGGCATTTTGGTTTCAAGTTGCCTTCCCTCTCCTACCTTACTTTGTTTGACTAAAATGGTTTGTCTATTGCTAAAGACATCCCTGGATGGTGGAGGAAGACAATGATCAGCTGTTGCCATTAATCTTCACATAAGCTGTCAGCTATGAGTCACTAACCACTCTCACCCAAGTGCTGTCTCACATCTTAGTTCCGTATTTGACTAATCAAGTTATCTTATGTTATTTATTAAGTGTAACTTTGTTCCACATTAATTCTGTGGGCTCAAGTATAAAATATTCAATAAGTTAGATCTGCTGCTTTAGTTTCATAAACTTCATCAACAAATAGCAATAATTAATTAGTTTATATTTATGGTAACTTTTGTTTACATTTGTGAAAAATACCCACAAAATAATATCAAAATTGAAATGTATTTTTATTTATGTTATTAGAGCCGCCTAGACACAGCTGCCGCCAACATTCTCAGCCTAGAGGCACGTGTTCGAGAACTGAGTGCCACAGACATGTCTGCTGGGGAAATCCTGAAACAAGTGAGAGATACAGCGACAGCAGAACTTATGAAATATCAGATTGAATCAGAGGATCAATACAATAGAAATGTTAGTAGCAACCATATGTTTATGTGGTGGAATTTTGTCAGTCACGAATGACAATGGATTTAGTGTGCACATATAAGGTTCTTGTCAAAAGCTGCTTTTCCTTTCTTTGTGCACATCTAGAATCAAGAATCTGTCACTGTTTTAGTTTGTCTGCTTTACAACCAGCACCATTTGCTTGCCTGCAGCTGAATTTTGTCTTAATAAGATTTTCTAAATGATTAATTTTTATGTCAGACACCCTCTTGTCATGTTTACATTTGCTTTTGTGCACCAGAGGGTTCTCCCTTCCCTTTTTGAAAGAAGTAAAACCTCTGTGGATGGGTGGAAAATAATGTCTGCATGACTATAGTAGTTGCTTACAAGGTGTACAGGTCAGAGTTTTACTTTCAGCAGAAACAGAGAATGTAACATTTAGGCTATCTCATGAAATCTCATCTGATATTTTCTGTTTGTCTTCTTCTTCAGCACTCACCCATTAAGTGAGCATGGATGCGTTGTGTCACTAGTTGACAGCAAATAATAATATCTGCATCTTCTATTTCAATTGCTTAACAATTGTTGCCCCAAACAAAGGCCATTTAGGTCTGCTAATTTTTATTTGTAGCTGCCATAGGTTCTTTAACAGAACTTGCTGTTTTTTTGCCGTTGTCTGAGAGGGCTAGATAACAGATCTCACTATCAAGACAGCAGGGGAGAGTAAAACCAAGACAGCAGGGGACAGTAAAACCAAGATAGCAGGGGAGAGTAAAACCAAGACAGCAGGTGAGAGTAAAACTAAGACAGCAGGGCAGAGTAAAACCAAGACAGCAGGGGAGAATAAAACCAAGACAGCAGGGGAGAGTAAAACCAAGACAGCAGAGGAGAGTAAAACCAAGACAGCAGGGGAGAGTAAAACCAAGACAGCAGGTGAGAGTAAAATTAAGACAGCAGGGGAGAGTAAAACCAAGACATCAGGGGAGAGTAAAACCAAGACAGCAGGGGAGAGTAAAACCAAGACAGCAGGGGAGAGTAAAACCTTGAAGAAGCCACAGATTCAAAGAGAAAAATTCTGGAAATCCTGTGGCGGAATTGAAACCTGGGACCTTCTTCTCTATAGATCGACACCTTACCTCTCTACCACCAAGCCCCACCACATCTGCTTTAAGCAGCCATTTTAAGTCCTTATGATGATTTATAAAAACCTATAAGAATTATCATTGTTACTTTTATCCCACTTCTGGGGTGCCAGGAATTTATGTGAGGATGGAAAATAATGATTGATTGCTATGGGCATTGGTGATGGGGAGTTTAGGTTAGAGCTTTTGTCTTTATGATTTATAATTTAGAGAGTTTAGAAACTGAGCAAGTGTTGCAAATAACCATAACTCACTGATTTGTCTGCTACAGTTGTCAACCTTGAAAGCCAAAATTGATAGCGATGGAGGCATTATCCAAAGATTATCAGAAGAGAAGAGTGAACTCACTGGTTGCATAGGAGAGCTGCATGCCAAAATCAGGAGTTTAGAGGGGCAGGTAGGTCTGGTGATATATATAGCTGGAAATGATTGAATTGTTCTCACACATGTAGATTAGTATTCTTATTATGCAAGTTGTTAATTACAACCTAAAAGTTGTATTTTAATCATAACCTTAAAAATTGTATCTTATATTCTTGAAATTGACATTCTATTAAATATTTTGTGGCACCACTCAGGTATGTGAGTTTTCTAGCTTATGCAGTTTTTGTGTTAAGAATATTTAACTCTTTCCAGACTTAACTCATTTTTTTTAGGTTTGGACTAAATTAAATTTTAGTTTCTGAAAAATGTAATCATTCCTTTTTTTCCTGTTACCACTTAGCACTGTAATGTAGATAAAAATAGTCATCATCATTATCAAGTACCAAGCCTGCTGGCATAGGTAATCATGTCTCTCCACAACTTTCGATCACGACAGTTATTTATCATTTCTGTTGTTGACCTTCTGCCAAGCCATTCTCTTAAGCTGTCTGGTATCTTTTCCCTTTGCTTCCCTTTATCTCTTTGTCCCTCAATTTTCCCAGTTGTTACAATATATTCCAGCTGTTCTCTTCTCATTACATGGCCAAAAAAATGATGATTGTTTCTTCCTAATATTGGAAATTAGCTCACTTTTTGCTTTGGTCTATTTCAGAACATTTTCATTACTCTTCTTAGCTGTCCATGGCATTCTCAACATTCTTCTGTAAAACCACATTTCTACAGACTCCAGTGATTTTCTTGTCTGTTGTCCTAGTGTCCATGATTCACATCCATATGTTCTGGCTCTACATAACATTTAAGAACTCTTTTTCTTGTATCTATTGTCAAAAATGGATTGCATAGTATCTTCCTCATTTTTGGAAAGCTGCTTTTGCCTGAGCCATTCTGCATCTCACCTCTGAGACTATAAAAATAGTACATTGTATCATCATCAAGTACCGGGCCTACTGGCATTGGTGATCATGTTTCTCCATAACTTTCGATCTCAGCAGCTATTTATAATTTCTGTTGTTGATTTCTGCCAAGCCATTCTCTTAAGCTGTCTGTTATATTTTCTCTTTGCTTCCCTCTATCTCTTTGTCTCTCAATTTTTCCAGTTGTTACAATATATTCAAGTTGTTCTCTTCTCATTACATGGCCAAAAAAATGATGATTGTCTCTTCCTAACATTGGAAATTAGCTCTCTTTTTGCTTTGACCTCTCTCAGAACCTCTTCATTACTCTTCTTAGCTGTCCATGGTATTCTCAACATTCTTCTGTAAAACCACATTTCTACAGACTCCAGTACATTGTATATATCACCTGAAAAGGAAAATGGGGACAGTAAATGAAAAAAATCAGTAAACTGCTGATATTTAATTATTTGAAAGAATAAATATATTATAAAAAATACATTTTAGTTGGTACATAATTTTCAATTCAAATTATTGTAAGCCTTTAAATGTTTTCCATGGTTAGAAGTTACGCTAACTATTTTACTGGAAAATTTTTTAACACACTCAGTTGTCTCTTTTAATCATTTTGCCATGTTTGAGAGGAGGACTGTGTCATCAGCATATCTGAGTTATATACAGGTTACATTTCATAAATCTGCAAATAAACATGAAAACAAAATTACCAGTTCTATCTACCTATTGTCCTTTCGAGCCGAAGACGGCACATAGGGCAGAACCACAATCTCAAAAACAGAAACCTTGCGTGCCAAACTGGCACATATTGCAGAAATCACTGCTCTAAAATATATGGCGCTGTTTCCATAACAATACTTTTTACAATGACAGCTTGTCAAGCCATCGATCAACCTCCTTAGTCGCCAAAGTACAAAGGTTGTTTTTTTTTTAAATCTAACTCATTAACTGTTATGTATTATGAGTTGTGCCAACAAGTCTTCAATTTAGATCCCATCTGACTAACATATTGTTACATCAAGACCTTGTATAGTTTTAAAACATTTTGTTATAATCTTTTGGGATTAAAGTGAAACACCTGGTACCATTTTCAATGACTGATTTTATTAGCTAAAAATCTGCAGTTTAGTTCTTCTTTAAGAACTGGTTCTTTTATTCTTCTTCATCTTCTTCATCTTCTTCTTCTTCTTCTTCAGAAGTTTAGTTGAAGAGATAAAATGTTAATAAAATAAGATTTTAAAAATATTTAGTCACATCAGTGATCCATTTGTAAAATGGTTTGCTTTCTGTTTTCAACTCAAATGTTAAGGCGGTCCTATTATATGGATGTGAAACATGGAGAACAATAAAATTGACAATCACGAAGATACAGAGTTTCATTAATGAATGCTTACGCAGAATAAAAGGATGGAAATGGCAGGACAAGATCACTAACATAGAATTATGGAAATGTACCGGTCAAATACCAATGAATAAAGAGATACAGCGAAGACGATGGCACTGGATAGGACACACACTACGGAAGCCAACTGAGAGTTTTACACAACAGGCCCTTTTTTGGAATCCCCAGAGGAAAAGACAAAGAGGAAGACCAAGGAATTCTTGGAGAAGACAGATAGAAGCAGAGATGAAGATGATGGAGAAGACATGGAATGATCTTAAAAGAATGGCAAAAAACAGAACGACTTGGAAAGTGTTTGTTGAAGACCTATGCTCCACTGGGAGCTAAAAAGGTAGAAGAAGAAGAAGATGTTTTCTGTAAAACAAATATATATTCCAAACTTAGGGATGGAAAGAAACCAAAGGGCAGACCATGGCTGAGATATAAGGATGTTTGCAGGGCTTCCTTGAGTAAATTCTCTATCAGTGAAAGAAACTGGGAAAATCTGGCTGCAGATCGTAGCACAGGAAGGATGAAAAATAACAAATGACACAGCGACAATCGAGGCAGAATTAATATCAAATTCAGAAGACAAAAAGTGCAGGAGAAAGGAGACAAGGCCTGGCACCATGAATACATCTTCATTCTGAGGTTGAATCTGTCTATCCAATATTGGCAGATTCAGCTATGGGCGAAGCTGTTCAGCAAAACAGCATACTGCATAAGACACTAATATTTTACCAAACTACTGTCTTATCATGATTGCTTTCTATCAATTATCTGTCAACATGCCAAAGGTCATACTTGCTTTCTGACATCCTAAACTCTCAGTAAACTCTCTTTCTTCATTTTCCTCGGTAACCATCCGTTACAAATTGCCCTATACCCATTCCATCTCTGCATTTACAGTTTAAAAGTATTTTTATGGTACTTTTTTATCCATAATTTGTTAAGACTTAGAATATCATCATCATGTGCCATACCAGTTGGTGTAGGCGATCATGTCCTTCCACAATCTTCTATCCACAGTGCATCATATCAATTCTGTTGTTGACCATTTTCCATGCCATGACACCCAGCTATCTAGTATCTTCTCTCTTTGTTGTCCATAATCTCTTTTTCCCTGTATTTTGCCAGTTGTAACCATGTACTTTCCTCTTCTCACGATACGTTGAAAAATGTTGACTGTTTCTTTCTGATGTTTTTTTAGTTCCCTTTTTGTGTTGGCCTCTTTGAGAATTTCCTCACTGGTCTTTCTAGTTGTCCAGGGAACTTTCAACATTCTTCTGAGAAATCCCATCTCTGTGACCACTAATCATTTTTTCATTTGTTTGTCTACTGTCCATGATTAATTTCCATAGGGTTAGAATTGGTTCTATATAGCACCGATAAACTCTCTTTCTCGTTTCTATTGACATAGACTTGTTACATAAGACATTTTTCTTTTTCTGAAATGCTATTTTGGCCTGAGCTATTCTGCTTTTTATTTCTGTGGTGCTTCTTCCATCTGATGTTATTATTGTGCCCGAGTATTTGACGTGTTTAGATTTGTCTCGTTTATTTTTATGCTGCATGATGATGATGATGGTTGTTTCTTTGATATGACCATTACTTATGTTTTTTTACTATTCAGACTGAGACCTTTCTTGTTGCTTTCTTTTACTATTATGTCTATCATTTCTTGAAGTTCATTCTCTGTCTCTGATATTAAGACTGTGTCATCCCCATATTGCAAATTGTTTATGTTGTCACTGTTGACTTCAATCTCTTTTTTGTCTACTATAGATCTCATATTTTTGCTTTAAAAGGAAAACAAATCTGGTGACAGAATACAGCATTGTCTGACTCCTTGTTTTATATATTGGAACTGTCCTGTTTGGTTGCTAATTTGTGTGGTTGCTGTTTGTTGCCAGTACATGTTTTTTTTATGATTCTCAAATCCTTGCCATCAATGTTTAATTTCTCCAGCATATTGATTATTTCCACATGTTTTACTTTGTCAAATGCCTTTGTGTGGTCTATAAAGCACATATATAGATCTTTCTTTACCACTATAGCTGTGTCTATCAAAGTTCTCAGGATGTAAAATGCATTATTAGTGCCCTTTCCTTCCACAAATCCACATTGTTCCTCACTTATTTCTGGTTTTATTTTGTTCCTTACACATCTCATGATGATTCTAAGTAATATTTTGGTCATGTGGCTCATGAGACTATTAGCGCGATGGTCTTCACAATCAGTGGCGCCTGACTTCTTCGGTATGGCTACAAATATAGATTTTAGTAGATCTTCAGGTATGTGTCCAGTGTTATATATGTCATTGAGTAGTTTTGTTATGACTTGTACTCCCAACTCTCCTAATGCATCTATCTCTTCGACTATTATGTTGTTGGGATCTGGAGCTTTGCCTCTTTTCATATGTTGATTTGCATCCTTCACTTCACTTTGCATTATCGGTGTCCTGTGTCTTTGTTTGAATTTTTTAGCTCAGGTTTTTCATCATCATAGAGTTGACTGATATATTCTGTCCATCTTTTCATTATTGTCTCCTGTCCCATAATTATATTTGTTTCCTTTGCTTTCAAACATCCTGAAATTTTTACTTCATTTCTTCCTGTTAATTCATTTTAATGATTGTGCATACATTTTGTGTTATCTCTTTTTCCATTTCTTGACATTTCTGCTTTGACCATCCTACCTTTGCTTCTCTGTATTTGTTTTAGAACATCAAGTTGAATATAAATAATTGCTTTCTCTCATATTTACATTATCCATATGTTCTGTGATGAATCATTGTGTTCTTTATCTTCCTCTCCTGAGCCACTTGTGTTACACTGGCAGCTATCTCACTGCAGTATTTCTGTCATATTTTTTTAATCCATTTAACTCTGGTTCCTCCTCAAGCCTTTATGGCAGACATAGGCTGTTGTAGATACATAATTGTAACTCATGATTATGATCATTCTCTTCAAATGGCAGAACTACTTATTTTATTAATTTAGTTCTGAGTGTGATGTTTGTTCTAATGTCAACACTTTTTGTTCTGTCCTTTCTAGAAGCGTTAGTCGTTATTCTCAAAGAATCTCATCTTACAGGTTGTAACTTTTCTTTCTAGTGCCTTAGTTAAGTACCGTTTTTAACATTTATAGCATGAGTTTATGGCAGGAATACACATTTGTTGTCTTTGTTTTTTTGTTTTTTTTTTGTGGTGGGGCAGGGAAGGAATTTTAATGTTTGAATATTTTATTAACGGCAAAAGTAATTGAGGTAATTGTATATATTAATGTTAAGTATAAAGTAACTGTACACACACAAACAAAATTAATGTAATGCAAATAATATATAGCCTATGTATATATTTTTTAAAACTCTACCAGGTAGCAAACCTACAACATCAGAAAAGAGCCTTGGAGAACACAACTAATGTTGAACGTAAACGAGCGGCAGATAATGCACTGCAGCTGGAAAAGAAGTTGAGAGATGTGCAGGACACGCTAGTTGCCAAAATGTTTGAGTTGACTAGTACACGAGAATCAAATATCCCTCTCAAAGTGGAGATTGAGGCTCTCAAGGCTGTGTTGGAAGAGGAAGAAAGAAGGTAAAAAAAAAAAGTGACATATTAACATTTTGTATATTAACAATTATCTTTAAAAAATATTGAAAATTTTGCAGAGATCTTAACCCCAGGTAATGATACCTATCTGTGATTTATGTGTTTATGATACTGTAGTAACAATTACTACCACGTAATTGTAACATTAGGAGCTCTACCCACAATTGGATAACAAAATTGAAGGAATAGACCTGGAGACAGTTCAGAACTACTACGTTGGACCAGTGATGGAAAATGTAAAACCGAAATAAATAAAAGAACCATCATCATCAAGTAGTGCTGGTGCAGGTGATCATGTCTCTCCACAACTTTCGATCACGACAGCTATTTATCATTTCTGTTGTTGACCTTCTGCCAAGCCATTCTCTTAAGCTGTCTGTTATTATTTCTCTTCCCTCTATCTCTTCATCACTCAATTTTTCCATTTGTTACAATATATTCCAGTTGTTCTCTTCTCATTACATGGCCAAAAAAATGATGATTGTTTCTTCCTAATATTGGAAATTAGCTCTCTTTTTGCTTTGACCTCTCTCAGAACATCTTCATTACTCTTCTTAGCTGTCCATGGTACTCTCAACATTCTTCTGAGAAACCACATTTCTACAGACTTCATGATTGTACAAAGTAGTTACGACTGTGGTTTTCTGTTGCCTTCAACAGAGCAGAATGACGCTCCATGGTTGCCAACCTTCGTTGCGGAGATGTCACCCCATTATGATGATGAGGAGCTCCAAAAATAGTATTTTCCTTGAACTTTTGACACACAACTGTGTGTTTACACTAGGAGAAACACAGGGACTCGGATTTTCTTGCTAAAGTTGATTTATGACATGAAATTTGACCTCATGGATCAGACATGTTATGTTGTCACTGGAAGTCGTATTTAGGAAGGTACACAGAGGGGGCAATTGTTTTTTTGAAGAATGTTTTTTTTTTTTTTTTTTTTTTTTTTTTGCGTTCGCCAGCTTTTTACCTCTGACGAAGTCCCTAGAGACTAGGAACTGAATTTTTCGTGTTAATCCGTTTTTCCCTGGCAGCCGTGTGCACAGACGTCCCGCACCACACAGGCAGATAACTCCATCTTCGGAGGTACTCATATTTTTTCCATTCATTTGAAGAATTTTTATTTTGATGCAGTAATTTTTACTATGGTATTTAGGGTTAAGGTATACAAATATAACTCTTCAGTAAGCAACTGAACATCTATAAGTTTTTTTATACTATTCAGAATCTAGAAAATGTTCATTAATTATTTCTTTTAATTGTTATGTCAAATTTTTAATACAGACATATCATATATGGTCAAGTAATTTGCAAGTTCCTATTATTCCAAGCTATGTCATCAGTTGCAATGCTTCAAGAAGGGCCATAAGCCAAAAAGACCAAAGAGGTACAACCAGACTAAGTGAGTGAGACGTGTAGAAATGAAAATAGATGGATTACCTGGTGAAAAGTGGAACAAGAAACAGTTCAACTTAATTTATCTCAGGGAGCCAATGGTGGGGTGTACTAAACACTCCAAGGTATGGTTGGGTTCCAAACCAACCTCTTCTCCTATGTAGTCCAGTTCACTAACCATTGAGCTATCATGGCTCCCAAATGATATGGTAGTCCCATTAAATTCCTTGTAGTAAAGATATGAAGTGGTTTAATCTCACATTTTAAGGCCACTGCAGAGAAGAGCTAGAGAGAGATTTCCGGAGAGATTTCCAGTTAATTTTTCTCATCTTGTCTTGTTCTCTAACCTCTTTTGCTTTTCACCGTCAAGGGAAATGGAATGCTCTTCATGATGATCTTTGATTCACCTCACACATGTTTTGATTCACCTCACACATAGTGCTTTGTGTGGTATTAGATTTAGCACTTGTCAATCTCTCTAGAGGTCTTCCTTTTTTTGTTGTTCTGTCAGATTAAAAGAACCTTTTGTGGAAAGCTGTTTGTCAGCAACAACATTTCATGTCCAAGCTATTTCATTTCTTGTCTCTGGAAGAAGCTCAAAGCTGGCGTTGTTGTCACTCTTTTCCTAATTTCTTCTCCTAAAACAATAAACAAGTCAATATTTCTGCCAGTGCTATGCTTGATTTTGGTCTTGATCCTTCCCACAGTTAAACAACACATAGGGCTTGTAGTGTTTTTCGTCACCCATCTTTTTTCTTGGCAAGATGTTCGATCTCATTTAATGAGTCTATGCCTGCCAACTTTGCTTCTCTTATAAGTGTTATTTTTAGTGTCTTTCTCTGGGTCTTCCTCTTTTTTCTGGATCCTGATGTTACCCATAAAAGAACCTGGTTTGGAATTCTCTTGTTGTCTTTTCTCATCACATATTTTATATATGTCAATTTTCTCTTCCTAATTGTAGATGAGATCGTTGGTTGCATGGCAATTCCTCTGACCTTAATATTGTAACACTACAAGATTCTACAAACATAGATGGTTTTCCCACTAAGGGTTGCCTCTAAGGGAGTCTCAGGGTAAGACTGTAAGCCCCATGGATGGTTTTCCCACTAAGGGTTGTCCCTAAGTCTCAGGGTAAGATTGTCAGCCCTATTTCCAACGACCCACGCAAGATGGAAAGTAAAAAGCCTCCATCTTGGAACACACCGCACAAGAATCTGTGCTGTGCTACCAGTACTAAATATTAATATTCACAGCAAAGGAGAAAAGAGAGATCACAACTATTTAAATGAGATGTCTTCAAAGAATACTTATTGTGACAATAAAAGACAAAATGAGAAACATAATTTGATTTATTATGATTTAATATATGTATTTATTATTCTTTATTTGTTTTCTAATGATAACTACCTTTAATCACTATTATTTTAAATCTCAGACTACAAGTTCCATTGATCACAACATCTGCTTCAGTAACTCAACCCAGTATACCTAAATTTCCAACAACAAGTGAGATCTTAAAGACTAATTCCCTCAGTGCACTGCAGGCTGCCACATCAAATCACATGCAACTTTCTACAATTAGCAGTTGTGTCAAAGGTCTCTCTGATAGCAGGAAAGTTAGAGGTGAGTCTGTTGCAGCATCCCTATCATTGAGCCCTAAGAAGAAGGGGATATATTTGTCACAATCTTTACTATGTTTATGAATGATGACATTAAAAGCAGAGCTAGTTAATAATATACAAATATTAAGATAACAATTATAAGTATAACATAAAAATAATAATATGAAAGACTTCTCACTGCTCAGTTCTAAGAATCAATGTCTTTCTCTCAGAGTATGAGGTAACATTGAGAAAGGTCACTGGTCTCCGGAAATCTCTCTCTAGCTCTTCTCTGCAGTGGCCTTAAAATGTGAGATTAAACCACTTCATATCTTTACTACAAGGAATTTAATGGGACTACCATATCATTTGGGAGCCATGATAGCTCAATGGTTAGTGAACTGGACTACATAGGAGAAGAGGTTGGTTTGGAACCCAACTGACGGCTTCTGGGTTCACCCAGCCTTAAATGGGTACCAGATTTTTTTCTGGGAAAGTAAAGTGGCATGGGCACAATACCGACCACATTACCCAAAAATCATGTGCTGAAGGTCTGTAAAATTTATGGTCACTAATACCATACTCCCAATACGCCACTTGGTGCGACGGGGCTCTTTACTTATTTTTTTTTTAACCATATTATTTAGAAATTAATGATTTGTAGAAGATCATGTAATGATTTATTATTATGGCTGCTGAATTTATGCTTTTTAAGAGCTTTGTTTCACTTTTTAAATTATTTTTTTATGTTCATTGTTCTGTTACTAGTTCTTTCCAGGAACAGATGAATTTGACTTAACTCTTGAAGATGATTCTTCCATTTACTCTTAGTTCCCTGTTCCCTATAATTTATTTGTCCTTCTTTTATTTTATGACACTTCTCTCCCTCTTTTGTATTATCCTCCCTTTACTTTCTTCATTCTCCAGCTCCCTACTTTAGCATATTGTTTTTTAACTCTCATCTGCTATAAATCACCTTCTCTTATTAACTTCTCTAGTATACCTCTGGTTTTACTGAGTTGTTCTTGTTTAAGAAACATAATAAGAGAATTGAGTTCTTTTACATCATTTCAGAAGTGATCAATCCACTTCATCAGTATGATCCATATGGTTACTACAGTACATCATATATCCCAGAAAGTCTACTACTGTCTGGAGAGCAGCAAAAATTGACTTATGATGCAGGTTATGATTCAGGACTTAGTGATTATGATGTCTACAGACATGAGGCCCCACAAAGGTCTCAGTACTTTTATGAATCCTCACCTAGTCTCAGCAGACTCCATGTTGATCCTTCACTTTCTGGCACACCTCGGGCTTTGGGGCCTGTTCAGTCCAGAGCTCATTCTGCACCAGGTACTTACTTTATGCTAAAACATAAATATTATTATTGTTTTATATGATCAGCAAATAAATACAAACCATAATAAATTAACTTTAGATTTTAGAACAACATGATGTCACTGCATGTGGGACTACCATGATAAATTAACTTTAGATTTTAGAACAACATGATGTCACTGCTTGTGGGACTACCATAATAAATTAACTTTAGACTTTAGAACAACATGATGTCACTGCATGTGGGGCTAATGCATCTAGAAAAGACAGAACAAAAAGTGATGACATTAGTACAAACATCAAACTCAGAATTAAATTAATAAAATAGGCAGTTTTACCATCTGAAGAAATTGATCATAATCATGTGTTACAATTATGTATCTACAACAACCTATGTCTGCCATAAAGGCTTGAGGAAGAACCAGAGTTAAATGGATTAAAAAAATATGACAGAAATACTGCAGTGAGATAGCTGCCAGTGTAACACAAGTGGCTCAGGAGAGGAAAATAAAGAACCCAATTATTCATCACAGAACATATGGATAATGTAAATATGTAAGCAAGCAATTATTTATATTGAACTAAATATTCTTTATATTCAATTTGATTTTCTAAGTCTTAACCAACTATGTTGGACTTCCAGTCAATATGGTGGCAGGAACCATTGAGGCTCGGTCTGAAAAGTGTTCCTTACTACAGTTTCCTCATATTCCAAGTTCGGTTTCCTGCCAGAGCTAATGAGTTTAGTGCTCTGTGCACACTGTGGGCTGTGTTTTTTATCCGGATCATGTTATGATATTCCGATTGCTTACGATGAATGATGATATCATATGTCGAAGGACAGTTCAGCTGTGTTCACTTTTCATTTTGCTTGGCCTTATGTCTTTTGGTATGTGCTATAGCTCCTATGCTGGGGACTGCAGCTGCCTTTCTTTGTCTGCATCCTACAATGAGAAGAGTTTTAATTTGGATGATTCCACTGGCACGGGTGGTTGAGCAATTATGAATTTTAATTCATTTGCAGTGATACCAGGGCCTTCTACTAACCATAACTATAACTAACTATGGACCAGAAAGTGCCATCAAAATACTTTTAAACTTTAATGCAGAGATGGAATGGATAGAGCACATACATTCCCTTATCTGCTCAGCCCCCATCCCAACATGGTGAATTTGCAGTTGAACACAGATCACACATTCTGTCTCAGGCCAAAACAGGGGCCTGATACCATTCCACTTCGATTAATGGCCTGTTGCTTGCAGCACAAATCTCTGCATGCCAATGCTACAACCATGTTAACTTTGTGGTCAGGTAAATATGACCTACACATGAGTCTCTGTAAGCAAAAGTCTGGACTAAAAAGAGTGTTTTGAAAACACATTGCAGGAAAAACACTACCAGTCCTGCGCCTGATTTGCCTCTTGCCTGCAGCACCAACTTGAAGTCTCATGATAAGTGGATGTTTGAAGGATTTACTAAAGTGGACTAAAGAGAATTATATGAACATTCATCATCATGATCATCAAGTACTGGGCCTGCTGGTGTAGGTGATCATGTCTCTCCACAACTTTCGATCACGACAGTTATTTATCATTTCTGTTGTTGACCTTCTGCCAAGCCATTCTCTTAAGCTGTCTGGTATCTTTTCTCTTTGCTTTCCTCTATCTCTTTGTCCCTCATTTTTCCCAGTTGTTACAATATATTCCAGTTGTTCTCTTTTCATTACATGGCCAAAAAATGATAGTTTCTTCCTAATATTGGAAATTAGCTCTTTTTTTGCTTTGGCCTCTTTCAGGATGTTTTCATTACTCTTATTAGCTGTCCATGGTATTCTCAACATTCTTCTGTAAAACCACATTTCTATAGCCTCCAGTGATTTTCTTGTCTGTTGTCCTATTGTCCATGATTCACATCCATATGTTAAAACTGGTTCTACATAACATTTAAGAACATATGAACATTAGTGATTAGATTAAGAGAAAAACATAAATCTATCTAATATCCTTTCCAGATGAAGATAGCATATAGAGCTGTCTGATGGTCTTTGCTGTCAAGTGTCAGACGTTTCATTGTATCTAACCACAAATCCCTGTTCTTGGGAATCCTGTCAACCTCAGCAAGGGAGCTGATGCTTACTGTTGATGCTTCTCACCTCAGAGTTCTTTTTAGTGTTTCTCTAGATTGGCCTCAATTTCTTTTACCCTCTGATTCCCATTTGAGGGCTTGCTTTAAGATTTCTTATGGTATCTGTTCTCATCAACTTCTTCTCAGGATTATAGATATTTTGTAATGCTTTGTAATTTCTCTTATTTTATATGCACTGGTCTTGACTTCATTCCATGGTGCACTAATTATTTTTCAGACACCTTTGTTTTCAAATGTACATAATACAATTTATTAAAAACATATACATATATAAATACTGACATACTTATGATTGTTTGAGTTATGATTGTTTAAGTTATGATTGTTTGAGTTATGATTGTTCAAGTTATGAGTGTTTGAGTTATGATTGTTTTGTTCAAGTTATGGTTGTTTGAGTTATGATTGTTTGAGTTATGATACAAGTGTGCACAATGGGAATATTAAGAGGATGATATGATGTCATGTTCTCTATTGAGCTCTGTTTCATGAAATCTAGTCTAACTATTACATTCCAATTGATGGGCAGGTCGAGATGGGCCATTTAGTCAAATCAGTTCAGGACTGGTGGTAATTTGCTGCAGTGTGTTTTCAAATGATTCTTTCTGGTCTTGGTTTTCATTTTCGGAGACAGAGGTAGTCTGATTGCACTCACCAAACAGGTAGTCAACGTGGAATTGGTGCCAGCACATAGAGAACTTTTATATTGCAGGTGACAACCATTAAATGATGAAGGGGTGCCATGGTGTCTGGTCCTAGCATTATCCTGGGATATAATGTGGGATCTGTGTTCAGCTTCAAATTTGCTACCAGTAGAGTTGTGGTTGGATCATGTTGGATCACTGAAGTGGAGTCTTGAATTCTTTTGTTCAGTCTGCATGTTTGGGACACACCAACCAACCCTGAAATTCATGTGAATTTGGCGCAGGCACCGTGAGATCTCAATGCTGGCAATGCCATTATATTGACCAGGAAGTGGTCATTATGAGCTGCGCACCTTTTTTCAAAATGTAACATGTTCACTAGAACAGTACGTATGATCAAGATCAGCACTTTATTTGTTACTGGAACGGGGATGTAGCTGATATGAGAATATCATGGCTACAGTGATACGAATTCGTTCTAAAGTCTAACTATAACATATTCTATAACCTTGCATACATTACTCTATAGGCTACCATGGGCTATTTAAGAAAGTGGCACATGAACAGATTTGTGTCTTAAATAGCCAGACCAATGTTAAACAAAACAATCATTCATAAATATATAGGTGCTGAAAAAAAGATGAAAGAGGAAAATGGAAGAGAGGGATTCAGTTTGAAGAAAAGAAAAAAACATGAAAGGAGACACAAAAATAGTAGCTCATGGCATGAAAAATGAAAAATGTTCCCTAAAGTCCTATACTCCTTGAAAAACTGAAAGGTTCATAATGACAATAAAGGTGGTGGTGATGATGATAATGCTGATGACAGTGGTAATGAATAGTGATGATAATGGTGATGGTGTTAGCTATAATGGTAATCATGCTGATGGTGTTAGCTATAATGGTAATCATGCTGATGGTGATATCAATAATAATGGTAGTGGTATTGATAATACTAAGATGATGGTTGTGATGATAATTATATCCATTTTGTATCCTGTAGTTTATATTTTTTAGTCACCATTTCTTTCTATAACAATACATTTTTAATTAATGTCACATCTGCTTCACGATTTCTTCAATGTCAAATATTTAGTCTGATTCTTATTGCAGCTGCAAGACCTCACTTTAAAATTGATATGTTAATATTAGAACACTTAAATAAATTATAAATTAACAAGGACAGAATTGTTAATGAAATCATACTAATGTCATTTGATTGGTTCATTCCCCAGTAAAGACTGACATGGATGTTGTAGAGACAAAAAGACAATCAGATAAGAAAACCACAAACAAAAAATGGAACTATATCCCATCAAATTTTGGATGTGGTCGGGATTATTTTGAGGAAATGTTCTATGATCTACAGAACAAGTCCCTTTTGTCGAAACAGAGACCCAAGAGTAGTCCCATGGAGAGGAAAATGCCTTCCAGTTTCCATGACTACACCATCTCAACCTCCAGGTAAGACATTGTTCTCTTATCCATTATTGCACTCTTTTGCTTTACAATGTTGCAGGGAAATGGTGCTGTTTCTTTTAAGTCACCTTACTTTTACTTGTTATATTTTATAATCCAAGTTAATAAAACAGTAGGGCAGGGGTCAGTGCACTGGCTTGTCTCTTAAGTTATTAAAGTGTTAAAGCACAGTTTTCCTGTTGATATAGCTAAAAATTGACATACCTTCCATATTATACAAGTTACTCATATTTAATACAGATTTTATGTTTTTCAAATATGAGTTGTACGTCTGTCTGATGCAAGGCAGGCTCTGTACTCAGGCAATGGGTAGAGTCATTGCAGAAGTCAGAAATATGTAGTGTCACCTTTGTTTTGTCCCTGGACATGTGGGAATACAGGGAATTGAAAGAGTGGACAGGTTGGCTAGCTGTGCTGTCATTAAAGACAGTCAATCATGGATCGGGCAGACATCATCAATGCCCTCTGGGATGTGGGAAGGGCACAGGACTTCAATAATGAGTCAACATCACTCCTTCAGATGAAAGAGATGGAAGTTAAGATGGGCACAGCCAGAAATGAGAAACTTAGTGGGCATATAACCAACACAGAACTGGAGTCGTCAGTCCCTGGACACTGCGAGATTTGCTGAGAAGGGGATTTGAGCACCTATGGACATGTTTGGAATGCAATGATGATGACCCCCAAATAGCTCAATAATTTCACTCATGTACAATATTATATCGTTAAACGTTTCTTTAACATAACAAATCTTGACAAAACTTCAAAGTCAGTAATGAAAAAAGAAATTATGAAACAGTAAGAGAAAGAAGTGACACAGAACTAGTTTTGAACTACATACAGAAAAAGCAAATAAAATGGTCTGCCCATGTGGTGAAAATGTTTTGTGATTTCATACCATACAAGGAGTATTTAAGTAAGGAGAATTGTTCAGATCCCATGACAGACCCGAGTAAGTTAGAGAAACTCATTCCTCTCTTGTGCTCACCTGATAAATGGACATGGATGTGTTGCTATTTTACAGCAAACAGCAATATCTGTGCCTTTCAACCCATCATGTCTGTTTTCATACCTGTTTCGTTTTTTTACAAAGTATTTTTACAAGATTTGAATCTTCTTTCCAAAGGCCAGCATCTTGCCTCTAGACCACCAAGCCCCCATGTAGAGAAAAAGCATCAAGGAAACTACAGAACATCAAGGAAACTCTACAAAAACATCAAGGAAACTCTACAAAAACATCAAGGAAACTCTACAAAAACATCAAGGAAACTCTACAGAACATCAAGGAAACTCTACAAAAACATCAAGGAAACTCTACAAAAATGTCAAGGAAACTCTACAAAAATGTCAAGGAAACTCTACAAAAACATCAAGGAAACTCTACAAAACATCAAGGAAACTCTACAGAACATTAAGGAAACCCTACAAAAAACATCAAGGAAACTCTACAAACAACAGTTCCCTTAACACCTGAAGGGCTCTAACTGGAAGTGAAGAACAAAAGAAAGAAAAGTTGTGAAGAATTGATTTACAAACCAGCAGAAATAACACCACTGTACACAAGTTCACTCCCACAGTACTCAGAATGCACATAGGAAACCACTAGACCAACAGCACATTTGCTTTACATATAATAAAAAAAACAATTATCTTTGTGAACAAGAAAAACATCAAACAAAGAACTAACATTTCAACCAAAAGATCTTAACTGGGATAAAAATAAACAAAACAGAATGTAATTCCTTAAATATCAGAAAAAAAAACTAAAGATTGAACAGTGGCCAAAGGGTTATGGTTATGGAAGGCCCTGGTATCACTGCAAATGAATTAAAATCCATAATTGCTCAACCGCCCGTGCCAGTGGAATCATCCGAATTAGTATCTCATCTCCCAAATAAAGAAAGATAGCTGTAGTCCCCATCATAGCAGTCTCAGCACATGCCAAAAGATAAGGTGAAACCGCACAGAAAGTGAACACAGCCATCTGTTCATACGATATCATCATTCATTGTAAGCAATCGAAATATCGAAACATGATGCAAATAAAAAATACAGTTCATGGTGTGCACAGAACACTAAACTCAGTAGCTCTGGCAAAAAGCCGGACTTGGAATATATGGAAACTTCAACAAGGAACACTTTTCAGACATAACCTTAAATGTCCCTGCCACCTATCTGCCATATTGACCAGAAGTTCACATTCTTCTGAAGATGTTGATCGTCATATTTTTTAAAAATGTATAGCACTTGATAATATTAGGACATCATTTTTGTCTCCAAATTCGAACATATGAAAAACAGTTATTCATCGGATTATCCTCATCGTATATTGAACAACAGTCCGTAAGCGCTCAGATCTCCCCTGCAATAGCCCTCTTGAATCTAGACAACATCCCTCCTGACTAACATGAAACTCAGGGAGTCTCACCGGGGCCGCCAGAGGGTGTAACAATTTAACAGATAATAAACAGTATGTTAATAGTTTCAAGTGATAGCTGGTTCAAAACTACCATGTCTTCATCACATCTACTATTACTTTCTACTACCTCTTCATTCTTTTCTAAGTAACATGTGCCATATCTTCTTCCATTGCAGTCTTTTCTCTTATACTACAAATGTTTGTCTCCTATTACTTATATCTCTCTTACATCATCTTCTTATATTGTTGTGCTCAGTAATTTTAGATAATTATTTTTACCCACAGTGCCATTGGTGACCTTAAAATCCAAGAGGTCAATGAGGATGGGAAATATGTTCGACTAGTGAATGATGGAACAAGAGTGAGTAACTGTACACAATATGAGTTGTTAGAGAGTACTGTTATGATGCAAGTGATTTCTTCCAACAAAATGTGAATTTATTTTCAGTAAAGAATAATTACTTCACTTAATGTGTTTCTGCAGCAAATCAAGCTCATTTGTTTAAAATATTTATTTGGGGCTCATCTGTGTATGTCATTGTAGTTTGCATTACTATCACTCTCAAATACAATGTTAACAGATATGGCTGATTAGTAGGGCTTGGATTTTATGACATATCATATATTTACATGCCATGTATTTTTTACATGGTTCATGCCTTTCTGAACACTCTGATGCTGTTTTTATTGGTCATATAAATGCAGATTTTGACCAGAATTTATGTTTAGGTTATATTTTGACCAAATTGGGGGCATAGATGCATATTTTTGGTTATATTTGGTCATATTAGGTCATAATTTTTATCAACCATTTAGATGACCATTTATTAAACAGAAAAATGTGGCTTTGTAATTTTATTACAAACAAATTAGGAAATTAGAGAAATCGTCAATCAACTACTAATATCTTCAGTAATCAAGAAAAGATGATGGTCATATGTTGGACATGTGATGAGAAGAGATAATAACGGAATAACAAAGCAAGCCCTCATGTGGGAAACAACAGGTAGGAGGAAAAGAGGCTGACCCAGAGAAACACTGAGAAGAACATTGATAAAAGGGGCAAAGGCAGCAGGAATTGGCTGTATTGAGATGCTTATACAGAACAGAGACAAATGGTGAGATTTGATAAAAGATCTTTGCAAGGATTGAGATGCTTACACAGAAGAGAGACAAATGGTGAGATTTGATAAAAGATCTTTGCAAGGATTGAGATGCTTACACAGAAGAGAGACAAATGGTGAGATTTGATAAAAGATCTTTGCAAGGATTGAGATGCTTACACAGAAAAGAGACAAATGGTAAGATTTGATAAAAGATCTTTGCAAGGATTGAGATGCTTACACAGAACAGAGACAAATGGTGAGATTTGATAAAAGATCTTTGCAAGGATTGAGATGCTTACACAGAACAGAGACAAATGGTGAGATTTGATAAAAGATTTTTGCAAGGATTGAGATGCTTACACAGAAGAGAGACAAATGGTGAGATTTGATAAAAGATCTTTGCAAGGATTGAGATGCTTACACAGAAGAGAGACAAATGGTGAGATTTGATAAAAGATCTTTACAAGGATTGAGATGCTTGCACAGAAGAGAGACAAACGGTGAGATTTGATAAAAGATCTTTACAAGGATTGAGATGCTTGCACAGAACAGAGACAAATGGTGAAATTTGATAAAAGTTCTTTGCAAGGATTGAGATGCTTACACAGAACAGAGACAAATGGTGAGATTTGATAAAAGATCTTTGCAAGGATTGAGATGCTTGCACAGAAGAGAGACAAATGGTGAGATTTGATAAAAGATCTTTGCAAGGATTGAGATGCTTACACAGAAGAGAGACAAATGGTGAGATTTGATAAAAGATCTTTGCAAGGATTGAGATGCTAACACAGAACAGAGACAAATGGTGAGATTTGATAAAAGATCTTTACAAGGATTGAGATGCTTACACAGAACAGAGACAAATGGTGAGATTTGATAAAAGATCTTTGCAAGGATTGAGACTGCTAGAAAGAATAATTTTCAAAACAGGGAAAGAATATCTGAGTCTATGCCCTATGGGCCGGCTATGGCTCGAAAGGTCGATAGGTAGGTAGGTAGGTAATTTTATTACTAGAAAACATGTAAACTTGCCTGAATATATACAATGTGTCTATAACTCAGATAATACAATTCAAAATAAAAATATAGATAAAAAATTAAAGACCACTTTTAGTTGATTTGCCGTATATGAAGATAAATGTTTTAAGTTCAAATATAAATGAGACCTTTGGACAAAGCATCACACAAAGCAGCAGCATGCAGACATGACAGTACTATCAAGAAAGTTTGTTCTGAAGTGAGACTTCAAACAGGAATACTATTGCAAGCAGTGGCACTGTTTGAAATGGAAACAACACTGTCAGATACTCCTTTGGTGTGAAGGTAATTGCAGACAATGAGTGAGAATAAGTGTGTCCAAAAATTGAAAAAAAGTTAAAATAAGAGAGATGCACCACTCAGAAGTTGCTCATCAACAAAGACAAAGACATGAAAGCTGAGCCTGATGCAAAGGGTGTAGATGCCATAGCAGATAATTTGATAGATCATCTGAATTAAGAAAAAGAAAAAAGATGAAACCAATTGAAAAAAAAACCAGAAAAACAGGTTATCTCTATCCATAACACAGCGGACACAATGTGGCACATGTCACGGGGTCAAATGATCAAACAGCTTCTGTAAACTAGAGGGAGATGACTCACACAATAAGACTGTCAAATAATGAAAGCTTTATTCGCTTACATTTTAGAACCTTTCTTATCCATTTTTGTGTAGAAAGGGAAATTGTGCTTGATTTATGGAAAATCACTTCTGGATGTCGTTATTTATTCTTTTATTTTTTATCATCATCAGGTTGCATGTCCTTTGCAGAATGATGCATTCACCACAACCTGTGTGAAAGAATCTCCGTCTCTAGCCAGATCTCCCACTTCTTCTGTTGCCATGATCAAGGTCTCCTTGATGTCTTGAAACCACCTTCTTCTTGGTCTTCCCCAGATGCGTCGCCCAGAAACCACGCTTTCCATTATTGTTATTTCCTGCCCTCTGTGTTGTTTGACATGGCTATTGTATTTTAATTTCCTCTGAAGAATGGTGTTTATAAACCAGTTATTTTTAAGGTTTAAATCTTTTTAATGTCTTCATTGCTCTTTTTCATTATCCAAGGTATGTTAAGGATTATTGTGTAGAATTCTGTTTCAAATGAATCAATTTTCTTTCTTTCTGTTCTGTGAGATTGTCAACAATTCACAACCATATGTTGATATTGGGAAGATACATGTCTTTAATAATTTTAATTTTACTGCCATGCTGGTATTGTGTCACATGTTCTTCATTGTTTTATTTTATAACCTGTGGTAAACTCAGCATTCCTGCTGCTCCAGGCTGAGTGATTAGCAGTAATAGCCAATCATCAGAAATATAATTATTTTTACTTATATCTTTATTATGTCATAAAAAATGTATTGCACTTATGGCCAAATGGCGTGACGTGGGTACTTTACTTCTTTTTTTACTTATGGCCAAATAAATTTTTTTTTTAAATGGCAAGCCACTCATTTATGATATGTTAGTGTCTTTTGTTAAGTATGTGTGGTGTTTGAAACAAAAGAAAATTAGTAGCAATGACTTGTCAGGGGTCACTGACAAGAATAATTAGGGAGGTATAAAGAAGGCTCGTGTGTTACCGGGGCCTCATTATGGGGAAAGTAAAGAATAGTGACACTGTGACCTTCCAGGCATGTTATAAGAGGCAACTAAGGAGGTTGATCGATGGCTTGACAAGCTGTCATTGTAAAAAGTATTGTTATGGAAACAGAGCCATAGATTTTAGAAGTAGTGATCTCTGCAATATGTGCCGTTTTGGCACGCAAGGTTTCTGTTTTTGAGATTGTGGTTCTGCCCTATGTGCCGTCTTCAGCTCGAAAGGACAATAGATAGTTAGATATAAAGAAGGAAAAAATGTGTGCACACCGCAAACTGTTGAATTCAAAGAATTTTTATTTTGAGAGCATCATTTCTACAAAGGTAATGTAATCTAGGATTAATGATTTCTTAGACCGACCCTTGTAAATATGTATGCATATCTGTATATTGCACATGCATGCATGCACACAAAGATATTTGTTTTTTATATTGAAATATTGTTTGGGGTCACATCCATCATAGGAACTGGATATTGGTGAATACATGATACGACAAAATGTGGATGGACATGCATTAGCCATCTTTATGTTTCCACCAAACATACATTTTCCACCAAACTCCACAATCACTGTGTGGGCAGCCATGAATGATCTAAATCTACACAACCCACCTACAGACTTTGTCTGGTGTGAGCAAGAGAAATGGGGAACTGGCCCAGAAACCAGCACAATTCTGTGTCATTCTAATGGGCAGGTAGGATCACTGTTTTTTTCCTAGATATTGGCATTTCTTGTATTTATTGTTTTACTAATTTCTCAAAAGTTATGATTTTTCACTTTTATTTTTTTTTTACAAGTCTTGGTTTAAAAATATATATTTACCTCAGCAGCCAAAAATATACATTTAGATTCCAAAATCTAAACAAAGCCAAATTTGAGAAGCTACCACATTTGTTTTCTTTTAATCAGAAAATGGAGAAAGAAAATAAAGAACCTGGTCACATCCTGCGGTGTATAGAAAATTAATGCACATTTTTATTTTACCATTTTTGGGTTATGTGGCCATTATTATGCCAGTACCATCTTTGTTTCAACATTTTACAATTGATGGACATAAGACAAAATAGGATAAAATATTGAACTGAAAAATAACATACAAATGCAATGAAGCAAAGGAAGTTTGGCTAGTCATCTTCAAATGCTGTTATGTTATACATTGTCGTACGCCGGCAACAGTCCCTTCTTGACAAATCAAGTGTTGTGAATGCGACCTTCCTCTGTCTAGACTTGATCTGCGCTTTACGTCACATTGGTGCTGCTCATGACCGTTGTTGGAATTCCCTGACGCAAGTTATTTACACTCATTTATGTGAAATGCTTCGTTAGCCGCAATTTTATCTCTTTAGGGAATTTGCACTGTGTTTTGTTCATCGTAGGCTGCTTTCACTAGAGTAATTAAGAATCTAAAGGTCGCGTCATTGCTGTGAGTGCGACATTGTTATGTGTGCTACATCATCGTAATGGCTCATCGTAAATCCCTAGACCGGCCTTACACTAATCTTACGGTCTGTTGTTTGATGTGCGACGGGGATAATCTGACGACTAACTGTGTGTTTATATGTTCGGAATTGGAGTCAACAACGATGGCCTAACATCATCAAGCGCTATACATTAAAAAAAAAATATGACAATCATCATTTTCAGGAGGACGTAAACTTCAGGGTATATGGTGGATAGGTGGCAGGAACCATTGAAGGTTATGCATGAAAAGTGCTCCTTGTTGCAGTTTCCTCATATTCCCAGTCCTTGGGGGACTTGTTGGTCTTGAGGCAAGATGCTAGCCTCGAGACAGAGAGATTGTAGGTTCAAATCCCAGCTACACCGGTTGGGATTTTTATTTATGATTACTCTCTGCGACAACCAACCCTGGTCTCAGCAGCGAGGCCTGGCTTGAAACGTCAATTACTCATCGACGGAAAAAAACATGAGTACCTCCGAAGTCAGAGTTATCTGCCGGTGTGGCGAGGGACCCCTGTGCACACGGCTGCCAGGGAAAAATGGGTTAACATACAAAATTCAGTTCCTAGTATCTAGGGACTTCGTCAGAGATGAAAGCTGGCGAACACAACAACAACAACAAAATGCTGTTATTGCCTTCACAAATTCACTAGTTCAGATACCCACTTGAGCTGACTGGAGAATGTTGGGTTTGAACCTATTTTTCCATTAAGTCGTTGCACTATCCACCCTGCCACTGATACCACTCATTTTACTAATCATTATCAAGACTGATAGACCAATACAACTATATGCAGGCTTTATACTAAAAAGTATATAGATTAACAGAGATTTCTTTTACAACTAATACGTGTTGTAGTCCTGACCATCTATGGACTGAAGCGAGTTCAGGAATATTAATTTAAGTAATAAATACTTTTCAGTTATTCATCATCATCATCAAGTACCGTGCCTGCTGGCAAAGATAATCAAGTCTCTCCACAACCTTCGATCTCGACAGTTATTTATCATTTCTGTTGTTGACCTTCTGCCAAGCCATTCTCTTAAGCTGTCTGGTATCTTTTCTCTTTGCTTCCCTCTATCTCTCTGTCCCTCAATTTTTCCAGTTGTGACAATATATTCTAGCTGTTCCCTTCTCTTTACATGACCAAAAAATCATTGCTTCTTTCTAATATTGGAAATTAGCTGTCTTTTTGCTTTGGCCTCTTTCAGAATGCTTTCATTACTCATCTTTGCTGTCCATGGTATTCTCAACATTCTTCTGTAAAACCACATTTCTACAGCCTCCAGTGATTTTCTTGTCTGTTGTCCTTTTGTTCAGTTGTTCAGATAATTCTTATACAGATTCCTCTTGGTTCATCTAATATTTTTATTTTACACTTTTCAATCTGTAGTTTTTGCATTATACAGTTGCCAGAAGGTTTCATCTAGTTATTTTATTCATACAACTTCTCAACAGAGAAGAATGAATGATAATTAAGCCTTAAACTTTAACTCTAGAATTATCTGCCAGTTTGGCTGTTAGAGAAAAATCCTCAGAAGTTCACATCATTTTTTTTTATTGTTTCAAAATGTTTTTCATGCCATCAGGCAGTGGCATGGACAACTGCTGCTCACAGACATGCCAGAAGTCCTGTAGACAAGACAACTAAATCTCAGTTTGATTTAGATGAGGGTAAGTTAAACTTAGCTAGATCAAAGTTTGTGAATCCACATCATTTTTAAATGAATGAACATTAATTATTTCATCTAAACTTTACCAGGACTAAAGTAAGTGACTGCATGTAAGCTCTAAACGGATGAAAGTAGTAACACAATCTAGACTTAGCTGGATAAAATGAACAACGAAAAGTGTAATTCATGCAGAAACATTGTCAGATAAATAAGAAAAGTCTTGCATTAAAATGTGATCTAATCAGCAGGAAACAGGTCTGGCATCATAGTCCTCTTTTCTTTCTTTTTTATTTACCAAGAAACTATTCCTCATCATCTACCCATCAAAGGATGTAAAGTGGGCAAAGATGCATTGTCACCATTGTATTGCAGTTTACATCAAGCTTAGATCATCATCATCATGAAGTACCAGGCCTGCTGGTGTAGGTGATCATGTCTCTCCACAACTTTCGATCTCGGCAGCTATTTATCATTTCTGTTGTTGACCTTCTGCCAAGCCATTCTCTTAAGCTGTCTATTATTTTCTCTCTTTGCTTCCCTCTATCTCTTCGTCCCTCAATTTTTCCACTTGTTACAATACATTCCAGTTGTTCTTATCTCATTCATCATCATCAAGTACGGGTCTACTGGCGTAGGTGATCATGTCTCTCCACAACTTTCGATTTCGGCAGCTATTTATCACCTCTGTTGTTGACCTTCTGCCAAGCCATTCTCTTAAGCTGTCTGTTATTTTCTCTCTTTGCTTCCCTCTATCCCTTCGTCCCTCAATTTTTCCAGTTGTTACAATATATTCCAGTTGGTCTCTTTTCATTACATGGCCAAAAAATGATGATTGTTTCTTCCTAATATTATATTATCTCATTACATGGCCAAAAAATGATGATTGTTTTTCCTAATATTGGAACCTCCAGTGCTTATATCCATAATTGCTCAAACCACCTATGCCAGTGGAATCATTCAAATTAACATCTCATCTCATTGAAAAATCCAAACAATGAAAGGCACTGCAGGTTCACCAAGCTTAAATACCTACACATTTTGGCCCAGCACATCTAATATCATTGTGGCATCTCTGGGTATCAGGTTGCTTTCCTTTTTAAAGCCCAACTTTCTTGGCTACACTAGCTAGTCTGATGCCAGACCTACCACAGTGAGGTGGATTAGGATCTTGATCAGTTCATGATCACTGAACTTGATGTAAGCATTATGATATGTCATGTTAGGTTCATCATCACTGCACTCAGGACATATCCATAGGTGCACTGATCTTATTGAAAAACTGAGAACCTCCAAGAACAACCCTGATTTATGTGCACAAACTCTGCTGAATGCCTGAGATCCATATTCAGTTATGATTTGTTAACCACTTTCAGTCCAGGCATTGGTAGGTGTTGTGGGCCTGTGACATGCCTGAGATCCATATTCAGTTATGATTTGTTAACCACTTTCAGTCCAGGCATTGGTAGGTGTTGTGGGCCTGTGACATGCCTGAGATCCATATTCAGTTATGATTTGTTAACCACTTTCAGTCCAGGCATTGGTAGGTGTTGTTGGCCTGTGACATGCCTGGGATTCATATTCAGTTATGATTTGTTAACCACTTTCAGTCCAGGCATTGGTAGGTGTTGTGGGCCTGTGACATGCCTGGGATCCATATTCAGTTATGATTTGTTAACCACTTTCAGTCCAGGCATTGGTAGGTGTTGTCGGCCTATGACATGCCTGGGATCCATATTCAGTTATGATTTGTTAACCACTTTCAGTCCAGGCATTGGTAGGTGTCATGGGCCTGTGACATGCCTGGGATCCATATTCAGTTATGATTTGTTAACCACTTTCACTCCAGGCATTGGTAGTGTCGTGGACCCCCTAGCATGCATGGAATCCATATTCAGTTATAATTTGTTAACCACTTTCAGTCCAGGCATTGGTAGGTGTCATAGTCCAGTGGCATGACTGGCCCATAAATAAGCTTGCGGACAAAGAAGGTATGTAGGCATTGTACAATATTTCGCATAGGCCGCAAGGTGTCATAGGGAACCGCAATAACTCAGTGGTTAGTGAACTGGACTACAAAGGGCAAGAAGTAGGGTTCGATCCCAACTGATGGCTTCCAGTTTCACCCAGCCTTTAATGGCTACTGGATTTTTTTCTGGGAAAGTAAAGCGGCACGGGTGTAAAACCGACCACATTACCCCAAAAATCATGTGCCGAAGGTCTGTAAAATTTATGGTCAATAACACCATATTCCCTATACGCCGCTTGGCGTGACTTTACTTTTTTTTTTACAAGGCGTCATTGGTTCCTTTTTTTATTTACATCAACAATCGTGTTGTTGATATATTCTGTCTATAATGACAGTTGTTTGTCTATTTAGTCACAGTAACAGTTAATAACCATAATGTTAGTCTGTTTCTGTTCTTCAACAGTTGACAACAAGACTGAATTAGATGATAAAACATTCCATGATGAGAGTATGGATTCTCTTGAGCCTAAGCTAGAATCAGTCAACTTGAGAAGGTAAAAGGAAAAAAAATTGATATAAATCCTAGTAAGAAAAGATATGTTAGTTTCTGAGTAAGACTGCATTCCAATTATGAGTACAAACAACTTGAGATATTCATAAAAGGTTTAGGAAATCGAGAGGATATGGAAACAGTCCCAAAAAAATGTATTCTAAGACCAAATTCATTCTGGACCATCATATGCACTGGACCACCATATGCACTAGACCACCCGATGCACTAGACCACCATATGCACTAGAACACCATATGCACTGGACCACCATATGCACTGGACCACCATATGCACTGAACCACCATATGCACTGGACCACCATATGCACTGTACCACCCGATGCACTAGACCACCAGATGCACTGGACCACCAGATGCACTAGACCACCAGATACACTGGGCCACCAGATGCACTGGGCCACCATATGCACTGAACTTCCACATGCAATACACAATTCAATCCAGTCTACTAATAAACAAATAGATTTCCACTCGATGTTAAACTTTTTAATTTCTATACTGTTTCATAACCTATAACCTTTATAATTTATTTGTTGTTATTGGTTGCAAAAATTATGTTATTTCTCTCTAGATAATTCATATATGATATTCTTCATCAAATATCAGAGATTTTGTAGCTGCAATCATCACTCGCTTAGACTTAGATTTCAAATTTTCTCATGAGATCTGCAGTTTGTTTTAGGAGTTTAATTTTGAGAGCCAAGTGGCTCAGTGGATAATGCAGTCACCTGCCAACCTGAAGATTTGGGGTTCACATGCTACTTGAAGCAAACATATTTTTGTAACCGAAAAGATTCTAAGGGTCCACCAAACCTCTTAAAATGGGTACCAGAGATATTCTGTGGAAAGAAAAGGCAGAGATGAAGGAAGCTGGCACCTCATGAAGCTGAGGTCCAGTCCAATGAAGTCACTCACACTTTATACCTAAAGGCAATTGCCAAAATTAGGACTACCTTTACGTTTTATACAGTTTCTCTTCAAAGGTGTTGGGTGTAGACTATATTCTGTTGTTCAGGACTGCATGCTGGAGATAGTCTAGGAAGCTATTTGCTGTCATATCTGCTAGACCAAAGTGGCATGCATTGATGGAACTCTCTTGAGTTGTTGATGGCTTTTGTGTTCACTCAATTCCTGTTAGAAAACTATCATCTTGTCCAATTATCAAGGAGTAGCATATACTCATCATCATCATCAAGTACCATGCCTGCTGGTATAGGTGATGATGTCTCTCCACAACTTTCGATCTTGACAGTTATTTATCAATTCTGTTGTTGACCTTCTGCCAAGCCATTATCTTAAGCTGTCTGGTATCTTTTCTCTTTGCTTCCCTCTATCTCTTCATACCTCAATTTTTCTAGTTGTTACAATATATTCCAGCTGTTCCCTTCTCATTACATGGCCAAAAAATGATGACTGCTTCCTCCTAATATTGGACATTAGCTCTCTCTTTGCTTTGGCCTCTTTAAGAATATTTTCATTGCTCTTCTTAGCTGTCCATGGTATTCTCAACATTCTTCTGTAAAACCACATTTCTACAGCCTCCAGTGATTTTCTTGTCTGTTGTTCTATTGTCCATGATTCACATCCATATGTTAAGACTGGCTCTACATAACAATTAAGAATGATCTCCTCAGCTTGTTGATTAAGAAAACCTTGTATATGCTGTAGTACGCTATAGTAAACACTTCAACTGTTGCTAGGGGAAGAAAATAATTAAATAAAGCATAAATATTAACTTTTTGTTTTCATTATTAATTACTCTTGTTATGTCAATAAAAGCACACAAAAATGACAGAAACCTAACAGAGCTAAAAAACATGCTTGCATTTGAGACGCACACATAGACCTGCGATGTCAACATACCTCGCTCCGTGTGTTGAGTTCAATATGTTCATTATCCTCTATTAACAGTTCCCCATCTGTTATAATATAATTACTATCTGTCTATTGACCTTTTGAGCCATAGCCGACCCATAGGGCATAGACACAGATACTCTTTCTATTATCTAAATTTTTATTCTAGCAGTTTTCAATCCTTCCAAAGATATTTTATCAAATCTCGCATTTGTCTCTGTTCTGTTCAAGCAACTCTATCTACCTCATTGAGGGAGCCGATTCCTGCTCCTCTCTGATCAATGTTCTTCTCAATGTCTCTCTGGGTCGGCCTCTTTTGCTCTTACCTCTGTGTTTCCCACATGAGGGCTTGCTTTTTCATTCGGTTATTATCTCTCCTCATCATATGTCCAATGTATGACCATCGTCTTTTCTTGATTACTGAAGATATTAGTGGTTGATTGACAATTTCTCTAATTTCTTCATTTGTTTTGAATTTGTTCCACACTATACCAAATATTTTCCTTAGACATTTATTTTCAAATGCATTCAAATGTTGTTTTCCAGCTCTCACATACATATGTAAGAGTAGATAGTACGTTCGATTTTAATAATCTAAGTTTTGTTTTTGTGCTGATGAGTTTTGATTTACACAACTTTTCAAGGCTTCTGAAATACATTGCTGCTTTAGCTATTCTGATTCTAATTTCTTTGCTTGTATCCCCTTCCCGATCAATGTGACTTCCAAGATAGATAAAGTGGTCGATTTATTCCACTGGTTTATTTTCCATGCATATTCTGTCATCAGTTGGAATTAAGCTTTTCATGACCTTAGTCTTTTCATGATTGATCTCAAGCCCAATTTTGCTGGATTTTGATGATAGTTCATTTGTTTTTTCCTGCATCGTTTTTATCTGACTGCTGATGAGGACTATGTCATCAGCAAAGTCAAGGTCCTCCAAATGGTCTCCTTGCATCCATTCGATGCCTTTGCTACCAGTGCAGCATTTCTTCATCATGAAGTCCATAACAATTCCAAATAACAAGGGCGATAAAATACATCCTTGTTTAACCCCAGTTTCTATTGGAAAACATTCACTCAGTCCTGATATCATTACTAATCAGCACTTAAATCCAAAATAGGTATGTAAAAAAAAAGTAAAGTACTCCCGTCACGCCAAGTGGCATATAGGGAATATGGTGTTAGTGACCATAAATTTTACAGACCTTCGGCACATGATTTTTGGGGTAATGTGGTCGGTATTACGCCCATGCCGCTTCACTTTCCCAGAAAAAAATCTGATACCCATTAAAGGCTGGGTGAACCCGGAGGCCGTCGGTTGGGATCGAACCCTACCCCTTGTCCTTTGTAGTAAAATAGGTATGTAGTCAGAATAATTAGATGATATTTTATTAGTAAAACAATCAATTTTAGACACTTGGTCAAAGAGCCCCGAACTGTCAGTTTCCAAGTTGTTGTGTTAAACAGAAATTTAGCATGGTCTTTAATTAAATTTTATAAATTAAAATTGAAAAATATTAATTTTGTTTTACAATTTATATTAAAGTAAGTTGTAGATATTAATGTTGATATTATGTGATTATTCATAATTTTTTTTTCCCCCAAAAAAATCTCATAAAGGCTCGGCAATCATCGGACTGACCATCTTAAATATTTATATTAAATTCATATATACTAGACGTTTGGGAGTTAAGAAACATTGGTTGGGAACAAGAACAAGAATGTTTACTGCAGCAAGATTGTTACTTTTTTTTATGTATATCATTTTAATAATATTAGCATTTTAGATTAAAACATAATTTCACCTTTTTTACACTGGTTTTAAGAAATATTTTGCATCATCTTTATAAAATATTTTATTTTATTTTTACATTATTTTTAAGAAATTAATTTTGTGTTATTTCTTTTACATTAGGCAGGCCTATTTTAATAATTATTTTCTATTATTTTTAAAATTTTGTTAATAATTTTCTATGTGGTCACGTTTAGAGAGAAGCAGCAGCCAACTCTTCTTGCCAGCACCAAAATCTCTAGCGGAAATGGCCCAACAGTTGTTAATTCACAAACAAAGCAACCACAGTCTGACCATTTGGGAAATGGAACCAACAGGCACAGTAACCAGTCTAAACCCAAGACAATTACAGGTGTGTATCATACATAGTAATGTATTTGTTTTGTTATTTTATTTCACTGTATATTTTTAGAAGCTTGTTCATGATTTGTTAATTCTACGCCATTCTTATTTTGGTCCATCATCCGTCTACTCATTTACAACTTATCATTCTATCTACAATTAAATGGACAAAAAGAAGTAGTCACACAAAGAAACATTTCAAAATTCAAGAACATTTACATTGAAGTGATACAAAATAAAATAAGAGGAAGCATTAGTTCAATGGGGAGTCATGATAGCTCAGTGGTTAGTGAACTGTACTACAAAGGACAAGAGATCAGGTTCAATTCTGATCGACGGCTTCTGGGTTCACCCAGTCTTAAATGGGTACAGGATTTTTTTCTGAGAAAGTAAAGCGGCACGGACGTAATACCGACCACATTACCCCAAAAATCATGTAATGAAGGTCTGTAAAATTTATGGTCACTAACACCATATTCCCTATACGCCACTTGGCGCGACGGGGCTCTTGATGGATGATTAGATTAAATCAATGGCAGCTCACAAGCCATGTCTGGCTTGCCAGTCTATTTTTCTTGGCCCTTGAAGCATTCACAGAAACTATCTATCTATCTATTGACCTTTCGAGCTGTAGCCGGCCCATAGGGCATAGACCAAGATACTCCTTTTCTTATCTAAACTTTTATTCTAGCAGTTTTAAATTCTTTTAAAGATATTTTATCAAATCTCGTCATTTGTCTCTGTTCTGTGCAAGCAGCTCTATCTCGTGGAGGGAGCCAATTCCTGCTGCTCTTGCCTCTCTCATCAATGTTCTTCTCTGTGTCTCTCTGGGTCTTCCTCTTTTCCTCTTACCTGTTGTTTCCCACATGAGGGCTTGCTTTGCTATTCGGTTATTATCTCTTCTCATCACATGTCCAACATATGACCATCATCTTTTCTTTATTAATGAAAAAGCACAGAAACTACTACATAGATAAAAACCAAAGTTCCAGTTGGTTTGAAAGAAATAAACTATTGATGCTGACAATAATCAAAGATAAAAGCCTTTGTTTATAGTTGCCGCTGCAATGTTGCTTTCTGTCAGTGTCAGTGATAGCATGCAAGTATTATTGTCTTTTACTAAATCACATCAGGTAAATTTTTACGATACTCTAAAGAAATGCCCTGTCATGTCAAGTGGCGTATAGGGAATATGGTGTTAGTGACCATAATTTTTACAGACCTTTGGCACATGATTTTTGGGATAATGTGGTCGGTATTACATCTGTAATAAATTTTTTTTTCCCAGAAAAAAATCAGGTACCCATTTAAGGCTGGGTGACCCTGGAAGCCATTGAACAGGATCGAACCTGACCTCTTGTCCTTTATAGTCCTCCAGTTCACTAACCACTGAGCAATCACAGCTCAAATGTGGCAGTGCAGTGATTAAACAGTAAGAAGACCAAATATGCCTATCATTAGGGCAAATATTTGTTATGGCCTAAAAAATGTCAAATATGACCTAAAAATCATCAAAATATTCTGCATATATGACCTAAAATTTTATAAATTAAACCGAAATATGACATAAATTAATTACTCAATTGCTATTCAAAATGATGTTAAATTATCAGTTTTTAGAATCATAGAAGATAGATGTTTACATGCTGTAAATGAACTGAAAGTGGTATTTGATTTTCCATCTAAATATTTATTTTGAATTATGTTGTCTGAGTTATAGACTTGTTGTATTTATCCAGGCAAGTTTACATGCTCATAGCAATAAAACTACAGAGGCAATTTTATGTTCCTCATAATAAAAATATAGAAATGAAAGTTTTATTGTGCCTGGATTGATGACAAGAAATATGCATTTATGTCCCCAATTTGGTTAAAGTATAACCTAAACCTAAATTATGGTCAAAATATGCATTTATATGACCAATAAAAACAGTGTCAGAGTGTTCAGAAAGGCATGAAACATGTTGGAATTACTTTGTGTTTCAAAAATATATGCCAGGAAACAATATCTCTCTCTCTCTGTCTGTGATCAAGACTCAATCAGAGTAGGATTCCAGACTCTCTCATGAAGTCAGCTGTCTGTTTAAGTAATTAGATTGCCCCATATAGTGTCTCTTCCAGGGAGGTGGGTGTGGACCACATTGCTCTTCTCAGGTCTGTGTACTGGGGTAATCCTGTAGAACATGTTTTGTAGTCATATTGTCCAGTGTACAGTGGCATAGGCTGGTTGTATTTATTTTGAATTTGGTGAACATGTGATTTCTCATTCTATTGTGGCCAGTGCGTAGGCGAAGTATGATGACTTGATCCCTCCTTGATAGTTGGTGGTAACCGTCCCTCTCGTAATGCTTGGAAACAATATGACATGTCATAAAAATCCATTTTCTATAATTTCTCTGAGCATAGAAGGTTTATCCCTTACCAACCTGCTGAGTCAGTCGTAAGTTAAGGGCTTAACTTAAAAACACACATTGGGGGTTTAGCCCTGCGATTGAAATCCAAGTGATCAAAACACAACACAACAAGCCCTCATTAAAAGTTCCGAAAATACCAGACCTAAGGGTTGACCATGAAAAGGATGGATCAATGGAAGCACTAGGAAACATAACAGCAGCAGAGGTGATCAGAAGAGCAAAAGACAACAAATTGTATCTCCCCTCAACGCTGAAACGCAAATGAGGAAGGGAAGAAGAAGAAGTAAAAATCCAACCTTTACTTATCAGTGCCCATCCAGTTCTATAGAGTCTAAACATATGCACTGAAAACTGTTATCCATCCTTACCTATGCATGTGGAAGCTGGAAGTCTTTAAAAGAAATAGAGTTTGTTTAAAAGAAATAGAGTTTAAAAGAAATAGTTTAAACTAAATACATTCAAAAATGTGTACATAGATAAAGGAAGTGGCAAACAATATCATCCAAAATCAAGAAGAGAAGGTGAGAATTTTGTCAGCCCATGATGACAAGAAGGGACCCGCAATAGCTCAGTGGTTAGTGAACTGGACTACAAAGGACAAAGGGTAGGATTTGATCCCAACCGACGGCTTCTGGGTTCACCCAGCCTTAAATGGGTACCGGATTTTTTTCTGGGAAAGTAAAGTGGCACGGACGTAATACCGACCACATTACCCCAAAAATCATGTGCCGAAGGTCTGTAAAATTTATGGTCACTAACACCATATTCCCTATATGCAGCCACTTGGCATGATGGGGGTACTTTACTTTTTTTTTTGTAATGATGACAAGAAATGACCAGATAATCTCAAAGCAGAGTCCTTAAATGGGAAAGAACAGGAAAAAGAAAAAGAGGCCTACCTCAAGAGACAAACTTGGTAGCCATTGACTCCCTTACTGAGATTGAGAAGCTCACCAATAATACCCATAACAGAATTTCTTTGAACAAATGAACAATCTTCTACCTTTCAGCTCATGTGGAGCATGGTCTTCAACAAACACTTTCCAAGCTGTTCTGTTTCTTACCATTCTTTTAAGATCATTCCATGTCTTCCCCATCATCTTCATATCTGCTTCCATCTGTCTTCTCCAAGAATTTGCCTGGTCTTCCTCTTTGTCTTTTCCCTAGGGATTCCAAAAAAGGGCCTGTTGTGTAATATTCTCAGTTGGCTTTCGCAGTGTGTGTCCTATCCAGCGCCATCATCTTCACTGTATCTCATTATCCACTGGTATCTGACCGGTACATGTCCACAATTCTATGTTAGGGATTTTGTCCTGTCATTTCCATCCTTTTATTCTGTGTAAGCATCCATTAATGAAAGTCTGTATCTTCATGATTGCCATTTTTGTTGTTCTCCATATTTCACAGCCATATAATAAGACTGACTTAACATTGGACTTAAACATTTTTATTTTTGTATTTAACCTAATTTCTTTGGACTTCCATATGTTTCCCAGTGCAACAAATGCACTTCTTGCTTTTGATATCCTTATTTTGGTGAAATGAACAATATAAGTCTTATTACTGCCATGAGGAAATATAAACTGTGGTAGTGCGGCCAAGTGTTCCCCTTCATCTGGGCTGATTAAAACAATATAGAAGGGAAATGTGAGATGAGAAAAAGGAAGAAATCCGCAAAGGAAGAGGTGGAAAGACAATATAAGAGTGTGGACAGGTCTTTTTTCTACCGACTTTCAGACAGCTGTGAAAGACAGAGAGTTTGAGGCTGCTATTTGCAGGCCACTCATAACCCAATTGAAGTTTTAAAACAACTAAAAATGAAAATAGAACTGCTAAACATAATTAGAACAAGACAAATGAAATTTTTGGGATATGTTAAAAGACACAACAGCCTACTAAAGTAATATTGGAAGGGGAAAAACAAGGTAAAAGAGGCAGAGGCAGACCAAGACTAACATGGATGAGTAACATCAAAAGATGGACAAGTCAGCCTATGACAATCTGCACCATCAAAGCAAGAGACAGAGTAGAATTGCACTTTATGGTAGCCAACCTTCGATGTGGATACGGTACCCAATAATGATGACATAACCCAATGATTAGTAGACAAGCATGTGAGTCTAAGAATGAGTGATATTTATTGTTGTTAAAAGCTTTTGATAAACTGAAAAGCAGATATTTTGTTTTACTGCCAGGTAAACTACACCGCACTGCACAAGTTCAGCGTATTGGTGGCATGCCTGTAGTGATTTTGGAACCCAATCAACAACCTCGCCCACCAACCATTCGGGGCAATGGAACACTCATTAATAAGCAGGTCATTATTATTAATTAAATGTATATACAAAACAGGTATCCTTGCAGAATGCTGGTTGATTTATGGCTTAACATTATGTCACACAAAGATCTTCACAAAAAATACCTGCACTAATGACATCATATTAGAGGTTCTAAATTTAAAGATGGCGTTGGATAGACTGACTATGTTCCGAGAATGCCTCAGACAGCTATATTGTGAGTAGTCACTCCAGATACAACAGAACAAAAGGAAGACCAAAAGAGACATGGCTTAAAATGGTAAATAGAGAATTGAAGTTAAATATCAACACATGGGGTGGGCTTGAAGGCTGGCTCAAGACAGGCAACAGTGGAGATCACGTGTGATAGCTTTGTGTGCCAAAGGTCATGATGAGGACTAAGTAAGTAAATGTAAACACAATCATAATGGCTTATAACTTCCTGTCTCTAATAGTTTAGTTTAGTTTAGTTTAGTTTTATTTTTAGTTTAGTTTAGTTTAGTTTAGTTTAGTTTAGTTTAGTTTAGTTTAGTTTTGGTTCTGGTTCTGGTTTAGTTTAGTTTAGTTTAGTTTAGTTTAGTTTAGTTTAGTTTAGTTTAGTTTAGTCAACGGATCATCCTCATTGCACGTCAGATAGGTCCATAAGCTCTCAGATCTTCTCCCCAGTAAGTCCCTCAGTGTGGAGACTGATAATTCCAGGTCTGTGTTGATTTGTTACTCATCTGTGTTTCCCTGTACAGCATTCATCTCTGGCATCCCCATTTTGACCTGATGTTCATGCAGTCTGAGCATTGTTGTAGATTCGTGATTATTGACTGAATCATCAGCTGGCGATACTGACCAATGCACTTTCTATCCTAACAGCACTAAAAAAACCCAGGAACAGCGAGCTAGAATACCTGAAAACAACCCTTGAACAACTGTGCAATAACTTCCAGAGAATGGTCACCCAATGGACACCATCACACTGTAATATACAAGAAAACAAATGTGCAGACAAACTAGCCAAGGTGGGAGGACGATTACCACAAGAGAATCATTTGGTCAGCTATGATGAAGCCAAATCCACTATCAAAGTCCAATATCATGAAAAATGGAAACAGGACCATCCATAGTATAACAAGAGGGACAAATACCTCCAACTATAAAGGAGAGATCAAGTCATCATACTTTGCCTACGCACTGGCCACACAAGAATGGGAAATGGGACAGAATGGGATCCAAACTCAAAGTAGGATCTAACAGCCAATACCACTGTACCCTACATGACATGACAAGAAAACACGTCCTATAGGATTGCCCGCAGAACACAAGCCTGAGAAGGTCAACATGGCCCACACCCACTATCCTGGAGGAGAAACTCAATTGGGCACCTGAATCACTGAAACAGCAGCCTTCATAAGAGAGTCTGGAATTTTAGTCTGAATGAGCCATGATCGCAACAGTAGAAGAATCATCAGTGCACTCTGCCTTTGTGAGAGCATTCAGTGTGTCATCTCTGTCCACTGCACATCCGCCATCCATGGCAGCTGTTCCAGCCAAGCTGACAGCTCATTTGTTTCCTATCAAACCGGAGTGTCCAGGAACAAAGCTGAAACAGATCCCAATCAGACATGTTTTCTTTAGTGGCTCCAACCACTGCTTTCTTATTTAGCCTCCTTTGATTTTCTTGAGAATACTAACTGAATCACTCAGAAAGCACACTTGAGTTAAAGATTGTGTCTCTAGCCAGGCCATTGCTTTAGTTACTGCCATGATCTCCATGGTCAAACTTCTTGTAGTTAGAAATCACCACTTTCCTTCTTTACTGTTCTTACTCTGACCTGGACCATGAAAGTACCATTTTTCTCCTTTACTGTTCTTATTCTGACCTGGACCATGAAAGTACCATGTTCCTCCTTTACTGTTCTTATTCTGACCTGGACCATGAAAGTACCATGTTCCTCCTTTACTGTTCTTCCTCTGACCTGGACCATGAAAGCACCATTTTCCTCCTTTACTGTTCTTATTCTGACCTGGACCATGAAAGTACCATGTTCCTCCTTTACTGTTCTTCCTCTGACCTGGACCATGAAAGCACCACTTTCCTTCTTTACTGTTCTTCCTCTGACCTGGACCATGAAAGCACCACTTTCCTTCTTTACTGTTCTTCCTCTGACCTGGACCATGAAAGCACCACTTTCCTCCTTTACTGTTCTTCCTCTGACCTGGACCATGAAAGCACCACTTTCCTCCTTTACTGTTCTTCCTCTGACCTGGACCATGAAAGCACCACTTTCCTTCTTTACTGTTCTTCCTCTGACCTGGACCATGAAAGCACCACTTTCCTTCTTTACTGTTCTTTCTCTGACCTGGACCATGAAAGCACCACTTTCCTCCTTTACTGTTCTTCCTCTGACCTGGACCATGAAAGCACCACTTTCCTTCTTTACTGTTCTTCCTCTGACCTGGACCATGAAAGCACCACTTTCCTCCTTTACTGTTCTTCCTCTGACCTGGACCATGAAAGCACCACTTTCCTTCTTTACTGTTCTTCCTCTGACCTGGACCATGAAAGCACCACTTTCCTCCTTTACTGTTCTTCCTCTGACCTGGACCATAAAAGCACCACTTTCCTCCTTTACTGTTCTTCCTCTGACCTGGACCATAAGGTACCACTTTCCTCCTTTACTGTTCTTCCTCTGACATGGACCATGAAAGTACCACTTTCCTTCTTTACTGTTCTTCCTCTGACCTGGACCATAAGGTACCACTTTCCTTCTTTACTGTTCTTCCTCTGACCTGGACCATGAAAGCATCACTTTCCTTCTTTACTGTTCTTCCTCTGACATGGACCATGAAAGTACCACTTTCCTTCTTTACTGTTCTTCCTCTGACCTGGACCATGAAAGCATCACTTTCCTTCTTTACTGTTCTTCCTCTGACCTGGACCATGAAAGCACCACTTTCCTTCTTTACTGTTCTTCCTCTGACATGGACCATGAAAGTACCACTTTCCTTCTTTACTGTTCTTCCTCTTACATGGACCATGAAAGTACCACTTTCCTCCTTTACTGTTCTTCCTCTTACATGGACCATGAAAGTACCACTTTCCTTCTTTACTGTTCTTCCTCTGACCTGGACCATGAAAGCACCACTTTCCTTCTTTACTGTTCTTCCTCTGACCTGGACCATGAAAGCATCACTTTCCTTCTTTACTGTTCTTCCTCTGACCTGGACCATGAAAGCCCACAAGCACCAACTGTGCCGAACAATTAACCCATCAGTGTAAATGACTGCCTCATCCTCAGGTGAATTTTCATTGATCATGGTATGCACCCTCTGCCTCCGCATCTTCAAGGTTATGTTGCCTGCATTCTCTAGTCAAAGTGATGCAAACTAACAAGGATATAGAGCACTCTGCTGGCACACGTTTCCAATTTTCCTAAGTTTCAATGTCCCCAACAATGTTCTCAGCCCATGCCATCCATGTTCTTCTTCTTTTGAGCCTGATGCCCTTTCTCCTGCCAGTCTCACTGTGTAGTGTACGTTACACCCCACCACTGCCTCCATCCTAATTATCACTAAAGGTTGCCCCTGAGTGTTTGATTTTTTTTTTTTTCCATATACCATAGTAAAAATGATTACAGTTTCATAAAAACCACATAGGTTTTATTTTAAAATTCTGCCAATTTTCAAGGAATTTGTTATTTCTCTTATTTTTTCTCGTGATGGGGAAAGTTGTCTCGGCACTCGACAGAACATCAAAGAAACCGTTATAACATGGGAGAGTCACTGGGAGAGTCATAAATGGGAGCCGAACAAAATGGCTGATCTGATGGTTTATGGCTGTTGTATGAATTGACTAATGCTGTGTTTCAGGCTTAGAATCTGTTGTAAACCAGGAAATCATTACCTCATCACTGTGCGAACATACTGTTGTGTAGCAAAATTCCAAAGAAAGGTTTATTTTCCAATCTGAAAATATTACATCTAAGTGGTTTTAACATTTACTATGGTATCATAAACACATCAGTCACAGATAGACATCATAATTTAGAGTTAAAATTAATTCACATATTTTTAATATTGACGATGAAGAGTAATATTTCTGTTTTCTTCCTAGGCAGGGTCTATTCAGAAAGCATTAATTTCTCCATTTACATCATCTATCCAGGATCATCTCATCAATGGAGTGAGGGATCAGGTTTTTCTTGCTTCTTAAGTATGTAGCAAAAAATGTGTTTTTGTTTTATTTATTTTTATTAAAGAATGCATATAGAGTGGAGATTAAAGGGTTTAATATTATATATCTCAGTTTCAACATCATTCTTGGCTCTAAAATCATGCTGATGTCTGCCCTTGTTATATCAATTATTTTTGTTTATTTGAAAAACACGAACCCTCACAGCAGAACTGCAGAAGAAAGTACAAGCTATCATGAGATTTTGGACATCTCTAACTATGATTGTACCACACAAAATTCACAAAAGAATACAACAAACAATTGAAGCACATGTTGATCTGTTGTAAAGAAATGTAAAATGAGATGATTTTGCCACATATATCACTCATCTTGCCTAGCTCAGACCATTTTTCAGGGAACTGTGAAAGGAGCTAAAAGGAGAGGTAAGCAGAGATATAGATGGGAAAATAACATGAAATAATGGACAGGCTTTAATATTGCAGTCTCAAAGAATGAATGAAGATAAAAAAGAAAAGAAAAAGATTGACAAAGTCTGTCAGTGATGCCCTGATGACCCTCAGATTGACAAAGTCTATCAGTGGTGCCCTGATGAACCTCAGATTGACAAAGTCTGTCAGTGGTGCCATGATGACCCTCAGATTGACAAGGTCTGTCAGTGGTGCCCTGATGACCCTCAGATTGTCAAAGTCTGTCAGTGATGCCCTGATGACCCTCAGATTGACAAAGTCTGTCAGTGATGCCCTGATGACCCTCAGATTGACAAAGTCTGTCAGTGTTGCCCTGATGACCCTCAGATTGACAAAGTCTGTCAGTGATGCCCGGATGACCCTCAGATTGACAAAGTCTGTCAGTGTTGCCCTGATGACCCCCGGAGTTATACGATGAAGATGAAGGAAAAGAAGAGATACTTCATTCTGGCTTGAAATTTTCTGACTTGAAATAAAGTTGAATAATAAAATAGTATCAGATAGTTACTGTTTTATAAAAATAGTATTTCTCTACAAATAATTGCATCTTAATTTGTTGTTGTTGTTGCGTTCGTCAGCTTTAAACTCTGATGAAGTCCCTAGAGACTAGGAACTGAATTGTGCGTGTTAATCCATTTTTCCCTGGCAGCTGTGTGCACAGGGTCCCTTGCCGCACAGGCAGATAACTCCGACTTCGGAGGTACTCATGTTTTTTCCGTCGATGAGTAACTGACGTTTCAAGCCAGGCCTCGCTGTTAAGACCAGGGGTGGTTGTCGCAGAGAGAAATCATAAATAAAAATCCCAACCGGTGTAGCTGAGATTTGAACCCACAACCTCTCTGTCCCAAGGCTGGCATCTTACCTCGAAACCAACCAGTCCCCAAAGGACTTGGAATATGAGGAAACTGCAACAAGGAATACTTTTCATGCATAGCCTGCAATGGTTCCTGCCACCTATCCACCATATACCAGAAGCTCATGTCCTCCTGAAAGTGATGATCGTCATATTTCTTTAAAAATGTATAGCGCTTGATGATGTTAGGCCATCGTTGTTGACTCAAATTTCGAACATATAAACACACAGTTAGTCGTCAGATTATCCCTGTCGCACATTAAACAACAGACCGTAAGATTAGCATACGGCTGGTCTAGGGATTTACGATGAGCCATTATGATGACATAGCACACATAATAATGTCAGACGCACTGGATTGATGCGCCCTTTAGAATCCTGATTACTCTAGTGAATGTAGCCCACGACGAACAGAACACGGTGCAAATTCCTCAAAGAGATAAAACTGCGGCCGATGAAGCATTTCACATTAATGAATAACATGAAAATAACTTGTGTCAAGCAAATCCAACAATGGTCATTAACAGCACCAATGTGACGTAAAGCGCAGAACAAGCCTAGACGATGGAAGATTGCATTCACAACACTTGATTTGTTGAAAATAGATTATTGCCGGCGTACGACATTGTTTTATCGGTGCAGATGTAATAAGTAGATCATCATCCTGACTTTAACGCATAGGAGTGCAATGGAGAATCGAAATTAGTCAGACATCTAATGCTCTTTCTGCAGCGATCGAGAGAACGTGGACTAGATCCGCCATCTTAGAAACGGAAGATCTTAATTTAAAGCTATAGGATTTATGCCTGTATAAAAGATGTAAGAACATGCCTCACCTACAGAAATAAAGAAGCTAAGATAGCAATGATGGAGAATACTAGTAAAATGCCAGTTTTTTACACTGTTATCATTGGTCATATTTGAAACCTGACAATTGACAACTCTACTGCTCTCTATCTCTCCTACTTAAAAGATAAAACCAGTCATTGCTTCTGCATGATTTCTTAGCTCATCCTATTCTGTCATCCTCAGGTTACGTGTCCTTTGCAGAACCTTGCATTCACCATAGCCTGTCTGAAAGAATATCAGTCTCTAGCCAGATCTCCCACAGAACCTTGCATTCACCATAGCCTGTCTGAAAGAATATCAGTCTCTAGCCAGATCTCCCACAGAACCTTACATTCACCACAGCCTGTCTGAAAGAATATCAGTCTCTAGCCAGATCTCTCACAGAACCTTGCATTCACCACAGCCTGTCTGAAAGAACAGCAGTCTCTAGCCAGATCTCTCACAGAACCTTGCATTCACCATAGCCTGTCTGAAAGAATATCAGTCTCTAGCCAGATCTCCCACAGAACCTTACATTCACCACAGCCTGTCTGAAAGAATATCAGTCTCTAGCCAGATCTCTCACAGAACCTTGCATTCACCACAGCCTATCTGAAAGAATATCAGTCTCTAGCCAGATCTCTCACAGAACCTTGCATTCACCACAGCCTGTCTGAAAGAATATCAGTCTCTAGCCAGATCTCCCATAGAACCTTGCATTCACCACAGCCTGTCTGAAAGAATATCAGTCTCTAGCCAGATCTCCCACAGAACCTTACATTCACCACAGCCTGTCTGAAAGAATATCAGTCTCTAGCCAGATCTCCCACAGAACCTTACATTCACCACAGCCTGTCTGAAAGAATATCAGTCTCTAGCCAGATCTCTCACAGAACCTTGCATTCACCACAGCCTATCTGAAAGAATATCAGTCTCTAGCCAGACCTCCCACAGAACCTTACATTCACCACAGCCTGTCTGAAAGAATATCAGTCTCTAGCCAGATCTCTCACAGAACCTTGCATTCACCACAGCCTGTCTGAAAGAACATCAGTCTCTAGCCAGATCTTCCACAGAACCTTGCATTCACCACAGCCTGTCTGAAAGAATATCAGTCTCTAGCCAGATCTCCCACAGAACCTTGCAATCACCACAGCCTGTCTGAAAGAATATCAGTCTCTAGCCAGATCTCCCACAGAACCTTACATTCACCACAGCCTGTCTGAAAGAATATCAGTCTCTAGCCAGATCTCCCACAAAACCTTACATTCACCACAGCCTGTCTGAAAGAATATCAGTCTCTAGCCAGATCTCCCACAGAACCTTGCATTCACCACAGCCTGTCTGAAAGAATATCAGTCTCTAGCCAGATCTCCCACAGAACCTTGCATTCACCACAGCCTGTCTGAAAGAATATCAGGCTCTAGCCAGATCTCCCACAGAACCTTGCATTCACCACAGCCTGTCTGAAAGAATATCAGTCTCTAGTCAGATCTCCCACTTCTACTGTTAAGAACAAGGAATCTTTTATGTCTTGTGACCACCAGCTTTTTGGTTTACTCATGATGCATCCTGCAGGAACCATGCTTTTCATTATTGTTTTTTCCAGCCCACTGTGTCTTTTGACATGGCCATATTATTTTAATTTCCTCTGCAGAATGGTGTTTATAAACCAGTCCTTTTTAATGTATATGTCTTTTAATATGTCTTCATTGCTCTTTTTCATTATCCAAGACATCTTAAGGATTTTGACTTCCGTTGTAAAGATGGTGGATCTAGGTCATGTTCTCTCAATCGCTGCAGAAAGTGCATTAATTGGTCTGATTAATTTTGGTTCTCCATTGCACTTTTCTGCGTTAAAGCAAACATGATGATCTACTTATTACATCTGCGCCGCTAAAGCAAAGTCGTACACCGGCAACAGTCCCTTTTTGATGAATCAAGTGTTGTGAATGTGACCTTCCACCGTCTAGACTTGATCTGCGCTTTACGTCACATTGGTGCTGTTCATGACCATTGCTGGAATTCCTTGACGCAAGTTATTTCCATGTTACTCATTAATGTAAACTACTTCGTCAGCCGCATTTTTATCTCTTTAGGGAATTTGCACCGCGTTTTGTTTGTCTTAGGCTGCTTTCACTAGAGTAACCAGGAATCTGAAGGGAGCAAAATTGTTGTGTGTATGACATTGTTGTGTGCTACGTCATCGTAATGGCTTATCGTACGTCCCTAGACCAGCCGTACGCTAATCTTACGATCAGTTTGATGTGCGACGGGGATAATCTGATGACTAACTGTGTGTTTATATGTTCAGAATTGGAGTCAACAACGATGGCCTAACATAATCAAGCGCTATACATTTTTTAAAAAATACGACGATCATCATTTTCAAGAGGACGTGAACTTCCGGTATATGGTGGATAGGTGGCGGGAACAATTGAAGGCTATGCATGAAAAGTGTTCTTTGTTGCAGTTTCCTCATATTCAAAGTCCGGCTTGTTGCAGGAGCTACTGAGTTAAGTGCTCTGTGCACACCGTGAGTTGTGTATCTCATCTGTTTTGATCATGCTTCGATATTCCAATTGTTTACGATGAATGATGATATCGTATGACAGGGAACAGTTGGCTGTGTTCACTATCTGCTTGGTTTTGACCTGTGTCTTTTGGCATGTGCTGAGACTGCTACGATGGGGACTACAGTTACCTTTCTTTGTTTGGGAGATGAGATATTAATCCGGATGATTCCGCTGGCACAGGCGGTTGAGCAATTATGGATTTTAATTTGTTTGCAGTGATACTGGGGCCTTCCATAACCAAATAACCAACCAACCAACCAACCAAATCTTAATGATTTTTCTGTAGCATTTCATTTCAAATGAATCAATTATCCTTTTTGCTGTTTGCAAAATTGTCCATGACAAATGTTGTGTTTAGTCTGATAGGCAGGCAGTCAACCAGTGCCACTACATTATTAGTGATGGCACTACTTTTGTTTCTCTTTCTTTCTTTCTTTCTTTACTTCTTCTTTTACCCGTTTGGGTGTCAAGGGAGATACAAAGTTCTGGTTCTCACCCTTTTGGGAGCTTTAATCATTGTCAATTGAGGCTTTTGTAACATTTCTTTGATGTTGTCTGTCCATCTTACTCTGGGTCTGCCTCTTGATCTTCTCCTTTCTTCTCTTTTAATATATGCTTTGTATGGTAATAAATCACACAGAATTTTTTCTAGATGGACAAACCAGTTTATTTGTTGTTTCTATATGTAGCTTAGGATTGGCTCAACACCTACTCTTTCTTTTATAATGTCACTTCTGATTCTGTCTTTTCTGCTTAATCCAAGCACTTTTCTAAGACATTGCATCTGTGTGGTTACATGTTTTTGTCTGTGCTTAGACGAAAGTAGCTTTTTATATTGGTATTGGTAGCATAATGTTGGAATGAATATACTCTGTATAAGATGTTTCTTGTTAGTAAAAGGTATTGCTTTGTGTTGACGTATAGGAGATAGCTTTCCCAATATTTGGTTTGCCTTATTGCATCATTTATTGCACACCACTTTTATTTACTAAATTTAAACAAGTGCTCACTTTTATTTTTCTCATTCCATAATTTGTTTCTTCTTTATTATCTTGCAATAATTAAACCTGTAAATTATTACTTTCAGGTCATGACATTTCAACAAAATCCAACAACAGTTCAGTATCAGCAATGTAATTCATTATGCACAAATTTACCTCCACCATCATTTTCTGTTTAAGTGCCAAAGTATATAATGAATTATGGAAAAATTATTCATCTTTTGAGACTATATAGACGGATCACACTATATAGACGGATCACACTATATAGATGGATCACACTATATAGACGGATCACACTATATAGACGGATCACACTATATAGATGGATCACACTATATAGATGGATCACACTATATAGACGGATCACACTATATAGATGGATCACGCTATATAGATGGATCACACTATATAGAGTGAAACAACGACCTACAAGCAATTACTGACACTACCACATGATATTGGGTGGAGCAAAACATGAATCAATATACTGCTGGACCATCAGTCAATATCTCCAATCAATCATTCATAATATTACCAATGTAAAGGTCAAGTTTATTTGTGATAGCTGGAAATACACTTTGTCTGTTGTCCTGTCTTTCTTGCATATTCATCATGTCTTTTATTGAAAACTTACTGATACTGAGCTTGGAACTAAAATTGATCCCAAAAAATGTAAGGATCATGTTCCTTTTCAGAAGTAAAGAAATTAGAATGTCCATTCTAGAAACAGCCATGGTGCTTTTTAACTTGTGCATGTTCCATATCATTCATTTTCCTTCTTGTCAGCATGTTCCATATCATTCATTTTCCTTCTTGTCAGCATGTTCCATATCATTCATTTTCCTTCTTGTCAGCATGTTCCATATCATTCATTTTCCTTCTTGTCAGCATGTTCCATATCATTCATTTTCCTTCTTGTCAGCATGTTCCATATCATTCATTTTCCTTCTTGTCAAGCACAGTTTGTAGGGAAGACTATTTATTCATATTTTTATTGTTGTTTCTCTTTCTAGTTCGAAATTATTATTTATTATTTTTTGTTTTAAATACATATCTGTGTATGTGTGTTGTATGTTTGTTCCTGCAGAAGGCCTATTGAGCCGAAATGTTGTTCTAGTTTGTGTCGTCCACTTGTTATGTTAAGCTTTAACCATACTGTTTTTTTTTCTTTTTTTTTTCTATTTTCATTTCTGCTTTACTGGACTAAACAAATATTTTTAACATTAATATATATATTGTCAAAAAGAATATGTGCATATGTCAACCATGTAATGAAAAGAAATAAGAGAAGCACAAAGCAAGTCCTCAAATGAGAGACAATAAGCAAAAGAAGAATAGGCTGATCTAGAAAAACAGTAAGAAGAGCACTAAAGGAGGTGAGTGAGCATCAGTTTCCTGGCTGAGACAAAGAGTTATCCAAAATAGGGACTTGTGAGACTAACTGTTGTGAGTAAAGAGTTTCATCATTTTATGGTTAATACCCATATTTTTCAAAAGTGACTGGGTAGAGACAGTAGATTCGACCAGAAGTGTTGTAAGTGCAGTTATTTTATGCCAGATATATATTGTAATAATGTATTGTCCTTCTGGGTCTTCCTCTTGTCCTCTTACCTGTTGTTTCCCACATGAGGGCTTGCTTTGATCATATGAGAAGAGATAATAACCGAATAGCAAAGCAAGCCCTCATGTGGGAAATAACAGGTAAGAGGAAAAGAGGAAGACCCAGAGAGACACTGAGAAGAACACTGATGAGAGAGGCAAGAGCAGCAGGAATTGGCTCCCTCAATGAGATAGAGCTGCTTGCACAGAACAGAGACATATGGCGAGATTTGATAAAATATCTCTAAAAGAATTGAAAAATGCTAGAATAAAAGTTTAGATTAGAGAAGGGGTATCTTGGTCTACACCCTATGGGCCGGCTACGGCTCAAAAGGTCAATAGATAGATAGATAGATATGTTGTAAGCTTTAAAGTTCAATGCAGCAGGAGGTCGATACCTCGGAGTCATGACCCAAGTGGACCCACCTCCCCTAGAGTGTCAAGAAGCTAAAAGGCCTAAACACTTGCTCGATGGGTTTACTTCTGGTTCTGATTGTCTCCTGCTACTAAGCTCTGTATGAAAGTTTCCTTTTAGAATAGGCAGTAACATAATTGTTATGGGTGATATGGTTAGTATTATGCCAGGTCATCTTACTGTAAAAAATCTGGTCCAAGATAAAAGTTGAATGAGCCATCAATCAAGATCTAACCTGGCCTCTTGTCCTTAACAGTTCAGTTCACTAATAAATGATCTACTGTAGCTCTCAGAACTAGTTGCTGTGCACTAAACCTATAGCACAATAGAGATGAATGTCCCAAATGATCTACTGCAGCTCTCAGAACTAGTTGCTGGTCACTAAACCTATAGCACAATAGAGATGAATGTCCCAAATGATCTACTGTAGCTCTCAGAACTAGTTGCTGTGCACTAAACCTATAGCACAATAGAGAGGAATGTCCCAAATGATCTACTGCAGCTCTCAGAACTAGTTGCTGTGCACTAAACCTATAGCACAATAGAGATGAATGTCCCAAATATGCAACAAAGCAAGAAAGTCTTTGAATTCCATTTGTAATCAATCTTTGATGAGTGGATGATACTAAACTTGACCTTGACATTCAACAATTTTGCTACAAAATTTACCCAAAGACAATCTTGGTGTATGTTCAGTGTTCTTTAAAATTCTGACACTTAAATCTTGTGCGATTCAAGTTTCAGTCAAATTTTGGGACATAAATCTTGTGTGTGATTGATTCAAGCCTTAGTCAAATTTTGGGACATAAATCTTGTGTGTGATTCAAGCTTTAGTCAAATTTTGGGACATAAATCTTGTGTGTGATTCAAGCTTTAGTCAAATTTTGGGACATAAATCTTGTGTGTGATTCAAACTTTAGTCAAATTTTGGTACATAAATCTTGTGTGTGATTCAAGTTTTAGTCAAATTTTGGGACATAAATCTTGTGTGTGATTCAAGTTTTAGTCAAATTTTGGGACATAAATCTTGTGTGTGATTCAAGCTTTAGTCAAATTTTGGGACATAAATCTTGTGTGTGATTCAAGCTTTAGTCAAATTTTGGGACATAAATCTTGTGTGATTCTTCTTCTTCTGCTGCGATCATGACTCTTTCAGAGTAGGATTCTGGACTCTCTCATGAAGGCAGCTGTCTGTTTTAAGTGATTCGGTTGCCCCGTATAGTTTCTCTTCCAGGGAGGTGGGTGTGGTCCACACTGTACTTCTCAGGTCTGAGTACTGGAATTTTATGTGATTCAAGATTCAATTAAATTCTGGCACATAAATTTTGTTCTTAGTAAATATTGTACCTTTCTTTGTTGCATGTGTATTTCTGAAAAAAAAAAAAAAATGTTTATAATGATTCTTATAGTTCTTGAAGCCATGGTAACAGTGTTTGTTGAACTAGACCACTAAGGACAGGAGGTTAAGGTCATTATCTCAACCAATCAGTTTCCAGTAAGTGCTTTTTTCAGATGATAAAAGGTGACCAGGTGTGACTACAAGCCCAAAAATATTCTGATGGCCAAAAAAACATTTTTTTCTAACAAAGTTGTTTCTTTTTTCTCCTTTTGTTATTCCACATTTACTCCAAGCTCAATATCTTGTTAATGTCTGCTTTTGTGATTGTAACATCCTCACCACTATTTGTTCAAAAGTACTCCCTTGAACAAAATACGTTATTTTTGTATATATCTCTTCCTTAAGACAAAATCATATGGTGGCAAATTGTTATTGCACTCATCTATGTGTCCAGTGGTCTAGGTTTTTCTACAGCACTCACCCTTTTGGGTTGGTAAAAATGTGTTCTGTCACTATTTTATGACAAGCCCCAATGTCCGTGTCTTTTAGACGAATACATCCGACTTCAACATGATTTATTTTATTAACAATTTTGCCCAGGTAACAGTCATTTTTGGCCTGCTATTTTTTGCTTTCCACAGCGAAGAGTTCTTTAATGTGTGCAGAATACACAGAGGATCTCCTGCTTTTTCGCTGTTATCCACGATGGCTAGGTTCAGACCTCACTACCCAGAGCCGGAGAAAGGGCAAAACCACAAGGAACCACAGATTCTAAGAGAAAAAGTCCCATCATTTATGGTGGGATTCAAACCCATGATCTTCTTGTCCAGAGTCTGACATCTTACTCTAAACTACCCACTCCCCTGGTCCAGATTCAATTCCTCATTATAATTACTTTACTGCTATGGGGTCTACCTTTGAATATAAGTCTCACAGATTTACTCAGAGAATGTATAATGTGTTACTGATACAAAAACATTTTTTTTTAAAGAAATCACAATAATTTAAACGTTTTATATTATATTTTTGGTAGAAGTATATTTTTTAATATATATTTTTATTTATGTTACTTCTTTTATTTGTTTATAAAATAAATGGTGATTATTAAACTTTGCTACATGACTTTATTTGTTTATGTGTGTAATTAGACATGTTTTAAAAAAAAAATAAAGAAATAATAAACAATGAACATCCATTGCAGTACGCAATTTTTTAACAAAATAGTTTCCCTCTTGTATGAGAATGCCATAATTTGTACGGATTTTTCTTTAAAAAAAAAAGGCACTTGTAAGCCACACAGCCACACAAAAATTGATTTCTTCAATCAATCTTATGGGAGCAGAACATTATTAGTGCACACACAGTTTTGTACTTTTCAATAAATACATATGCAGTTTTAAAGTCTATGCAGTAAGTGTTAATTAATTTTGCACTACAAATAAGAAGCTAGTGCATATTAAATATGCATTGCAATGTGATAGAAGGTGTGCATTTGTGTAACATTTATCCATAGATTAAATAATGATTTTATGGCTAATGCATTAATGGATTATTAAAATGTGCTGTTTAATGTTAATAAATCTAATATTGTAATTTTATTTCACATAAAATTGACTTGTATGGTTTTCCCAGTTTGTAATGGTTTCTTTTATCTTGTAAAATAAATATGAAATTGTATCTAACAGCCAAATTATTGGAGAAACAAGACAAATGAGGTTTTGAAATAAGCCTTCTTCAAGTACAGAACAAAAAATACGCAAAGGCCAACACGATAGACAAATACTATTCTACAATAATCAAACAAACTAACTAACTATTATTTGTTCTGAGTACATCAACAACACCAGTATTTTAAACTGATAATTTTGATATATTTTATTTGATTATTACAGAAAAAGTAAAGTACCCCCATCAGGCCAAGTGGCATATAGGGAATATGGTGTTAGTGACCATAAATTTTACACACCTTCGGCACATGATTTTTGGGGTAATGTGGTCAGCCCATGCCACTTTACTTTCCCAGAAAAAAAATCCGGTACTCATTAAAGGCTGGGTGGACCGGAAGCCGTCGGTTGGGATTGAACCTTCCCTCTTGTCCTTTGTAGTCCACTTCACTAACCACTGAGCTATCGCGGCTCCCGATTATGACAAAAGCAAATTAATATAAAGATAATTTGTAATTTATCAAATTTCATAAAATGTTCATAGATAAAGATAATTGACATTGTACCCGGAAGTCCAGAGCAGATAAAAATAATGCATGCCAAGTTGTACCATCATTAAGGAATTAAAATATCAAACGCAGCAATGACTTTCAGAAACCGTGATAAAATATGGAAATTAGAAGTACTAAGCACCAAAAACAAAGCTCAGTATTTTCAAATCCAATGTATTATCTACCCTTACTTATGCATGCAAGAGCTGGAAAGCTAAAGAAAATGGAAAATAAATTAGATGCATTTGAAACAAATGCCTCAGGAAAATACTTTGTATGCAATGGAATGAGCTCAAGTTGGATGCAGATAAGAGTAATGACAATGCATCCAACAATATCATGTAATAATCAAGAGAGGAAGGTGGACATATGTTGTCATGTAATGAGAAGAGACAAGAAGAGAATCCCAAAGCAAGCCCTCAAATGGAACATAGATGGAAAATGAAAGAGGCAGACCTAGAGAAACAATTAATTGAGAGAACACTGATGCAAGAAACAACAACAGTGGGCACCAGCTCCTTTATCCAGGTGGAGAGGTTCACCCAGAACTGGGACAGGTGGCAACATACAATGTGGATAATGTGCAACGTCTGACACTTAATAACAAAGGTCATTGGACATGGATATTCTGGAATTTCTGTCTTATATTTTGGACATCTTGTTCCAAGTTGGTGTAATATAGATTGCTGCATTAAATTCAACCAGATGTTCCACTTTACAGATTCGCACTGGTGCTACTGAGTTTGTGTACTTGGCAGCATTTCTTTTTGGTGAATCAGACCATATGTATATGACCTTCCTCCATCATGAAAGTTGACATGCATATTACGTCATGACATTGAGAGCTGTTTAATAAGCAGAGTTGGATTTGTTTAAAACCAATTACTTTCATCTCCTTCATGTAGATTGTTGTGCCAAGTCAACCAAAGGTTCTACTTCAAGGACTGTGCATCAACACTATGGTGTATGTGCATCAGGCCGTGTTCTTTGGAAAGAATCATTGTAGGTGCGTCCATTGTTGACAATGTTATGCATGTTATGTCATAATGATGAATGGATATATATCCTAACCGTACACTTGAAAAGAGCAATGCTGTTTGTCAATCTGCAGCCCTGGTGTGACTCCCAGATCTTCTTCATGTTAGTCAAGAGAGATGTTGCCTAAATTCAAAGGAGCTATGAGGAGAACAGGGAAGACTTGTCAACAAGTTTATCATTGCACACTGCAGGATTTGCTGGGGAGAAGATCTGAGTGCTAAAAAACAATTTTTCAATGTGCAATAAGAATAATGTCAATAACCAACCTAATTTGTCCTATGTGCCCAATTTAATTTGGCTGAAAAAGGACAACAGATAGATAGATAGAATGGTACCATTTACCTGTTGAGTGTCTTTTAAATCTGTTGTCGCTGTCAACAAAGAATGATTTTAGTGCTGTTTCTTTTTTTCATTTTCTTAATATGAAAGATAAATGTCTTCCAATGTGCACACAAAAGCTCTGCAATTTTAATATTCATATATTTTCCACAAGTTTGTTTGAGGGCTTCCAGCTGATAGACATTCATTCTTTTTTTCAAAATAACATCAACACTTGCTTATAATATTCAGATTCTCAAGCAGTGTCTGAATATTTGTAGTTTGATCAAAATTCTATAGTTTCCTGTCAAAATAATTGTTCCGTAAAATGAATGCATTCATAGGAAATAAATAGAAGAATGTTCTGAAATAAACCATGCTATTCATCAAATCTGGTGAGCTCTAAGCATGTTCTGAAATAAACCATGCTATTTATCAAATCTGGTGAGCTCTAAGGATGTTTTGAAATAAACCATGCTATTTATCAAATCTGGTGAGCTCTAAGGATGTTCTGAAATAAACCATGCTAATCATCAAAACTGTTTCTATCGTTGTTTTATGGAAGGAAGGTCATTGAATAAGAATTGAAGTACATCAACTTCTTAGAACTTCAAGTGTCATTATTTTAAAAAAATTGATTTCCATTTTAAAGTTAATGAAATTATGTACATATACATAAATCAAACATATTTGGAGGGAAATACATGTCAGCAAAAAAAAAATAAAGCTCAACAGAATAATTTAGTAGTAAAACAAGAATTTCAGAAAACAGTAAAGGAATTACTTGTATGAATTAAAATATGGAAATATTTTAAAGTAACTAACCAGTTAAATGGAATAACAACAGCAAAAGTAAATAGAAAATAAGTATATACCTTTGCTGCACATGAAAATATGTACACTGTATGAATTATTATAATTGTCAACAGGGTTCATGTTTTTGTACTCTGTTTTCAGCTATAATGTTATTTATTTGTAATATGTAATCAGAATTATCATATGCAAAATGTTTCACTTTATTATGCATTGCACAATATATTCTGTTAAATATGATAAAATATATAATATAATATTTATTTAGATATAAACATAACATAAGTAAAATATTGTTTATGAATATTTGTAAGCAATTATTATATTTATATATGAACATAAAAAGTACATATATGTACTATATAAGTATATACACTTCATCTTTTTAACTTCTGTGATAGTTTGCTACAGGTTTCTCAGAAAAATGGATATATTTTGTTATGTTTATAGCTTTAATAAAAAAATATATTTATTCTAGAGCAAAAATGTGTTTGTTCATTTATCACAGTGTGGTTTAACCGCTCAATGTCCATGGACCACTAGTTTAACCACTCAATGTCCATGGACCACTGATTTAACCTCTCAATGTCCATAGACCACTGGTTTAACCACTCAATGTCCATAGATGACTGGTTTAACTCTCAATGCCCATGGACGACTGGTTTAACTCTCAATGTCTATGGACGACTGGTTTAACTCTCAATGTCTATGGACCACTAGTTTAACTCTCAATGTCCATGGACCACTGATTTAACCTCTAAATATCCATGGACAAATGGTTTAACTCTCAATGTCCATGGACCACTGATTTAACCTCTCAGTGTCCATGGACCACTGATTTAACCACTCAATGCCCATGGACCACTGATTTAACTCTCAATGTCCATGAACCACATGGAACAAGGAAGCCATTACTTGTATAAATATAAAACACAATTATAACAAACAGGTTACATTTGAGAGAACTTTAGAGAAAGAAATACTTTTCTCCATTACAGTAATTAGGAAAATTCATGTGAATATTAGAATTAAACTCCTTGTGGCTTTATGGCATTTATCACATTGCTATCTTTTATGTAAAAAAAAGTAAAGTAAAGTACCCCAGTCACGCCAAGTGGCGTATAGGGAATATGGTGTTAGTGACCATAAAGTTTACACACCTTTGGCACATGATTTTTGGGGTAATGTGGTCGGTATTACGCCCGTGCTGCTATACTTTCCCAGAAAAACATCTGGTACCCATTAAAGGCTGGGTGAACCGGAAGCCGTTGGTTGGGATTGAACCCTACCTCTTGTCCTTTGTAGTCCAGTTCACTAACCACTGAGCTATCCCATCTTTTATGTAGATTAGAATAATGTTTGCTTACATTGCATTCCTTTAAAACACATATGCCTTGTCCTGTCCCATCTGCCTATCAGTTTTCTGTCATTTAACAGCTCACCGTGTAGATGTCAAATATCAAAGAGAACCTGCTTGGCTGCAGCACTGAGGATAAGACCAATGCAGTTGTTGAATTCTTATTCAGTTTGCAGGGCAGGTCTAATAGTCACTGGTGGGATCTACAAAGTTATTTGTGTCTGATGTTTAAAGCTCTTTGTACTACTTTAGAAATGCATCTCCTACCTCTTGGCTGTCAATAAGGTGTTATTGTGCTACAAAGAACCTGCTTGGCTGTGGCATTAAGACAAAGACCAATGCAGTTTTATAGTTCGTTCACAAATTCGTGCCCACAGAGTTGATCAATTATCTTGGAAACTGTTTGATGAATTTCTTTAACTCTTTTTCATGAAATCTTACTTTTTCACCAACCTTCAGATGTTTTAACATTTAAGTACAAAGGTAGTCTGAATCTTTCACAAATCATTTTTTGTTATATAATTTTAGGAAAATATCATACCGCATGCTATAAACATTAGATTTTAAGATAAATTAAGTTAATATTCTAAACCAAGGGTGTTTCCGTATTACATTGAATAGGTCAAAATTTTTTCATTTCATTTTATATCTTCATCATAGAGTTAGGTAAACTTCCTTGCTTGACCGTCACCTCTGCAGAGTCAAAGTTCTGTCCTATCCATCGATTGAAAGACTTTCTATATATATTTAGAGCTGCCCATGTTCTGTTTTCTGTTTTTTTTTTATATCGTAATATAACCGACACCTTTTAGATTCCTCGCAGAAGTGCATGTACAGTAACACAGTTACCTTTTGTATAGTGATGAATTTACACTTTAAAATCTTCATGGTTTTAAAAATCAAGTAGTCACTCCACAACAGCTTACAAATTATCACACATACAGGAATATTCATTAATAGTAAATATTTTGTCAAAATACGCCTCTGGGCCAATTTAACGAGAAACCAGAAATGAAATTACCAAAAAAAACATCAGAGTGGCATGCGTCTTACAATTTAAAAGTGTACGAAATGGTGCTAAGATTGTGTGGTGTGCATGTGAAATTTGCCTTTTTAATTGGAGAGATTACTACAAAAAATATGGGTATTGTAAAATCCTAAAAGTTAGGACAATCAAGAAAATCATATTTTTATATACCTCAAATAAGCAAAAATCTTCCCTAAATGCATGACAGTAGGGTAAAAAATCAGACTGAAGGTCAGTGAAAAAATAATATTTCACGAAAAAGAATTACAGAAATTCATCAAACAGTTTCTGAGATAATTAATAAACTCTGTGGGCACAAATTTGTGAATGAACTATAGTAGACTCTTATTCTTTATTATCAAGGCAGACATTTCACACCAAAAGATGCAGATACTGTGGCTTCCTATAAACTAATGATACAACGTATTCATGCCCACTTAATGAGTGCACGCTGAAGACAACAAAGAAATAGATATTTATTCAGTCTGCAGAGCAGGTTTATTGTGCTCTCAAGTCAAGGTATGTGTGCAGCATGGACATTCTAGAAAGCCTCCTACACTATTACTAAAAGATGTTTTTATGTAGTTCAGAAGTTCTTAAATGTTATGTAGAGTCAGTCTTAATATATGGATATGAATGAATCATGCACAATAGGACAACAAACAAGAAAATCACTGGAGAAATGTGGTTTTACAGAAGAATGTTGAAAATACCATGGACAGCTAAGAAGTATAATGAAAACGTTCTGAAAGAGGCCAAAGCAAAACGAGAGCCAATTTCCAATATTAGGAAGAAACGATCATCATTTTTTTGCCATGTAATGAGAAGAGAACAGCTGGAATATATTGTGACAACTAGGAAAATTGAGGGACAAAGAGATAGAGGAAAACAAAGAGAAAAAAATACCAGACAACTTAAGAGAATGGCTTGTCAGAAGGTCAACAATAGAAATGATAAATAACTGTCAAGATTGAAAATTGTGGAGAGACATGATACCTACGCCAGCAGACTCGGTACATGATGATGATGTAGTCCAGTTTGTTTCCACAGTCTGGCTATCTAAAGGTAGGGGTAGAATAAAAAAGGTAGATATTAAGAGGGGGGGGGGGGAGAGAAAGGAATGGTGAGTAATGTTATTTTTTTCAAAAGGAGGCAGTAGGATAAGAAAAAGATTGGATAAAGCAGTCAGATAAGAAAACAATATATATGGACTTTAAACAATAAAAAAGATGAACAAATAAAACTTTGCACATGTGCCACAAATACAACAAATGGAGATCCATCACAACTAACTTTTAATGTACAAGAAGCATTCTTCATATCCTGTCAACAAGATGCATTCTTCATATCCTGTCAACAAGCAGCATTCTTCATATCCTGTCAACAAGAAACATTCTTCATATCCTGTCAACAAGAAGCATTCTTCTTATCCTGTCAACAAGAAGCATTCTTCATATGCTGTCAACAAGAAGCATTCTTCATATCCTGTCAACAAGATGCATTCTTCATATGCTGTCAACAAGAAGCATTCTTCATATCCTGTCAACAAGAAACATTCTTCATATCCTGTCAACAAGAAGCATTCTTCATATGCTGTCAACAAGAAGCATTCTTCATATCCTGTCAACAAAAAACATTCTTCATATCCTGTCAACAAGAAGCATTCTTCATATCCTGTCAACAAGAAACATTCTTCATATCCTGTCAACAAGAAGCATTCTTCATATCCTGTCAACAAGAAACATTCTTCATATCCTGTCAACAAGAAGCATTCTTCATATCCTGTCAACAAGAAACATTCTTCATATCCTGTCAACAAGAAGCATTCTTCATATCCTGTCAACAAGAAACATTCTTCATATCCTGTCAACAAGAAACATTCTTCATATCCTGTCAACAAGAAACATTCTTCATATCCTGTCAACAAGAAACATTCTTCATATCCTGTCAACAAGAAACATTCTTCATATCCTGTCAACAAGAAGCATTCTTCATATCCTGTCAACAAGAAGCATTCTTCATATCCTGTCAACAAGAAGCATTCTTCATATCCTGTCAACAAGAAGCATTCTTCATATCCTGTCAACAAGAAGCATTCTTCATATCCTGTCAACAAGAAACATTCTTCATATCCTGTCAACAAGAAACATTCTTCATATCCTGTCAACAAGAAGCATTCTTCATATCCTGTCAACAAGAAGCATTCTTCATATCCTGTCAACAAGAAACATTATTCATATCCTGTCAACAAGAAGCATTCTTCATATCCTGTCAACAAGAAGCATTCTTCATATGCTGTCAACAAGAAACATTCTTCATATCCTGTCAACAAGAAGCATTCTTCATATCCTGTCAACAAGAAACATTCTTCATATCCTGTCAACAAGAAACATTCTTCATATCCTGTCAACAAGAAGCATTCTTCATATCCTGTCAACAAGAAGCATTCTTCATATCCTGTCAACAAGAAGCATTCTTCATATCCTGTCAACAAGAAGCATTCTTCATATCCTGTCAACAAGAAACATTCTTCATATCCTGTCAACAAGAAGCATTCTTCATATCCTGTCAACAAGAAGCATTCTTCATATCCTGTCAACAAGAAACATTCTTCATATCCTGTCAACAAGAAGCATTCTTCATATCATGTCAACAAGAAGCATTCTTCATACCCTGTCAACAAGAAGCATTCTTCATATCCTGTCAACAAGAAGCATTCTTCATATCCTGTCAACAAGAAGCATTCTTCATATCCTGTCAACAAGAAGCATTCTTCATATCCTGTCAATAAGAAGCATTCTTCATATCCTGTCAACAAGAAACATTCTTCATATCCTGTCAACAAGAAGCATTCTTCATATCCTGTCAACAAGAAGCATTCTTCATATCCTGTCAACAAGAAACATTCTTCATATGCTATCAACAAGAAACATTCTTCATATGCTGTCAACAAGAAACATTCTTCATATCCTGTCAACAAGAAGCATTCTTCATATCCTGTCAACAAGAAGCATTCTTCATATCCTGTCAACAAGAAGCAATGATAACATTCCATTCCCCATTCCTTAATGTCTGCAATTAATTTCTTACTCAATATGTGCAGATGATTTAAATGACAGCCTTATTACTCATAGCTTCATATCATGATTATAAAAACATAACAGTTGCATGTTACAATTTGAAATCATTATAGTTTTATATTTCGACTATAAAACCTGTATAGTTTAATATTTGAATTCTAAATCCATAATCATAATAGTTTCATTTAACAAATTCAAAAACAATATTAATTTCATATTACAATTGTAAATTAATTATCAAAACTCACATAAAACAAATGTTTTATTCAAGCAAACTGCTAACATATGATATTAATATAGATATCTATGTGCATTAACAATATTTAATTTTGTGAGCAGGTAATAGAACAAAAAAACAAAACAAAAATGTTCAGTGAATATAATATTGGTCACATAATTTATATAACAAAGATACTCACCAAGAACAGAGCAAGATACAGAATTGGTCCAGTACCAAATCTAATGCTTAATAGCAAAGATCATCGGAAATGTAGAGTTTAGAATTTATGCCCTATGTGCTGTCTTCGACTCAACAGTAGACAGAATTTAATAAAAATAGTTTACTTACTGTTTATATGGAACAAACATTAATTTATTATCTGACTTGATGATGTAATAATAAATACAGTAATGAAAGCTTTAGAGCTGATCAAACAACCTTAACTGATCAAATTCTTTCAACCTGAAATGAGTATGTTGGTAGTTATTGTGCTCTCAGAACAAAAATAATAAATCTTTGAGTAGTAATAATGATGCCTTCACAACAAGACATAAAAGTTTCATGAAAAGACAATCTCAGAACCAGATTTAAAAAAACTTTTTGAAAGACCAGATATAACAGTTTAATTAAAAGATTTTTTCTGAAAGAATATAAAAGTTTTGAGAGTAAAAAAAAAAACTCTCAGAAATAAATACAAAATTTACTTTAACATAATACTCTCAGAACCAGATATAAATGTTTCATTAAATGTCACTCTTAGAAGAACCAGATATAAATGTTTCATTAAATGTCACTCTCTGAACCAGATATAAATGTTTCATTAAATGTCACTCTTAGAAGAACCAGATATAAATGTTTCATTAAATGTCACTCTCTGAACCAGATATAAATGTTTCATTAAATGTCACTCTCTGAACCAGATATAAATGTTTCATTAAATGTCACTCTCAGAACCAGATATAAATGTTTCATTAAATGTCACTCTTAGAAGAACCAGATATAAATGTTTCATTAAATGTCACTCTCTGAACCAGATATAAATGTTTCATTAAATGTCACTCTTAGAAGAACCAGATATAAATGTTTCATTAAATGTCACTCTCTGAACCAGATATAAATGTTTCATTAAATGTCACTCTCTGAACCAGATATAAATGTTTCATTAAATGTCACTCTCAGAACCAGATATAAATGTTTCATTAAATGTCACTCTCAGAACCAGATATAAATGTTTCATTAAATGTCACTCTCAGAACCAGATATAAAAATTTCATTAAGTGTCACTCTCAGAATCAGATATAAAAGTTTCATTAAATGTCACACCCAGAACCAGATATAAAAGCTTCTTTAAAATGTCACACTCAAAACCAGATATAAAAGCTTAATTAAAATGTCACACTCAAAACAGATATAAAAGTTTCATTAAATGTCACACTCAGAACCAGATATAAGAGCTTTATAAAATGTCACATTCATAGCCAGATATAAGAGCTTCATAAAATGTCACACTCAGAACGAGCAATAAAAGCTTCATTAGAATGTCACACTCAGAACCAGATATAAAAGTTTCATTAAAATGTCACACTCAGAACCAGATATAAAAGTTTAATTAAATGTCACACTCAGAACCAGTTATAAAAGTTTCATTAAATGTCACACTCAGAACCAGATATAAAAGTTTCATTAAAATGTCACACTCAGAACCAGATATAAAAGCTTCATTAAAATGTCACACTCAGAACCAGATATAAAAGCTTCATTAAAATGTCACACTCAGAACCAGATATAAAAGCTTCATTAAAATGTCACACTCAGAACCAGATATAAAAGCTTCATTAAAATGTCACACTCAGAACCATATATAAAAGCTTCATTAAAATGTCACACTCAGAACCATATAGCTGCACTGACACTCTCAGAACCAGATACAAAAGTTGAGGAAAAAAAAAAGTCAGAATCAAATATAGAAGTTGTAGTAATACAATACTCTCACAACTAAATATACATGTTACACAATATCATTGATTATCTAAAAACTGAACATAAATGTTGAGATTTATATTTTTTTAAATACTAAATATAAAATGTTATAGCCATATGTACAATCACAGAACACATACAAAGGTCCCAGTAATATCTATTTTCACAGAGCCAGACGTTAAAGAGATTTAACAACATTCAAAGTTTGGTATAAAAACCTGATTCAGCAATATTATTTTCTGATTCTGATGAATATGATTTATTAGCACTACCATAGTTGGCCTTGCTTCCATTAGCATCCTTATTGTCCTGTACTATTGCTTTCTGTGGAGACATATCTATATTAGATTCAACGTCTCGTCGCCATAGTGCAGTCACCTCTTCAAATGTTTTTCCTTTAGTCTCCGGAAGAAAAAAGAATGTGAACAGAAAGAACAAAACCAGAAGAACTGTAAATGGAATGAATGTGTAGTCTTTCAGAGCATCCTGGGAAAGATAAAGTTAAGATTTATAATATTTCTTGTTATCTAAAAGATGATTAGATATTTTCATCATTTCTTACTGAAATCACATAGTTCTTGAATAGTTGAACAATGTAATCCTTTTAATACTTTTTGAACTGAAATCATTCAATCTTTGAATACTTTCTTTGACTACATCTTCTACGTCTTTTGAGTACTTTTTGTGATTGATTCACATCATCTTTCAGTACTTTCTGCAGTAGATTCACTTAGTCTTTAAATACTTTCCATAATGAATTCACATAATCGTTTCAGTACTTTCTGTAAAGGAACCATATTATCGTTGATACTTTTTGTAATTAAATCACATGGTCATTGAGCACTTTCTGAAATGCAATGAATTGAATGTCATCTGAAGTCTTTATAAACTTTTAATCTTTTAATCTAAACATAAAGTTTTGTTTTGCTTTGATAGTTTCACAATTCTACTTGAATGGTGGCTGTCAAATATTAGAGCCCCAGATTTGCTGCTTCAGCAATATCTGTACTACATTCTAATAAAAGCTTCACTGAGAAACTTCAATATTTCTATATGTGTCAAGCATTACCCACTTTTTCTTCTTTTCCTTCTCTTTTTACATCTGGTGTCAAGGGAGATAAGTTCTGGCTCTTGCTTATCTGGCAGTCTATCATAAATACCTGGTATTGAGTTTCTCTGATGTCACTTCAATATAATCTGGGTTTGCTTCAAGATCTGTGTCCTTCTCTTTACGCATATGCCTTGTAGAGTATGGCATTCAAAGGCATTCTATCCAGGGAGGAACGTAAATAATTCTATTTGTTGTCTTTGCATGTAATTCAAAATTGGATCCATGTCAACACTCTCTTTTATAACCTAATTTATGATTTTGACTTTTCTGGTCCCTCCTTTCTCAGACATCTCATTTTTATGATGACTAACATTTGTTTACTGACTTCATTGTGATTGACTCTGTTTGATAGGCTCATAAAGTGAGGATAAATAAGCTTTGTAGATGATTCCTTATGCTGATTGGCACTTATCCAAAACTGGGTTTACATACAATATTTAATAACTTGATGAACCTCCATAAATCGTTGTGCAGCAGTTGACCTCTATAGGTGGCAAGATTTTAATGCAGTTACAACAATTATTTTTCCTGTGAAGCCTGACTAAATGGACCATTCTAAACTAAACAAATCACAAATTCACAATCACATACCATTTGCTATAATGGAATTTTAAAGGGAATGAGTTCACTGGCTATTTAATCATTATCAGATAAAACAACTAACATATTTAAAAAGATAAATTAATTTAAAGTATTATTATATTGGCATAAAATAAATTGGATCACAATTACTTACTTACTTATGATTGTACATAAAATAACATGTAGTAACAATTTATGTAGCCTGTATACAAAATATAAATAAACATAATTCTCCTTAACAAGAATATGTAACTTGTTATTGATGAGGAAAATTAAAACAAGAAATTATAAACCAAAAATCAATCATTAATAAGAACAGGTTCCTGTCGTCGTCATAAAAACTATACAGCAATAGGTGATGCTCATCAACAGACTTCAAGATTCCTTACCTGTAAATGAGGGAACACAAAACCCACAGTGAAACTGGACAACCAGTTGACAAGTACACAGATAGACATGGCTGTTGGCCGGGCCCCATGTGAGAACAACTCTGCCACAATCAGCCATGGAATAGAGCCTAAGAAGACAAATTAATGTTCATGTCATTGATGATTTTATGTTTCTGTTAGGAGATTGCATTTCTATGTACATGAAAACTTATCTATGGACATTATATTGTGTTTGTAATTTTTATAAAGGAAAATACTTGTCAACTCTTATAGGAAGCTAAATGGGCATAAATATGTTGTTTTGTGGTTTATGGCAAACTGCAATATCTGTGCCTTTCAGGCCAAAATATCTGACCAGCAATTTTGGTTACGTGACTGTCTTCCTTCTCAATCTCTACTCAATTAGTGGGAGGTGGAAAAGGACCTTCATCGCTTGTTGCCACTGATTCTGAAATACACAGCCAGTTATGAGTCATTGTCCACTTTCAATCTAAGTGTTGTCTAGCTTTTTGGGCTCTAATCATCATCTTGTTGCAGGTTGTTTGTAGAACATTGATTTCTTCACAGCCCACTTCAAGGGATTGCTCTCTTTAGTTTGATTGCCCACTGTCTCTGATGTTCAAGGTTCCCGGCCTTGAAATCTCATTTTTCTTGATCCACCCCTGTCTTGTCATCCTGGGATAATACATTATTGTACTTTCCAGATGAGCATGTCTTTCAATGTGGTCTAATATTTCAGATTTTGTGTAGGATGTGTTTATTTTTTTTTTTAAAGCCGGTTTTCTTTAGAGATTTTAATGACTTCATTTGTTATATTTTCAGTTATCTAAAGTATTCTAAGAATTTTTTTAATTCATTTGAAATAAAAAAATTTTTAAAGTACTATTACACTGTGACATGTCCAGCAAATCAGTGGTGGATAAAATTTAAACAAAAATCAAATTATGAAGAGACAAAACAGGAATGACGGTAGATATGTTGGTGTAAAACTATGAGTCTAGTTACATGTTGAAGCTACAAATTAGATGGTTTGAACAACTAACAGGATACAGCAACACAAGTTAATAATAAGATGCAACAACAGGTCCAAGTATATCAAATAGTGCCTAGAGGACTGGGTGGTCTAGATGACTGGGTGGTCAAGAGGACTGGGTGGTCTAGATGACTGGGTGGTCTAGATGACTGGGTGATGTAGAGGACTGGGTGGTCTAGATGACTGGGTGGTCTAGAGGACTGGGTGGTCTAGATGACTAGATTGTCTAGAGGACTGGGTAGTCTAGAAGACTGGGTGGTCTAGAGAATTGGGTGGTCTAGATGACTGGGTGGTCTAGAGGACTGGGTGGTCTAGATGACTAGGTGGTCTAGAGGACTGGGTAGTCTAGAAGACTGGGTGGTCTAGAGAATTGGGAGGTCTAGATGACTGGGTGGTCTAGAGGACTGGGTGGTCTAGATGACTAGGTGGTCTAGAGGACTGGGTGGTCTAGAGGACTAGGTGGTCTAGATGACTGGGTGGTCTAGAGGACTGGGTGGTCTAGAGGACTGGGTGGTCTAGATGACTGGGTGGTCTAGAGGACTGGGTGGTCTAGATGACTAGGTGGTCTAGAGAACTGGGTGGTCTAGAGGACTGGGTGGTCTAGATGACTAGGTGGTCTAGAGGACTGGGTGGTCTAGAGGACTGGGTGGTCTAGATGACTAGGTGGTCTAGATGCTGGGTGGTCTAGAGGACTGGGTGGTCTAGAGGACTGGGTGGTCTAGAGGACTGGGTGGTCTAGAGGACTGGGTGGTCTAGATGACTGTGTGGTCTAGAGGACTGGGTGGTCTAGAGGACTGGGTGGTCTAGATGACTGGGTGGTATAAGGAAGACATCAGCCTCTTGACAGGAAGGTACCGAGTTCAAATCCTGCTACAAGCAGTTGGAATTGTTCACTTTGAATCCATGGTTTCTGCATTCTGATGTCTAGCCTTCTTGGAAAGTGGCAAAATGCAGGAAATCCTGTGTGCAATCATGCAGGTTAAAGAACCCGTGTCAGTTAAATGTAAAGAAAACAGGGCAGAGTTGTTAAGCAAATCTACTTATGCAGGAGACAGATGTGTCGGACCAAAAAGCACAGATATTGTGGTACTGCTGCAAACTAATGACACAACACATCCCCATCTATTTAATGGGTGACTGCTGAAAAGAAGAAGAAGAAGAGGAGGAAACAACGTTGAGCTGAAAGCAGTTGGTGACTCCAAACTGTCTTCTTGTGCCAGAAGTAATGAGCAAAAGCTAAGTTTATTCTACTCACTTTTCAGTGAAAGTAGGTCATGTGCATAAAGGTGATCCCTAGGTCAGAGCGTAGCTCATAGTTTAGAAGAAAAAAAATGTATTTTTTAATTGCAGCAATGACGAGAGGCAATCATCGTACCAATATGGAAAAAGAAAGGTAGCAAAAGAGACTGCAATCAATATAGAGGTATATCTCTTCTCAGCCATGTAGGAAAGCTATACGTCAAAATCTTGGGGAAAAGGCTGAGACCAATAATAGAACTACAGTTAAGCGATTCTCAAATGGGGTTCCGAAAAAACAGGATGTACTGACGCTCTATTCATATTAGAACAGCTTGCAGAAAGAAAAAAAAACAGAACACAATCAAAACTTATACATAGCCTTCATTGACTAGGAAAAAGTATTCGACAGAGGAAAGAGAGAACAACTATGGGAGATACTAACAACATACGGAGTAAGCCAACGTCTAACCAACCTAGTTAAAAGTCTCTACGTCAACAGCAGCTGCAGGGTCAGAACAGCAGCAGGCTACACAGACCACTTCGAAGTTAGATCAGGTGTAAGACAGGGGTGCGTACTACCCCCCCCCCCCTTACTGTTTATTACATACATGGACCATATATGCAAGCTAGCCAACCCATCAGAGACAGAGATCAATGAGCTTTTATTTGCAGACAATCAGGCACTAATACATGAAACAATAGAAGACCTACAAGAACACTTAAACAAACTCAACAGCTCAGGCACAGAATACAACATGAAAATCAACATCAACAAAACAGAAGTAATGAATGTTGCCAAAAATAAACAGAACATCAACATAACTATAGAAGGGAGGCAACTAAAACAAGTAGAGGAATTCAAATACCTAGGAAGTCTAATGACACACGATAATTCTCAAACAGCAGAGATAGAATCAAGATGCAACAAAGCTTGTCAAATCATCGGACAGTTATCACCACTATTGTCCAACAAGTAAATAACTCTGGAGGCAAAACGAGCACTATACAATACAATCTTCATCCCAACGTTGTGCTACCAATGCCAGACCTGGACCCTAGATGCAAGAACAATAAGAAAAATAACCTCTACTGAGGTGAAATGTGTTAGACGAATGACAGGAAACAGTCTGAGAGATAAGATCAGAAATGAAGAACTGAGAATAAAGCTAGGAATAGCCGCCGCCATAGAATATATAAGGAAACAACATATAAAATGGTTTGGCCACGTGACAAGGCAGAAAGAACAAAACACAACACAACGAGCCTTCAGCAAACGTGAGAATACCAGACCCAAGTGTCGACCATGAAAATATGGATCGATGGAATATTAGAAGCACTAGGAAACATAACAGCAGCAGAGGCGAACAGAAGAGCAAAAGACCGCAAATTATATTTCCCCTCGACGCTGAAAGACAGATGAGGAAGGAAAGAAGAAGACGAAGAATGACGAGAGATTTCACAGATTATATTCCCCATAAAGAGATGAAATGGAAATAAAATTAGGAAATATGAGGAAAACATCAGACACACCTACTCACTACCTCACAACAGGAGGCCCTGTGTGTGCTCTGTGCACATTTAAGGACCTTGGCAGTAAAAAGTGAGTAGGCCAAATATGGGCCACACCCCAGGGAGTATTTGTTAAGATATAAAACCCCCTCCACTTTCAGGGTCTTCACCAGTGCTGAGAAGTTTGTGTATCTGAACCAAAACCATCTTCAGTGCTTTTGCTAATGTCTTTTGTTGCATGCTGGGAAGGGGTTCTGATCACTATGGAGTTGTCCAATATGCAATGAAGTAGATTTGTCGACTAGACTAAGCTTCCCCCAGTGGTCCAAGGAAAAAGATAAACCAATTTGACAAAGATAGTAGGGAATGAAGCTGGAAGCCAATCCCAGTATGCAAGAAATATATGTGCTGAACAGTACAGCAGCTTGTTGTAAGCTACAATACAGTAACGCCTGTTTGACACTCTTTATAGAGAAGTAATGAACAAATGAAAAGACGATTAGAGGCCACAGAGATGGGATTTCTCAGAAGAATGTTGAAAGTTCTTGGACAGCTAAAAAGACCAATGAGGAAGTTCTCAAAGAGGCCATTACAAAAAGGGAGCTCTTAAAAAACATCAGAAAGAAGCAATCAACATTTTTCGGGTACATCATGAGAAGAGGAAAGTTGGAATACTTGGTTACAACAGGCAAAATAAAAGGAAAGAGAGATCGCGGACGACAAAGAGAGAAAATACTGGATAGCTTGGTGTCATGGCATGGAAAACAGTCAACAATAGAACTGACGCGATGCACTGTATGTAGAAGATTGTGGAAGGACATGATCACCTACAACAACTGGTATGGCAACGATGATGATGAAGAATGAACAGATGTTCTGCAATATGTGCCATTTTGGCATGCAAGGTTTCTGTTTTTGAGATTCTGGTTCTGCCCTATGTGCCGTCTAAGGACAATAGATAGCTAGAATGAACAGAAGTAATAATAAAATGCATTTTAAAAAAGAAAATAAGATGCAACTATGAAAGAAAGAAGGCAAGACTTATCAAAAGATAGATTAATGACATCTCAAATAACTCACACACAATATTATGTATGAAGAAACTGCAAAGACAGTTTGGAAGATTTCATTTTTCCTTTACCTGTTATGCACTAGAACAAAGTGGGAAAAAAACAAAATAAAACAGGCTTTCTTTGTCAGATATAACAGAGTTCGACATTTACCTGGTCCCACGGCAAAGAAGAGCATATACAAGAGCACACAGACAATGCTGGCAACTCCAAACCATTCAACTTTACTCTGATGAAACAAATGTAAAGGTTAGCATGAACTATTCTATTACTGGAGACATCGCAAAATGACATACATTTAAGAAGGTTACTGTGTCAGTCATAAATATGAACCAAAGGATGCAATAAAGTTTTAATAATATCAGATTTCTAAGGTAAAATAAATGTAATCATGGCGTAGGCCATAAAAGCTCAGAGTTTAGAAGCTTTTACCAAAGAGTGTAGGTACTTGAACCATCATCATCAAGTACCGGGACTGCTGGCGTAAGTGATCATGTCTCTCCACAATTTTCGATCACAAGAGTTATTTATCATTTCTGTTGTTGACATTCTACCAAGCCATTCTTTTAAGTTGTCTGGTATTTTTCCTCTTTGCCTCCCTCTATCTCTTCGTCCCTGAATTTTTCCAGTTGTTGCAATATATTCCAGTTGTTCTCTTCTCATTACATGACCAAAAAAATGATGATTGTTTCTTCCTAATATTGGAAATTAGCTATCTTTTTCGCTTTGACCTCTTTCAGAACATTTTCATTACTCTTCTTAGCTGTTCATGGTATTCTCAACATACTTCTGTATAACCACATTTCTACAGACTCCAGTAATTTTCTTGTCTGTTGTCCTATTGTCCATGATTCACATCCATATGTTAAGACTGGCTCTATATAACATTTAAGAACTCATAGTATCTTCCTCATTTTTTGGAAAGCTGCTTTTGCCTGAGCCATTCTGCATCTCACCTCTGTTGTACATCTTCCGTCTGAGGTTAACAAAGTTCCCAAATAGGTACTTGAATAAAAACACCAAATGACAGTGGTTGCCTATCACAATCTCAGATTTATTGAGCCTTTAGGCAAATTATTGTCATTCAGCGAGTGAGTGAAAGTAGTTCACGTGTAGAAATGTGTTGTCTAGGTCAGCACATTACTTATAGTTTAGGAACAACATTTTTTACAATTCCATTGTTGAAGAGAGATTTCACAAATTATATTTCCCTTAAATATGTCAAAGGAAACAATACTAAGACACATAACTACGGTAGCAGACACAGCATACTATAATAACTGTTTAATCTATCTATTATTGTCCTTTCGAGCCAAAGATGGCACATTGAGTAGAAATTGTAGACTCTAAGTTCTAGGATCTTTGTTATCAGGTGTCAGACCTTGCACAGGAACTGCATTGTATAATAAGTAGAGTTGCTCCACATGCCCCTGCTCTGGATAAGTCATCAAACTTGGTAAGGTAGCTGATGCCTACTGTTGGTACCTCTTGCCTCAGTGTTCTTTTTGCCATTTTAATAGGTCGGCTTCTTTTCCTGTTACTCTCTGGTTCCCTTTGAGGGTTTGTTTTGAAATTTGTGTCTCTTTTTCATCACATGGCCATCATAGAACCACTTTCTTCACTTAATTATAGATGACTGTTTAATATACGTCCAGCCTTAAATGGGTACCGGATTTTTTTCTGGGTAAGTAAAGCAGCACGGGCGTAATACCGACCACATTACCCCAAAAATCATGTGCTGAAGGTCTGTAAATTATAGGGTCACAAACACCATATTTCCCTATACGCCTCTTGGCGTGATGGGGGTACACTTTACTTTTTTTTTTTTTTTTTACTTTAATATAGGATAAAAATATTGACTATATGAAATACCACATATTGTTTATATTGTAACAATGTCTTGACATTGTAACAATGCCTTGACATTGTAACAATGTTAGAGAGGAAGAGTTAAATCTAATGATAGTGCTGTTGTTGATAAATCCACGCTGATAGTTGACAAATTTACTATGAAAGAAATGACAAAACGAACAACTATTCTATATAGCAGACAAGAAATATTCTCTTTTTCTGGTATTTGCCTGATGACTACTCGTGAAATCTGATGACTACTCATGAAATCTGATGACTACCCATGAAATCTGATGACTACTCATGAAATCTGATGACAAGCCATGAAATCTGATGACTACTCATGAAATCTGATGACTACCCATGAAATCCGATGATAACCCATGAAATCTTATGACTACCAATGAAATCTGATGATAACCCATGAAATCTGATGACTACCCATGAAATCCGATGATAACCCATGAAATCTGATGATTGCCCATGAAATCTGATGATAACCCATGAAATCTGATGACTACCCATGAAATCCGATGATAACCCATGAAATCTTATGACTACCCATGAAATCCGATGATAACCCATGAAATCTGATGACTACCCATGAAATCCGATGATAACCCATGAAATCTGATGACTACCCATGAAATCCGATGATAACCCATGAAATCTTCTGCCTTTAGACGGACGTTATGTGGGCATTGTCTTGTAGGTTGCAGCAAAGCCTTGATATATGAGTTCTCTTGGCACAACTGATCCAACTTCAGCATTCATCTTTTGAGTACAAGGTTGTCTTCCCTCTTTGAACCCAACCTGCTTGACCAGACCTGTTATTCTGTATCCAGTAGCACCACTGGGAGGCGGAGTAAGGTGTGGATTGGCTCTGTTATTTACTGATCCTAACACATGTAAGAGGATCTCAGCCTAGTTGCTGGTTGGTGCCTTGGCGCCCGACGTGATATATGAAAAACTAGCATTGTTTGTTCTATATTAGATAGGAATGGCACTTCGTGGTGGCCAACCTTCGATGCGGACATGGCACTCCATGATTATTAGATCTTCAGTAAAATATAAAAATTGATAAATTTCATCCTAGTCCAAGAAAAATAGAGTTAAAACATCATCAAAATAATAATTAAATGAAGTCTGCATGTTTGTTAAAAATAAAAAAATAAATGTTACATTTATGCTGAAAATAATTAAATATAAATTGTACAAGTGAAAATAATGAAATAACATCTATATTTATGTGAAAAAAATAATGAAATAACACTTTTATGTTTATACTTAAAACAATGAAATTAAAACTGTATTTATGAAGAAAAAAATTTAATGAGTTTTGTGTTAATGTAAAAAAAAATATTTTAACCAAAATCATCATTTTTTGGCCATGCAATGAGAAAGGAACAGCTGAAATATATTGTAACAACCGAGAAAATTGATGGACAAAGAAATAGGGGAAGCAAAGAGAAAAGATACCAGACAGCTTAAGAGAATGGCTTTGCAGAAGGTCAACAATAGAAATGATAAATAACTGTTGAGGTCTTTGTGGAGAGACATGATCACCTACACCAGTAGGCATGGTACTTGATAATGAATGTTACAAAGCACTTGTAACTAAAGCCCAAATGTGGCAATTTTTTGTGTGTGACTTATATGCCTCTGAGTTCACCCTGATTCTGAAAATGCGTACCAGGTATTTTTTTCTGAGAAAGCAGGGCAACCTGGTGTAAGATTGACCACCCACCCATAAATGTATAGAGAGTCAATGACAAAAATGGGTACCAACACTACATTTTTGTTTGTTATCCTCTGCTTCCCTTGCCTTCATCATCATCATCATCTAGTACCATGCCTGCCTGTGTAAAATGATCATGTCTCTCTGTCTTCATAATCTTCTGTAAAACCACATTTTTATGGCTTGCAGTGTTTTTTCTTATATGTTGCCTGATTGTCCAAAGTTCATATGCAAATGTCTTGACAGGCTCCACATAGAACACTTTTTATCACCTCCATTGTTAAAGATAGTTGCAAAATATCATTCTCGTTTTTTTCGTTATTCTGCATGTCATTTCTGTTAAACATGTACCATCTGAACTTAACATAATTACTAGGTATTTGAATCCAATGACCTGTTTTATTTCATTTAATTGTGCTTCTATAAGATGTCTTTCTCTTTATTGTGACTCTTACTTCTGCCTTTTATCGTTTGGTGTTGAAAGTCTTTACTTTGACTTTTTATTCAATCACAATCATTTTAAGGTTTTCATGTTTACTTTTAGCAATAAAGACTGTGATCAGCGTACCATATGATGCTTATATTACAACCACCAACTACGGTCCTGATTATATTATCACTATACAGATTAGCATCTCTTTTTTAGCCATGCTTCTTTTGCTTCATTGCATTTTACTACAATTTCTTTATTTAATCTCTTATACTCATCTTTCTTTTCTTTATTTCTTCTTCTTGTATCCATTAGCTGCAAAATGTCATCTGTCACCCATTTCTTTCTTGAATTTGTCCTCACTGGTGGTATGAATTCTTTTTATGTTTGTTGCATTGATTCTTTTAACATTTCCCACTGTTCATCAATGCTTTGTATCTTCTCTATTGCATTGTACCGGTTCTGAATTGTAATTTTATATTTGTCTTGCAGCTTCTTGTCTGATTTTAGTAAATCTAAAATTAACTTGATGTTAACTGAGGCTCGTTTTGTTGTTTTTAATTTTACTCTAAGCTTTCCCACAACTGATACATGATCACTATTGCAATCTGCCCCTGGTCTAGTTTTCATACACACCAGACTGTTTCTAAATCTATTGCTTATCATTATATAATCAATTTGATTACATGCGTTGTCCCCTGGGCTTATCCATGTCCATAGACGTCTTGGATGTTGCTTAAACCAGGTGTTTCCTATCATCATGTTGTGTGTTCTTGCCCAGTCAATAGGTTTCTCACCTCTGCTGCTTTTTTTTAGTTTTTAATTTTTTGTATTACATTTTTATTATATTCTAATATCCTTACCATCAACATTTATACATTCATCATCATCAAGTACCGTGCCTGCTGGCGTAGGTGATCATGTCTCTCCACAATTTTCTATCTCGACAGTTATTTATCATTTCTGTTGTTGACCTTCTGCCAAGCCATTCTTTTAATCTGTGTGGTATCTTTTCTCTTTGCTTCCCTCTATCTCTTTTTCCCTCAATTTTTCCAGTTGTTACAATATATTCAAGCTGTTCTCTTCTCATTACATGACCAACAAATTATGATTGTTTCTTTCTAATATTGGAAATTAGCTCTCTTTTTGCTTTGACCTCTTTCAGAACATTTTCCTTACTCTTCTTAGCTGTCCATGGTATTCTCAACAATCTTCTGTAAAACCACATTTCTACAGACTCCAGTTATTTTCTTTTTTGTTGTCCTATTGTCCATGATTCACATCGATATGTTAAGACTAACTCTACATAACATGATTGTACAAAGAAGTTACGACGGTGGTTTTCTGTTGCCTTCCGTCGGTTTGTTTATGGTTGGCTCCGCTAGCCTATGACTAAAAAGTCTCACCCACAAGGCAGTGGGGTTGTTTTACTTCGGGGTACACTCCCTTAGCCTTTTACTCTCCTGAGCTCACCTGCAAGGCAGCAGGACAGCCACAGGTTGTACTGTATACTGCATACAGTAGCGGGTAAAATTATCCGACCTGACAATATTACACTCTTACGTAATAATAATTTCTTGAAGCTTTACTTTGTCACGTGATTTGATGTGCTCGATAAAGCATAAGTACAGATCTGTTTTTACTTTTAGAATTCTTCCTAATAATAATAATATTATCATTAAACATGCATACATACCCTTAAAGCTAGTGTCACCGTGACCAACACACTGAACACCGTCATGCCAGCAAGTCCTGACATATGTAACGTTCGTCGACCTAACCGGTCCATCAAAGGAATTGATACCATTGTCATGATAACCATGATTCCTCCAACGGCACTAGTTGCATACTTGGCTTTTGTCTCCGACTCAATGGCATCTTTGAACAGGTTTGTTGAGTAGAAAAATACCTGTTTGTGAATTTTAAAATAAAAATAATTGAGTACATAGCTTCAAGCATAGGTGATTATATCTTTCCACCATTTTCTTTCTACACTGTTGTTTGTAAAATTTTATGTTGACTCCCTTACATTCTCTTAAACTAGTCTTTTCTCTGTTTCCTTCTATTTCTTCTTCCATCAATTTGTTTCTTTTGTCACAATATATTCCAGTTGTTCCTTTTCATTACTAGCCCAAATGTAGTGTTTGTTTCCTCCTAACAGTGATAATAATCTCCCTTTTGACTTTGGCCCCTTTAAAATATTTCAATTACCTCTCTTAGCTGTCTATGGTCTTCTTAACATTGTATTTATATGTCTATTAATAAAATAAATATTTTGTCGATATAACAACAACTATTATTTTGTTCAAAGTCATCTATTATATATTTGTATTATGGATAAAGAAACAGTGGTTAGAAACTAAACAAAGCATTACCCCATGATGTAATCTGACTTTCAGATGGTTCTTTTTTTCTAATTAAGTTACAGTTTTAGCCATTCCATTTGTTTGTTGGAAAGGATATACCAGAGATAAGACTATCAAGTATCTTCCTCCTTTATATAATGTTTGAGCATGGAGACTTTTGATATAAATCATCATCAAGTACCAGGCCTGCTGGCGTAGGTGATCATGTCTCTCCACAACTTTTGATCACGACAGTCATTTATCATTTCTGTTGTTGCCCTTCTGCCAAGCCATTCTCTTAAGCTGTCTGGTATATTTTCTCTTTGCTTCCCTCTATCTCTTCGTCTCTCAATTTTTCCAATTGTTACAATATATTCTAGTTGTTCTCTTCTCATTACATGGCCAAAAAATGATGATTGTTTCTTCCTAATATTGGAAATTAGCTCTCTTTTTGCTTTGGCCTCTTTCAGAACGTTTTCATTACTCTTTTTTTAAGCTGTCTATGGTATTCTCAACATTCATCCATATATTAAGACTGGCTGTACAAGACATTTAAGAACTATTTTTCTTGTTTCTATTGTCAAAAATGGATTGCATAGTATCTTCCTCATTTTTTTGGAAAGCTGCTTTTGCCTGAGCCATTCTGCGTCTCACCTCTTTTATACATCTTCCGTCTGAGGTTAACAAAGTTCCCAAATATTTAAATTCATTTACCTCTTTTAATATTGTTCCACTTGTCTTTATTTTGCACTGAGGTGATGTCTTTTATTTGTTGTTACCATGACTTCTGTATTTTTGCTATTAAGGCTAGTCCTTTATTTTTGCTTTCCTTCACTATAATGTCTAACATTTCTTGTAACTTATTTTCACTCTTAGCGATTAAGACTGTATCATCAGCATACCTTAGACTATTTATATTATGACCTCCAATTGTTATTCCAGGCATGCCCCTTATGGATCTTAAAATAGTCTCACTATAAATATTAAACAAATCTGGTGACAGCACACAACCATTGCTTAACACCCTGTCTTATTTGTTGAAACATTCCCAAATGGTTTCCAGTTCTTATGGCCACTGTTGATATAATTAGCTTGAAAATATCATTTTGGGTTAGAACAGGTTTAGGTGTTATAGAATCAGTCCAGAAGAGTTTGTTCAAAATAGTCAAACTTAGTACATCAAAGTCTAGTTGTAGATACTTGATACAAAACAGATATTAATTATTGAAAATATATCAGCAATCTGAAAAATATCCATTATTAGTTTGAAAAGCTGTTATTAGATAAGCAGACATCAATTCTTTCACAAAGAAACTTTTATTAGGTAGGAGCACATCAAATTTTACAAATATATAATCTGTTACTAGATATGAAGATATCAATTCTAAAAATTAGAACCAGTTATTAATTGAAAGAACATCAATTCTTTAGTATACAACTCTTAATTAGGTAGAAAGACATTAATTCTTTGCTAGAGAATTTTTTTATTTAATTAAAAGACATTTATTTAGCGAAAAATCTGCTACTAGATAGAAAGACGTGAATTCTTTGTTGAGAATTAGAAAATGTGTTATTTGTTTAAAAATATCAGTTCTTTAGTAGAGAATGTTTTATTTGATAGAAAGATATCAGTTCTTTAATAGAGAATGTTTTATTTGATAGAAAGATATCAGTTCTTTAATAGAGGATGTTTTATTTGATAGAAAGATATCAGTTCTTTAATAGAGGATGTTTTATTTGATAGAAAGATATCAGTTCTTTAATAGAGGATGTTTTATTTGATAGAAAGATATCAGTTCTTTAATAGAGAATGTTTTATTTGATAGAAAGATATCAGTTTTTTAATAGATAATGTTTTATTTGATAGAAAGATATCAGTTCTTTAATAGAGAATGTTTTATTTGATAGAAAGATATCAGTTCTTTAATAGAGGATGTTTTATTTGATAGAAAGATATCAGTTCTTTAATAGAGGATGTTTTATTTGATAGAAAGATATCAGTTCTTTAATAGAGAATGTTTTATTTGATAGAAAGATATCAGTTCTTTAATAGAGGATGTTTTATTTGATAGAAAGATATCAGTTCTTTAATAGAGAATGTTTTATTTGATAGAAAGATATCAGTTCTTTAATAGAGAATGTTTTATTTGATAGAAAGATATCAGTTCTTTAGTAGAAAATGTTTTATTTGATAGAAAGATATCAGTTCTTCAATAGACAGTGTGTCCTATGATAGATAAATATACATTCTTTAGCAGAGGGTGTGTTAATAGGTAGAAAGACATGAAATCTTTAGTAGAGAACTTGTTTTTAGATGGACATACATAGAGTGTTAAGTTATATTTTACAGTATCTAAAAATATATGCAGAATATGTTCTATATCTTTTTTTTAAAAAGGCATGTCATGTTGAATATAATAACACTTGTTGATAAGTAAAACTCAAATAATGGATGAAAAATATGCTGCTATAGTTAAACCTTGAAAGTTTCATGGACAGCTAAAAAGACCTAATGTTTAATGAGGAAATTCTCTAATTCTCTTGTGTCCAACACAAAAAGGGAGCTCCTAATAAACATCACAAAGAAACAATCAATATTTTTTATGTACATCATGTGAAGAGGAAAGTTGGAATACTTGGTTACAACAGGCAAAATACAAGAAAAGAGAAATCGTGGGTGACAAAGAGAGAAAATACTAGATAGCTTGGTGTCATGGCATGGAAAACAGTCAACAACAGAACTGATATGATGCACTGTAGATAGAAGATTGTGGAAGGACATGATCACCTACGCCAACCGGTATGGGACATGATGATGATGATGATAGTTAAAGCATCCATCAACTATTCGATAATGGTGACAATAAAAAGGGAGTGAATAACCTGGCTTGACATAATGATGCTAACAACGGTGGTGGTCCATGATTGCAACTGATGATGTTGTGGTAGATGATGACAACAAAGAAATCTTGACTCACTCCATTGACGCCACACAACTGCTGGGAAAGGTGCATGACGATGCCAATAATCATGGGTGGTCTCAGGCTTGGACTGCGAAACAACTCACCAACAGAAGTCTATATATAGAGAGCAGAGCAACAACAAGCAAGATTTATCTCTTCTTGGTGTCTTTGTTGCTGACTAAAGACATATTCCATTATGTAAAGAGATAATTATTACTAAAGACATATTCCATTATGTAAAGAGATAATTATTACTAAAGACATAATAAATTATGTAAAGAAGTAATAATTACTAAAGACATGTTCAATTATCTAAAGAGATAATAATTACTAGACATATTCAATTATGTAAAGAGGTAATAATTACTAAAGACATAATAAATTATGTAAAGAGATAATAATTACTAAAGACAATAAATTATCTAAAGAGATAATAATTACTAAAGACATAAAAAAATCCTGCTTACTGCCAGAGATACTGAGTTCAGTGCTCTGTGCACACCGTGAGCTGTGTTTTTCATCCGGATCGTGTTTCAATATTCCGATTGCTTACGGTTATTGATGATATCGTATGACGAAGTACAGTTCAACTGCGTTCACTTTCGATGATGTTTGGCCTTATGTCTTTTGGTATGTGCTGTGGCTGCTATGATGTGGACTGCAGCTGCCTTTCTTTGTTTGAATCCATTCAGTGAGATGAGTTTTAATTTGGATGATTCCACTGGCACAGGCGGTTGAGCAATTATGGATTTTAATTCGTTTGCGGTGATACCGGGGCCTTTGACTAACCATAATCATAATAAATTAGTCTTGTGTTAATCCTGCAATGCAGCAATAAAGTGACTTCACTTTGATTCTGGATGTAGCCATTCGTTAGGAGAATCAGCATCATTGTACTCGAGACAACCCAAAAGTGTTCATTTCTTACTCACACCCAAAGCATTTAAATAGAAAACTATTTTTCTTTTAATTAGCTAGGGGCTCTAGCGGTGAATTATATAAAACCAAATATTTCATCATGAATGTAAATCACAGGTAACAGAGATGCATTCCAAAGATCAATTTGCAGCAGCGGATATATTGCTTCTGCGAGAAAAATCGAAAGGACAAGGATGGCTAGAACATTAATGGGAGAAACGGCCAAATAAATCTTGTTACAAAATGAAGATGAAAAAAAAGAAAGGACTTGGCTTTGGGTGGTTTTTACGTCTCTTGTCTTTCCTCCACCTTTCTTGTATTTCCTCAAACTCTGTTATCTTTCCTCCATCTCTGTTATCTTTCCTCCATCACTGTTATCTTTCTTCCATCTCTGTTATCTTTCCTCTATCTCTGTTATCTTTCCTCCATCTCTGTTATCTTTCCTCCATCTCTGTTATCTTTCCTCCATCAATGTTATCTTTCCTCCATCTCTGTTATCTTTCCTCCATCTCTGTTATCTTTCCTCCATCTCTCTTGTCTTTCCTCAAACTCTGTTATCTTTCCTCTATCTCTGTTGACTTTCCTCTATTTCTATTATCTTTCCTCTATCTCTGTTATCTTTCCTCCATCTCTGTTATCTTTCCTCCATCTCTGTTATCTTTCCTCCATCTCTGTTATCTTTCCTCTATCTCTGTTGACTTTCCTCTATTTCAATTATCTTTCCTCCATCTCTGTTATCTTTCCTCTATCTCTGTTATCTTTCCTCCATCTCTGTTATCTTTCCTCCATCTCTGTTATCTTTCCTCCACCTCTGTTATCTTTCCTCAATCACTTTTATCTTACCTCCATCTCTGTTATCTTTTCTCCATCACTGTTATCTTTTCTCTATCTCTGTTATCTTTCCTCCACCTCTTTTGTCTTTCCTCAAACTCTGTTATCTTTCCTCCATCTCTGTTATCTTTCCTCCACCTCTGTTATCTTTCCTCCATCTCTGTTATCTTTCCTCCATCTCTGTTATCTTTTCTCCATCACTGTTATCTTACCTCCATCTCTGTTATCTTTTCTCCATCACTGTTATCTTTCCTCCATCACTGTTATCTTTTCTCTATCTCTGTTATCTTTCCTCCATCACTGTTATCTTTTCTCCATCACTGTTATCTTTCCTCCATCACTGTTATCTTTTCTCTATCTCTGTTATCTTTTCTCCATCACTGTTATCTTTTCTCTATCTCTGTTATCTTTTCTCCATCACTGTTATCTTTCCTCCATCACTGTTATCTTTTCTCTATCTCTGTTATCTTTTCTCCATCACTGTTATCTTTCCTCCATCACTGTTATCTTTTCTCTATCTCTGTTATCTTTTCTCCATCACTGTTATCTTTCCTCCATCACTGTTATCTTTCCTCCATCACTGTTATCTTTCCTCCATCACTGTTATCTTTCCTCCATCACTGTTATCTTTCCTCCATCACTGTTATCTTTCCTCCATCGCTGTTATCTTTCCTCCATCACTGTTATCTTTCCTCCATCTCTGTTATCTTTCCTCCATCTCTGTTGACTTTCCTCCATTTCTGTTATCTTTCCTCCACCTCTGTTATCTTTCCTCCATCTCTGTTATCTTTCCTCCATCACTGTTATCTTTTCTCCATCACTGTTATCTTTTCTCCATCACTGTTATCTTTCCTCCATCACTGTTATCTTTTCTCCATTTCTGTTATCTTTCCTCCATCACTGTTATCTTTTCTCCATCACTGTTATCTTTTCTCCATCACTGTTATCTTTCCTCCATCACTGTTATCTTTTCTCCATCACTGTTATCTTTCCTCCATCACTGTTATCTTTTCTCTATCTCTGTTATCTTTCCTCCATCTCTGTTATCTTTTCTCTATCTCTGTTATCTTTTCTCCATCACTGTTATCTTTCCTCCATCACTGTTATCTTTTCTCTATCTCTGTTATCTTTCCTCCATCTCTGTTATCTTTCCTCCATCTCTGTTATCTTTCCTCCATCTCTGTTATCTTTCCTCCACCTCTGTTATCTTTCCTCAATCACTTTTATCTTACCTCCATCTCTGTTATCTTTTCTCCATCACTGTTATCTTTTCTCTATCTCTGTTATCTTTCCTCCATCTCTGTTGACTTTCCTCCATTTCTGTTATCTTTCCTCCATTTCTGTTATCTTTCCTCAATCACTTTTATCTTACCTCCATCTCTGTTATCTTTTCTCCATCACTGTTATCTCTCTATCTCTGTTATCTTTTCTCCATCTCTGTTATCTTTCCTCCATATCTCTTATCTTTCCTCCATCTCTGTTTTCTTTCCTCCATCTCTGTTATCTTTCCTCCATTTCTGTTATCTTTCCTCCATCTATGTTATCTTTCCTCCACCTCTCTTGTCTTTCCTCCATCTCTGTTATCTTTCCTCCATCTCTGTTATCTTTCCTCCATCAATGTTATCTTTCCTCCATCAATGTTATCTTTCCTCCCATTGGAGATGGAGAAATTGTGGAGGATACCAGCACTGAGAGAATGGAGGGACACAAAGGTGCTGATACAGGCAGAAAAATGTGCATGTATGCCGAGACATGCAATGAAGGACCGATTCCAAAATCTTGCATTGGGACGACTTAAGAGAAGCAGTTTATCCACCAAGCTTAGCGTGTTTGTAGACAAACACCAGACATACCAAGAGTTGTTAACCCCCTACTGCCCATACCAGAACATACTCCCTGGACAGAGGGATCAAGATTATCAATACAAATACGGACAGAAGTGAAAGGAATAGTTGACAAAGAAGAACAGAATAGTCTACAGCGAAAAACAATAACTCTCAGTTTCCTGGATGAATAATACCCACAAGACATATGGATTGTGGGTACACAGATGGATCAGCACAGAATGCAGTAAAAAATGGGGGAGCAGGTGCATATATAGAGTACCCAAATAACACTAGGGATATGAATAAAATAGCAACAGGGAAATATTGTCACAATTATGATGCAGAAATCCAAGCAATAAAGTTGGCAATAGAAAAACTGCTGAACAGTAATCTTAGCCCACAGCCTGTAGTGTTTTTGACAGATGCAAGATCAGTACTCCAGGCATTACAATCCAGAAAATTACCATATCTACATACCGTATTGACTGAACTCTGCAAGCACCACAGGGTTGCCCTGCAGTGCATCCCATCTCACAGGGGAATACGAGGAACTGAGAAAGCAGATCAGTTGGCAAAGGAAGATTCAACAGGCACACAACTAGATACACCGGTTACATACCATCATAAGAAACAGATAATAAAATCAATCAGAGGACCACAAGCTCCAAATCAGGATGCCTTCCATAATATTAATAGATATGAACAAGTTATCATTATACACCTCAGAACAGGACACAATCGATTCCATAGTCACATGTATACAAAATTGAAGATTGGCACATCAACTACTTGTACATGTGGACAGGCACCCCAGACTGCTGGACACATACTTCAAGACTGCACTTTCCTCCATCTCAGTTATCTTTCCTCCATCTATGTTATCTTTCCTACATCTCTGTTATCTTTCCTCCATCTCTGTTATCTTTCCACCATCTCAGTTATCTTTCCTCCATCTATGTTATCTTTCCTACATCTCTGTTATCTTTCCTACATCTCTGTTATCTTTCCTCCATCTCTGTTATCTTTCCTCCATCAATGTTATCTTTCCTCTATATCTGGTATCATCCATCCATCTCTGTTATCTTTCTTCCATCACTGTTATCTTTCTTCCATCACTGTTATCTTTCCTCCATCACTGTTATCTTTCTTCCATCAATGTTTTCTTACCTCCATCACTGTTATCTTTCTTCCATCACTGTTATCTTTCCTCCATCACTGTTATCTTTCTTCCATCACTGTTATCTTTCCTCCATCACTGTTATCTTTCTTCCATCACTGTTTTCTTACCTCCATCACTGTTATCTTTTCTCCATCACTGTTATCTTTCCTCCATCACTGTTACCTTTCTTCCATCACTGTTATCTTTCCTCCATCACTGTTATCTTTCTTCCATCACTGTTTTCTTACCTCCATCACTGTTATCTTTCTTCCATCACTGTTATCTTTCCTCCATCACTGTTATCTTACTTCCATCACTGTTTTCTTACCTCCATCACTGTTATCTTTCTTCCATCACTGTTATCTTACCTCCATCACTGTTATCTTTCTTCCATCTCTGTTATCTTTCTTCCATCACTGTTTTCTTACCTCCATCTCTGTTATCTTTCTTCCATCACTGTTATCTTTCTTCCATCTCTGTTATCTTTCTTCCATCACTGTTTTCTTACCTCCATCACTGTTATCTTTCTTCCATCTCTGTTATCTTTCTTCCATCACTGTTATCTTTCTTCCATCACTGTTATCCTTCTTCCATCTCTGGTATCTTTCATCCATCACTGTTATCTTTCCTCTATCTCTAGTATCTTTCATCCATCACTGTTATCTTTCTTCCATCTCTGTTATCTTTCTTTCATCACTGTTATCTTTCATCCATCTCTGTTATCTTTCATCCATCTCTGTTATCTTTCCTCTATCTCTGGTATCTTTCATCCATCACTGTTATCTTTCTTCCATCATTGTTATCTTTCTTCCATCACTGTTATCTTTTTTCCATCACTGTTATCTTTCTTCCATCACTGTTATCTTTCTTCCATCACTGTTATCTTTCTTCCATCTCTGTTATCTTTCCTCTATCTCTGGTATCTTTCATCCATCACTGTTATCTTTCCTCCATCACTGGTATCTTTCATCCATCACTGTTATCTTTCCTCCATCACTGTTATCTTTCATCCATCACTGTTATCTTTCCTCCATCACTGTTATCTTTCATCCATCACTGTTATCTTTCCTCCATCACTGTTATCTTTCTTCCATCACTGTTATCTTTCATCCATCACTGTTATCTTTCATACATCTCTGTTATCTTTCCTCTATCTCTGGTATCTTTCATCCATCACTGTTATCTTTCTTCCATCACTGTTATCTTTCATCCATCACTGTTATCTTTCTTCCATCTCTGTTATCTTTCCTCCTCTGTATCTTTCTTCATCACTGTATCTTTCATCCATCTCTGTTATCTTTTCCCCATCTCTATTATCTTTCATCCATCTCTGTTATCTTTTCCCCATCTCTATTATCTTTCATCCATCTCTGTTATCTTTTCCCCATCTCTATTATCTTTCCTCCATCTCTGTTATCTTTTCCCCATCTCTATTATCTTTCCTCCATTACTGTCATCTTTCATCCATCTCTGTTATCTTTCCTCCATTACTGTCATCTTTCATCCATCTCTGTTATCTTTCCTCCATTACTGTCATCTTTCATCCATCTCTGGTATCTTTCCTTCATCTCTGTTATCTTTCCTCCATTACTGTCATCTTTCATCCATCTCTGGTATCTTTCCTTCATCTCTGTTATCTTTCCTCCATTACTGTCATCTTTCATCCATCTCTGTTATCTTTTCCCCATCTCTATTATCTTTCCTTCATCTCTGTTATCTTTTCCCCATCTCTATTATCTTTCCTCCATTACTGTCATCTTTCATCCATCTCTGTTATCTTTCCTCCATTACTGTCATCTTTCATCCATCTCTGGTATCTTTTCCCCATCTCTATTATCTTTCATCTATCTCTGCTATCTTTCCTCCATATCTGTTATCTTTCCTCCATCTCTGTTGTCTTTCCTCAATTTATGTTGTCTTTCCTCCATTTATGTTGTCTTTCCTCTATTTATGTTGTCTTTCCCCCACCTCTCTTGTCTTTCCTACACATCTTTTGTCATTCCTCTACTATTCTCTATCCTCTACAGATGCATCATCTTTTCGGTTAGCCTTTTCCCCCTTTCTTCCATCAATACTGGACGTTAATATGTGTCTGAAGCTGTCTGTGTCTGATGGTGTTCATTATAACGTGTCCACATTATTTTATCTCCTGCTTCGTAATGATATAAAACACTGTAGAAACACTTTAAAATGGACGTTGATAAATAGATCCAACAATCACACATAAAAGCATACTGTAAACCAAACATGAACAAAACTATCTGTATACTCATTAGCATAATTAGCACTCACTTTCTCACCACTTGACATCATCTCTTGTTTCATCTCATTTATCTCATCCTCTATATCCGCGCCACCACGCAATGTTGACAATGCTGTAACAACAAGAATGTCAAAAACATAAACAGGAAATCAACGTGGACAATTAAAGTCCAAAAACAAGTTGAATTACTCTCAAAATAACCAGTTATGTAATCCATAATAGTCCAAAATAATAATGTGATGTAAATGTCATCTAAAATAACCAGTTATGTAATCCATAATAATCCAAAATAATAATGTGATGTAAATGTCATCTAAGATAGCCGGTTATGTAGTCTATGTAAAATAAAAGTTACCGTAATGTCATATTCTAAAAGTTGAAATTCACAAAACTAACAAATGGATTTCCTCCATGCCTTAAGGCGTATGGGAAATATGATGTTTTTCTTTTTTATCATCTTCTTTATTTCATAAACATGTGGGTTGTTGGGGCATCACTGACAGACTTCATCAACTGTGCCATAGCTCTCTATCTTCATTCACTTTTTGGGATTCTGCAAAGCCGATGCATCTCCATTGCTTGGTTTTATCTTTCCATCTCTTTGCCTCTCCTCATTCCTTTCACAACTCCATGCAGAATGGTCTTTGCTAGGCAGACTATCAAGATGCATGGCTAAACCATTTCATTTTAGTTTTAATGTCCGTATTTGTTTTATTGATGAGAGAGGCAAGAGCAACAGGAGTCGGCTCCCTCAATGAGATAGAGCTGCTTGCACAGAACAGAGACAAGTGGCGAGATTTGATAAAATATCTCTAAAAGAATTGAAAACTGCTAGAACAAAAATTCAGATAAGAGAAGGAGTATCTTGGTCTACGCCCTATGGGCCGGCTACGGCTCGAAAGGACGGTGATGATGATTTGTTTTATAACCACTAGCACATTTTATAGGAGATGTTGCTGGCCTGACACTGCCCTGGGTCCACACAAAATCTCTGGTATTCATTTTCAGTGCCTGTGTGAACCCCGAAGCTGTGTTGATCTGAAGAAAAAATGTGCCACATCTAGGAATTGAACCCAAACCATTTTGATCAGTAGCAGTTACACTAACTACTCTGAAGAGAAAGCCTTGGAAACCTCTGTGGATTTTTGCGTAGACTGAAATGAAATAGAGAAAATGTCCAAATAGGGGAAATGATGAACTTAGCTTGTTGTCCATGACCAGGCATTCAAAAGTGGTCTGAAGTTGTTGATTCTTTGATTGAATCAATAGACAATGAATTTCTAAATTTAATTATTAACTTTTCAAATAGAAAATATAAATCAAATTTTTATAAATATGTTTGCAATAAGTAATTCAAATTAAAATATGGATGAAGAACAAGCGACAAATAATATAAATATATATACTGAAGGGAGGTCAAAAAGTAATGCACACCAATTTTTTTCTCGGAAACTATTCGGGAAAAATGTGTGAAATTGTCACAGATTGTAGCTGAACATCCCCTTTACACTACCTATTTTTCAACATAATCTCCGTCCAAGCGTATTGCCTTACGCCAACGCGAAACTAGGTCATGAATGCCTCGTTTGTACCAAGTTTTGTCCTGCTCGCGTAGCCATTTTTTAACTGCACGGATCACATCTTCATCATTGTCAAAGTGTTTCCCACGCAGGAATTTTTTGAGTGTGGACCACAGATGGTCATCTGAGGGAGCCAGATCAGGGCTGTAAGGAGGATGGGGCAGTACAGTCCAACCAAATTTGTTGATTGCTTCCCGTGTTACCAGACTTGTGTGAGGGCGTGCATTGTCATGTTGAAGCAACAAATCTGCAGATGGCTTATTAGGCCGAACTCTGTGGAACCGATTTTTGAGTTTTGTCAGTGTATTGATGTAAGCTGTCGAGTTGATTGTCTCACCTCTTGTCATTACATCAACAAGAATCACACCATCAATGTCCCAGAAGACAGTGATCATCACCTTTCCGGCTGATGGAGATGTTTTGAATTTTTTTCTTTTTGGTGACTGCGGATGATGCCATTCCATTGACTGCATTTTTGTTTCAGGCTCATAATAATGTGCCCACGTTTCGTCACCGGTAACAATTTTTGACAAAAACATTTCTCCTTCAACACCGAAACGCCCCAACAATTCAGAACAGAATGTTTTCCTTTGAACTCTGTGATCATTTGTTAGGCACCGAGGAACCCATCGAGCGCAAATCTTTGAATATCCGAGAGTTTTAAAAATTGCGATTGCACTTCCCTTGCTGACTGTAAGCTGCAATGCCAATTGCTGACTAGTGATACGCCTATCCTTACGAATAATGGCATCAGCCCGGTTTAACATGTCTGTGCTGGTAGCCGAGGCAACACGTCCAGAACGCGGTAAATCATGCAGCTCCACTCGTACACTTTCTGCAGCTTTAATTCTCTGAACCCAGCGACTAACTGTGCTCCTATCGACTGCAGAACATTTGTACACTGCACACAGTCGTTTATGAATGTTTGCCACAGTTTCTTTTTCCGCAACCAGAAATTCTATGACAATTCGCTGTTTGTAACGGACATTGTTGACAAGCTCCATTTTAACGGTTCATAGATTGCGTAATATTTATCAGAGTGCTGTGCAATTTGGTGCACATAATTGGAACATGTCATATTCCAAGTGTGCAAACTTTCATATTCCTATCTTTATTATTAGCCGAGAAAAAAATTGGTGTGCATTACTTTTTGACCTCCCTACGTATAATTAGTAGAGAGGGGGGTGAAAACTTAAAGGGACTCAGAACTGTGTGTTAAAGACATATATAAATTCCAAACAGAAAAAAATAACACAGAATAACATCGTGTGATACATAAAGCATATGTTTGTAAAAGACAAGAAGAACAAGATAAATGAAACCATTTTTTTAAAGAATAATGAAAGAATTGAGAAAAATTGGGCTGCTAAATCTGGTTAAGAAATCCTACATATGTTCTGGTTGGTTATACCTTCTCTACACTTTTTTTCATTCTGTTTTGTGATCAACAAATATCGTGGACTCTCTGGGCAGAAGGGCAAGACAGTAGCTTGTAAGACACTAGGCACAGCCGTCAGACCTGCAAAGCAAAGAAACCGGTTACAACTAATGTTTGACACAAGTGGGTACGTCGAAGCCTATCATTAAAACAAACATAATTAGTGACATAATAGCACACAGAAAAAGGAACGTTAATTCGGCTACATAAAACTAGGCAAATGAGCAGCAACAGATAAACAAAGCTTTATTTTAGAACAAAAGGCACTGACGAAACATAAATTGTGTCAAATTAAAACCTAACGCACGTGATTTCATCTATTGAACAAAAATATGAGTATTCCATATCAATATATTTTGTAGCACTTGCATTCAAAGTCACTGGTGTATTTGTTAGCAGATTTATCGAGTGTCCATGCTTTAGACCATGTGTATTTCTGGGGGAAAATACACATTAAAAATCAATGTTTTGTTGCTATATCAGTTCCTTACCATATATTGTGGAGTTGTTTTAATGTATTCATAGTTATTGATGTCCTTGATAGTCTTTCCATCGTTTCTTGTTAATGATTTGATTAAGGAGACATGATTACAGTTATCACTATTTGGACACCGCTGAAATCCCAAGAACTGATACTATTCTAATACAGACACATACTGTCCTGACATATCACAGAGCCCTCAAGCCGAGTCCTCAAGCCACTACCAAAAAATATTCGTAAATGGTGAGCACCAGAAAAGGAAACATTTGGTTATATGTCTACAAGAGAAATGTCTTCAATATACAATATACAACATACAATATACATTCTTCTTCTGCGATCATGACTCTTGAAGTCAGCTGTCTGTTTAAGTGATTCGGTTGCCCCATATAGTTTCTCTTCTAGGGAGGTGGGTGTGGTCCACATCGTGCTTCTCAGGTCTGTGTACTGGGGCAATCCTGTAGAACATGTTTTGTTGTCATGTTGTCCAGTGTGCAGTGGCACTGGCCGGTAGTACCTATTTTGAGTTTGATGAACATGTGGTTTCTCATTCTGCTGTGGCCAGTGCGGAAAACATGTTTAAAACCCCCATATCAAGACATTAAATAGGAATCTTGATACATGGGGAGATGTGGCCCAGAACTACATTGTGTACAGATCCGTAATCTTGACCTACAGCTAGTGAGACAACCTAGAAAGTGGTAGTCAAACATTGGAGACATGCTAGAAAGGCATTTTCAAAGTGTCCTAGATTGTTATGAGTCTGCACCAGACTTAATAAAAGACGCATACTTCTTCTTCTTTCCTTCCACGTTTGCCTTTCAGTGTTGAAGTTAGATGCAATTTGCGACATTTGCTCTTCTATTGGCCTCAGCTGCTGTTATGTTTCATGTGTTTCTAATATTCCATCAATTCACTTTTTCGTGGTCGGCCCTTGGGTCTGGTGTTCCCTCAACGTTTATTCAAGGTTGCTGTATTGTGTTTTGGTTTTCTGTTTTATCACGTGGCCAAACCATTTTATCTGTTGATTATGTACGTTTTTGAGTGAATTATTCCTAGCTTTTTTTCAGTTCTTCATTTCCGATCGTATCTCCCAGGTTGATTCGTTTAACACATTTCATCTCGGTAGTGGTTAGTTTCTTATTGTTCTTGCATCTATAGTCCAGGTTTGACGTTGGTAGCACAACGCTGGGATGATGATTGTATTGTAGAGTGCCTGTTTTTCCTCGAGAGCTATTTTCTTTGTTGAATAATAGTGGTGAAAGCAGTCCAATGATTTGACAAGCTTTGTTGCATCTTGATTCTATTTCAGATTAACAAATGAATGACATGATAAGTCTTCTTCACACGTGGTGAACACACGAACATAAATAGATAAACCAAAAAGAAATATTTGAGAATTAGAATAAAAGTGGAACTAGATACTCAGAGGTAGATAGATCCCCAATCAAATTGGAAGTTAACTTCAGACAGTCTATTAAACATCATCAATATCATGTGCCATACCAGCTGACGCAGGCAATCACGTCCTTCCACAATTTTCTGACAACAAAGTCCATCATATCAACTGTGCTGTTGACATTTCACAGTACTACGACACCAAGCTATCTAGTATCTTCTCTCTGTCCTTCTTTCTTTCCCTGTATTTTTTCAAGTTGTAACCACATAATTGGTGGCGGTTTGTTTTAATTTCGGAGTGTGGATTATGTGATAAAAGTGACCGAAAGAGTGTTTCTAACGGATATGTAGATTTTTTTTTAAAGTTGTGTAAAGTGTTCTATTCAAGAAGTAGGAGAAGATCAGATAAGTAGTTTTTAAAATGTAACCAGCTACAAATCTACAGTTGGACCGTCTATGATCGCATGTGACATCTAGCGATCTAGCACGTGGGGGAAACATCTCTGGGTTACCGCCAACGTGTGTTTCTACGTTAAGCCATTAACTTACGACAGACTCTGCAAGTCGGTAAGGGATAAACGTTTTAAGCTCAAAGAAATCGCAGAATATGGAGATAGACCACGCATATAAAGTAGCAACCATCAATATATGCGGAATAAAACACAAAGAAGTTGGAGTTATAGAAGAAAGGACAAAGAGGAAAATTAAAATACTAGGATAGCAAACACCGGAGTAAAAGGACAACAGATATAGATATTTGTGTACACATGAACTAAATGATAATATTCTCTGAAGTCGACAACACAGAAAGAGCAAAACATGGAGTACGCTTTATCATCGACCCAGAACACCCAAAGAATATCTAGGAATAAATAAAAAAAACCACTCAGAAAGAACAATCACAACCAGACTACTTGAAGACGACCGAAAAACAACTTACATATATATTTACAGTGAAGAATTATTTGAAACACTAAATGAAATTATCAACAAGACTAATGAAAGTGACGACAAGTTAGTGATGGGAGATTTAATGGAAAGCTTTGGAAACGCAACAGTTACAATTATGTAATCAAAATGATTTGTTTATCACCAACACATTCTTCAAACACAGTGTCGCATTATACACCTGGTACAAGAGGAATAACACAACGTGTGGAAGCCAGATAGATTTTATACAAAGAAGAAAAGAATAACCGACAGCAGAGCTGTCCTTAATATCATAGACGACACAAAACATAATATGGTTATGACTACACTCAGACAGCCAAAAACAAAGAGAGATGCACACACAAAAGAAGCAAAAAGAATAGACAATAAAAATAAAATTAAAAGAAAAATAAATTAACAAAGGAATTCAAGAAACTCCCTAACGAAGCAATCACAGTAGAAGAAGAGTGGAAGCAGTTTAAGAAAACAGTAATCAACATCTGAAAAACAGTATGTTAAACGAAACTAAAAACAAAAGAAGTGAAAAAGAGCACGCCTTGGTGGAACGAAGCAATAAGAAAAGCAATTAAAGAAAAGAAAAAAACTGTAAAAAAAAAAAAAAATTGGATGGAGAACAAGAACCAAGAAAAATATGAAAAATATGCCTTAGTCTGAAAAAAAATATTTTTTTTTTAAATCAAAGAAGCTAAACAAAATAAATGGACAGAATTCAGATAAAATATGAGCAGGGATTTCAAGACAGCCACAAGTGATTTCTACAAAGTAATAAAAGCCACAAGAACGAGAAAAGAAAACCACGATCCTACTGAGCTCTACCTTTTCGAACCTCTGGAATTCAGCACTCTCCGAGACGGACCAACAAATCTCTACATTACTAATCTATCTTAAGTTAAGAGAGTGACGCACTGTGCGGCTAAACGTATATGACCGATATCGTCATGGCGCATGTTGCGTCGAAACCTACGGAAAGTCAAATTCTATTTTTATCGCTACCAAGGTAAACTTTGGGACATGGTACACTTTAAGCTAAGATAAGAATTGCACTTTTTTTAAAAATATGAAATTTAAATACTTTATACAAAATCGGAATAAAATTAGCACTTATCGTTCGTTCGTTCGCTTTCGTCAGCTTTTGACCTCTGACGAAGTCCCACCCACTCAATTTTGTGGGACTGAATTTTGCGTGTAAATTCTGTTTTATCCCATTACAGGATGCCCCTCGCCATGCAGGCAGATTTACTCCGACTTCAGAGGTACTAATTTTTAGGGAATTAGTAAAACCCAGGTGTCCTCGCCAGGATACGAACCCCGGCTGTTGCCGTGGCAAGCCAACCGCCTATCGATTGCGCTAACCGGACACCCATTAGCACTTATTAAAACTACAACTTTTATTTAAGTAGCAGGAAGGCCAGAAAGTATGAAAAAAAACGAACACACATAAAACGGTATCTCTACTCTCTCTCTCTCTCTCTCTCTCTCTCTCTCTCTCTCTCTCTCTCTCTCTCTGCGATCAGGACTCAATCGGAGTAGGGTTCCAGACTCTCACATGAAGTCAGCTGTCAGGTTAAGTGTGTTGATCGCCCCCACAGACAGAACATCACAATTAGAGTCTGCCAGATCCACTCTGACCGAACACCCGTTAATACGTTGCACTGTGTTCTGTGCCAGTGGCCCAGTGCATCCGATTTCAGCCAGCCTTTTATTCAGGTTTGCTTTCCTTAGCCTTTGATTGTCCCCACTCTTCCTGCAAGGCAGCAGATTGTCTTTTCTGTAGGGGGATTCTGCCCTTAGATGGTCGGCCCTCCCAGGTTTACGAGCACCATCTGTCCGAGTCACTAGAGGTGACTAACACAGACATGCACACACAAAGATATGAGCTGTGACTAACACTGACATGCACACAGCGAAACGAGGCATGACTAACACTGACACACATCAAGATACATGACACATGACAAACATAAACATGCACATAAAGATATGAGATATGACTGACATAGACATGCACACACAAAGATATGAGATGTGACTAACAAAGACAGGCACACACAAAGATATGAGATATGACTAACATAAACATGCACACAAAGATATGAGATATCACTAACCCAGATATGCACACACAAAGATATGACACATGACTAACACAGACACACACTAAGATGTGAGATATGACTAAACACAGACACACATAAAGATATGAGACATGTAACGGTATATAATGTCAGTCTAGTTAGACACAGATAGATTACCAAGGAGGAAAGATATGACACATGTAACGGTATATAAGGTCAGTCTAGTTAGACACAGACACAGACACAGATAGATTACCAAGGAGGAAAGATATGAGACATGTAACGATATATAAGGTCAGTCTAGTTAGACACAGACACAGATAGATTACCAAGGAGGAAAGATATGACACATGTAACGGTATATAAGGTCTAGTTAGACACAGACACAGACACAGATAGATTACCAAGGAGGATATGCCAGTGTTCGGCTTTCCCAAGCAAGTCTGGAAATCCTAGTACCTGGGACAAAAGTATTGTTATAACAATGGCCAGTTGATGTAATACTCCTACTGCTCCTCTAATGTTGGGAGTGCTGATCTCAGACAAGTAGAGTGGGCTCACACCAGTGTACAGCCCTACAAATTAAGATTAATTGAAAGTAATGAAAATATGATTGAAAGTAATGAAAATATGATTGAAAGTAATGAAAATATGATTGAAATGTAAATAAAATGGTACATGGGTTTAAAATCTGTATAATATTAACATGAGTATATATATATATATATATATATATATATATATATATATATACTCATATTCATAGGATCCAGATATATATATATATATATATATATATATATATATATATATATATATATATATTTAATTAGTTTTTCAAATGATACTAATAATTTATAATAATAACGATAGATGAATGCTGAGAATGCCAGTGACATCAAAACTCGACATATTCGTATTCTGAAAAAGCTGATAGGTCTGTGGGGGCTTTGTGAGAGGGTCAAAGATGGTAAACGAAAGCAAACAAAACAAAAAACAGTAGAGGGATATTTATGCTATGTCATATCATGATATGTTTGTTATATTGTTGTGTTATGTTATGTTATGTTGTGTTATGTTATGTTATGTTATGTTATGTTATGTTATGTTATGTTATGTTATGTTATGTTATGTTATGTTATGTTATGTTATGTTATGTTGTGTTGTGTTGTGTTGTGTTATGTTATGTTATCACTACACTCCGAACAATCCATAGAGGCTCGGATTAAAAAACATAACAACACTGCTGCAGAATCACATAATAACAGCTCACAAAAAAACATAAAACATAACAACACTACTGCAGAACTACACATAATAACAGCTCACAAAAAGGACATAAAACATAACAACGCTGCTACAGAACCACACAGCAATAACAGCTCACAAAAGGACATAAAACATAACAACACTGCTACAGAAACACACAAATATAAACACCCACCACTGTGGAAACCTATCAAAAGTCTGCCAACGATAATCATCTCATAGGATCCAGATTTTTTGCTGGCGAACATCAAAGCAGCAGCAACAACACCAAAGATGGTATTAATGAGAGAGCCACCTTTCCTGTCACAAAATAAATCAATGTGGCTAAAGATTCTGTTGATGTTATTAGAGAACGAGTAGGCATTGGACGAATTCTAAACTGCCCTCATATAAACAACAAATAAACTGATTTGTCCATCTACAGAGAATGCCGTGTGATTCCTTACCTTACAAAGCATATATCAAATGAGGATAAGAGAGAAGAGCATGATACAGAACCAGGGTAAGATAGACAGACAACATCAAAGAAACGCTACAAACATCAAATGACAATGACTGAAGTCGCCAAAAGGGAGCAAACCAGAACTTTAATCTTTGTTGCTTTCTCTCTTCGCCTCCTCTTGTACCCGTTCGGTGTGAAGACAGAAAGAAAGAAAAAAAGAAAAAAAGAAAGACTTAGTTTGGGAGCCGCTATAGCTCAGTGGTTAGTGAACTGGACTACAAAGGACAAGAGGTAGGGTTCACCCAGCCTTTCATGGGTACCGGATTTTATTCTGGGAAAATAAAGCGGCACGGCCTTAATACCGACCACATTACACCAAAAATCATGTGCCGAAGGTCTGTAAAACGTATGGTCACTAACACCATATTCCCCATACGCCACCACTTGGTGTGACGGGGGTACTTTACTTTCTTTCTTTTACATTCATTTGTTTTTCTAGTTATGAAAGGCACTGACAAAAATTCACATTTGTTGTTCTAGTGGTTTTCTTATGAGTTTCACAGTTGGATTTGTTGTTCTAGTGGTTTTCTTATGAGTTTCACGGTTGGATTTGTTGTTCTAGTGGTTTTCTTATGAGTTTCACGGTTGGATTTGTTGTTCTAGTGGTTTTCTTATGAGTTTCACGGTTGGATTTGTTGTTCTAGTGGTTTTCTTATGAGTTTCACGGTTGGATTTGTTGTTCTAGTGGTTTTCTTATGAGTTTCACGGTTGGATTTGTTGTTCTAGTGGTTTTCTTATGAGTTTCACGGTTGGATTTGTTGTTCTAGTGGTTTTCTTATGAGTTTCACGGTTGGATTTGTTGTTCTAGTGGTTTTCTTATGAGTTTCACGGTTGGATTTGTTGTTCTAGTGGTTTTCTTATGAGTTTCACGGTTGGATTTGTTGTTCTAGTGGTTTTCTTATGAGTTTCACGGTTGGATTTGTTGTTCTAGTGGTTTTCTTATGAGTTTCACGGTTGGATTTGTTGTTCTAGTGGTTTTCTTATGAGTTTCACGGTTGGATTTGTTGTTCTAGTGGTTTTCTTATGAGTTTCACAGTTGGATTTGTTTTTTTCTAATTGATCGTTGATCTGGATCCTCCCCACGCTGTTGGACGTCGCAGCTTGTGTTTGTCGCCATCCACCTCTATTCTTGGCGAGATATTCGATCGTACCTAATGAGTCTATGCCTGCAAACTTTGCTTCTCTTATAAGTGTTATTTTTAGTGTTTCTGTATGTCTTCCCTTTTCCTGTATTCCAAGTGATTTCCATGCAATCTGGTCTGTAGCAAGCACGGACAGCTCTCGTCAGGACCCGCCAGCCTCTTTCATCATGTATGTTTCGTCGCCATGTTCCCATCGGTCTATCTCTTCTTTGTTTGCAAAGTGGTGTCCATGTTACTGATGGTTGCGGATGTCTGGTTCGTTCCATTCGTAGAACGTGAACTAGCCATTTCTAACGTCTTCTATTCACTTCTTGCTTGATGTTGTTAATGCCTGAACTTCTGGCGACATCTTTGTTTGTGATGTGTTAATCCCAACGGATGTTTAGAATCTTCTTAAGACAAGGGTATTCAAATCCTCTAAGTCGGTTTTTTTTTCATCTTATGATTCATTCTCCACGTAGGAGTATGATATGGATCGCACTTTTGACTTGCAAACTCTAGGCTTGGTGCAGACATGGAGACTAGTTGAACAAAAAATGTTTCTGAGTGTATTGAAAGCTCGGTCAGACACGCTTATTCTAACATAGGTCTCTTTCTAAATGTCACTATTTGATTAAATATAACTTACTAGGCATTTCAAGTGATCCACTTCAAGACGTCTATGAAGCCCTCATATAATTGCTCTTGGTCTGTCGCCAACAAACAACATTCCGCAAGATCCAGTCCATAACCACAAGGAAAAGGAGTGGTAACAAAATACATCCTTGTCTAACTCCCATTATGAGTCTGAACCAAGCTGTCTGATGTCCTTCATGTCTAATTCCCATTATGACTCTGAACCAAGCTGCCTGATGTCCTTCATGTCTAACTCCCATTATGAGTCTGAACCAAGCTGTCTGATGTCCTTCATGTCTAACTCCCATTATGACTCTGAACCAAGCTGTCTGATGTCCTACATGTCTAACTCCCATTATGACTCTGAACCAAGCTGTCTGATGTCCTACATGTCTAACTCCCATTATGACTCTGAACCAAACTGTCTGATGTCCTACATGTCTAACTCCCATTATGACTCTGAACCAAGCTGTCTGATGTCCTTCATGTCTAACTCCCATTATGACTCTGAACCAAGCTGTCTGATGTCCTTCATGTCTAACTCCCATTATGACTCTGAACCAAGCTGTCTGATGTCCTACATGTCTTACACAGCACAGGTTGCCGTTGTAAATGTCATTTAGAAAAATATTGACGAATTTATCCGGAAAGTTGTAAGCATGTAGGATATTTCAAAGTGATGGATGATGGATGATGGATGATAGATGCTATCGAATGCCTTCTCAAAGTCTAAGTTTATATGTAATGATGAATTCCATCCCAGTGACTGTTCTACAATGGTTCGCAAGAGAAAGATTTGATCAATAGATGATCTCCCATTTCTGAAGCCTGCTTGCTCTTCTCTATACTATCGTTCCAACTATTCTTTATGCTTTGGAGACGTACTCGGCAAAATATCTTTCCAGGTACTGACAGCAGGTTTATACCTCTCCAGTTGTCACAGCGGCTAGTGTCCCTTTCTTATGTATTTTGACAATAATGCCCCTTTTTCGTGTTTTTAGTACTTGTTCATCTTGCCATATTTCATTGAATAATTTTTCTAAAACTTATATACAGCTCTCTGGCCTAATTTATTTTGTTCATTATTTTGTTGTAATTACATTATGTTAAATGGGGCATGCGGTAGCTCACTAGGTAGTGACCTGGACTACTAAAGACAAGAGATCGGTTCGATCACCATCAATGGCTCCTAAGTTCAACTAACCCTAAATGGATGCTAGATTTTTTGTTTGTGAAAGTACGACGGCATAGCGTTATACCGACCACATCATCCATAAAATGCACCATACAAGTTTGAAAAATATTAGCACTAACACAATTATTCCTCGTTTTCTTTTAGACACCCAGGACTTTAGCCAAATTGTTGGACAGAAAAACTAACATGTACAGAAGTGGCCACTGTTAAGACATAAAATTGTAAAAGAAATCTAACCTCTCTACCCAAACAGAAAACGGATATCTCGAGCCGAATGGCACTAATATGGCTTCTTAAACTCACGGTGCAATGCCCACTTAACGGCTGAACATTGTAGAAGTTTCAACTCTCCTGCAAATATTTGATATTCAAATGACAGACATTTAACATACATTTTAACAGACTTCGTAAACAAACGCTCTTTTTTTTCTTATTCTACTGTTGCGTACACCTCTAGACATCAATAGTAATAAGTTTCAAGAAGGTGTTCGTCAACTCAAGGATGGTGACGTCTCCATACAGCTTGTCCTGGTAAGGTACCGATGATGGCCAGAAACACCTTCTCTATTCATCATATGTTAGGCGTGATTGTAGCAGATGTTCAGCAGTTACTTTGCCTTTGTCACAGACACATGCATCAGAGGTTCCTATTCTTAAGGTGTTCAAAAGCTGATACTTCAATCTGTTGTGGTCTGTTCGAAGTAGACAATTGTTACTTGTCCCTTTTCTGTTGAACTGGTAGTGGGTATTATTTCTCTGGAAGCCCTGGTTTTCTGTATAAAATGTGTTCCTGACAAACCTCTTTCACTCCTCATAAGTTGTACTTATATCTGGCTGGTGTAATTTACCACTTTCATTTGCCAATTCTGTCTGCCTCGTCGTTTCCATGAATATTGAAATGACATAGAATACGCTGAATCACAGTTCTTCTGCACCACAGGCAGAGCTTGCTGTGTGGGTTTTTTTTTCTTAGATCATCCAGGTCTTCGTTTCTGTGACTCATCAGTGCTGTAACTACTTTTTAACCTTCTGTTTTAAATATCAAAACAGAACCAGAAACATCAACGTGAAAAGGCAGAAAGATCAAAACACAACACAACACGAGCCCTCAATAAACGTTGTGAGAATACCAGGCCCAAGGGTCGACCACGAAAAAGATGGATCGATGAAATATTAGAAGCCCTGGGAAACATAACAGCAGCAGAGTCGAACAGAAGAGCAAAGGACCGTAAAATTTATATTTCCCCTCGACACTGAAAAGCAAATGAGGAAGGAAAAAAGAAAAAGTTTTAAAGATCGTTTCAGCTGCAATTTTCAGAGCTTGTAATTGTATGATTCTAACAGTAAAACGAAACAAGCTCACCTGCCAAATTTGGTTGCCCACCAGCCGGCCAGAACACCTCCAAAACAACCACCAACGGAAAATATAGCGACAGTCAAAGACCACACTGTTCTTGTGGTATCATCTGACATACTGGAGCCACTTCTATCATTTTCTGTTTCGTTAATGAACGATTTAATCAGCTGTGAACAGATTATGGGACTTGTGTCAGGTTAGTGGGTAAGTCAGGAAATGGAATGAGTAATACAACTTAGTGCATTCAGAAAGTCATGCACCACATCGGTTTTCTCGGGAACCGCTAATTCTAAAAGTATGACATTTGTACACAGTATTTATGGATATGTCATGTAAACATCGGTATCGTTCAATGTAATCCCCATCCATTTGTACAGCTTTACGCCAGAGCGCAATAAGTTCATGTATTCCTAACATGTACCAGTCTTTGTCTTGATCGTGCCGCCATTTCTTCACTGCATGAATCACTCCATCATCTTCTAACCTTGTTCCATGGAGGGCATCTTTAAGTGGACCACAGAGATGGAAATCAGAGGCTGTCAAATCAGGGCTGTATGTGGGAGTACAGCCCAACCCAATCTGGTGATTGCTTCCCGTGTTGCTAGACTTGTGTGAGGGCTGTATGTGGGAGTACAGCCCAACCCAATCTGGTGATTGCTTCCCGTGTTGCTAGATTTGTGTGAGGGCGTGCATTGTTGTGAAGTTAAAGCAGGTCTGCCGGATTATTGTGTTGCCGAACTCTGCGAAAACGTTGATTAATTTGTTTTAATGTCTTAATGTAAGCTTGCGACTTGATTGTCTCTCCTCTTGGCATAACATCCACACGATTCACACCTTCAATGCCCCAACAAACAGTGAGCTTGACTTTTCCAGCTGAAAGAGATGTCTTGAATTTGTTTCTCTGTGGTGAGTGCGGATGATACCATTCCATTGACTGCCTTTTTGTCTCAGGTTCAAACGGATGTGCCCAGGTTTCGTCACCTGTAACAATCTTAGCCAGAAAGGTCTCTCCATCAACATTGAAACGCTCCAACAGTTCAGAAGAAAATTGCTTTTCTTTATAATCAGTGCAGATTTGTGAGATTTCGTGGAACCCATCTTGCACAAACTTAAGAGTATCGAAGAGTTTTTATAATTGTATTTGCACTATCAATTCTAACTGACAACTTTAAGGCCAATTGTTGAGTAGTGATGCGCCAATCAGCAAGAATAATGCCCACAGTGCTTTTCAACATCTCTGAGTTGGTGGCTGTAGCAGGTCGTCCTCAGCGCGGCCGATCAAGAAGCTCCGTATCTCCGCTTTCCGATTCTTTTATTCGTCGAATCCACCGACTTACTATACTCCTGTCGACTGTGAAACTTCCATATCCATCACATAGGCGCTTGTCAATGTTCACAACACTTCCATACACATCACATAGGCGCTTGTCAATGTTCACAACACTTCCATACACATCACATATGCGCTTGTCAATGTTCACAACACTTCCATACACATCACATAGGCGCTTGTCAATGTTCACAACACTTCCATACACATCACATATGCGCTTGTTAATGTTCACAACACTTCCATACACATCACATAGGCGCTTGTCAATGTTCACAACACTTCCATACACATCACATATGCGCTTGTCAATGTTCACAACACTTCCATACACATCACATATGCGCTTGTCAATGTTCACAACATTTCCATATACATTACATAGGCGCTTGTCAATGTTCACAGCACTTTCATACACATCACATAGGCTCTTGTGAATGTTCACAACACTTTCATACACATCACATAGACTCTTGTGAATGTTCACAACACTTTCATACACATCACATAGGCGCTTGTCAATGTTCACAACACTTCCATATACATCACATAGGCGCTTCTCAATGCTCACAACACTTCCATACACATCACATAGGCACTTGTGAATGTTCACAACACTTGCATACACATCACATAGACTCTTGTCAATGTTCACAACACTTCCATACACATCAAATAGGCGCTTGTCAATGTTTACAACACTTCCATACACATCACACAGGCGCTTGTCAATGTTCACAACACTTCCATACACATCACATAGGCGCTTGTCAATATTCACAACAGTTTCCTTCTCTAAAACGAGAAATTCTATCACAACTCGCAGCTGAAAACGCAAGTTGATAACATGCTCCATTTCAACGGTTAACACAGTCGTATTATTTGCCCGATAGCAGTGCAATTTGGTGCACACAATTGACACATGCCACATTTAAAGTGTGCTAAATGTCATGCGTTTATGTTTATTATTAGTTGAGAAGATCGATGTGGTGCATTACCTTTTTGAACGCCCCTCGTAGTTATTGAAAAACACAAATTGGGGGTTTGATCTAAGTTCACCAAGCTCTAAAAGGCTACCGAAGATTATACTCTATTAAAGAAATACGGCCTGGCATAGTTTTGACCATATTACCCAAAATGGTGCACGTCATAATAATAAATATAGGCACTAACAATGTATATACAATATTCATGACATTACGGGATACTTTTTATACTTTCTCCTGTCCAATTATCTGGTTCTCTTTGTTTCATCTCGTCTCTTCTGTTTCTCTGTTCTACCTTTTAGCTCCATGTGGAGCATAGGTCTTCAACAAACACTTTCCAAGTCGTTCTGTTTCTTGCCATTCTTTTAAGATCATTCCATGTCTTCCCCATCATCTTCATCTCTGCTTATATCTGTCTTCTCCAAGAATTTCTTGGTCTCTTAGACAGAGAGCCTTTACCTTTCCGGGATGACGGATTTACTTTTATTCTTTTCTTTGATTTGTCCATGTTTGTGAAGTTTTTTGGCTTATTTTTTTTTACAGTATGGGATAGCCAGTCCCATGCCCAACCCTCCTTTCTCGCCTCTTACGAACATGCCTGGTAGGGTACAGCGCCACTATTCTTTACTCCCCTTTCGGGCCCCGGCAGCGCACGGGGCACATCTCGTCTCTTGTTCATCCTATATTTTTTTCGATCCGGCTATACTCTACTATTTTCCGGTGCATGGAATAGTTCTTCTTCATCCCATAACTCAGGGTCGCTATGGGGCACCACTGGCAAACGTCGTCAACCTTCGTAAAACTTTTTTTTTAGTCACAATCTGCGGGGGCTTGGTAGTATGAAATCATCAGTCTCTGGAGAAGAAGGCCCAGAGTTCAATCCCCACCACAGGCGGGGATGGGGAGGGGGGGGGTATATTTTTTTTTAAATCTAATCTCTGGTTTCTTCATGGCTTTACCATGCCCCTGGACTCTGGGTCCGCTTGTCTGGCTCTCTCTCGAAAAAAGAGATCCCCTGTGCACCCGCGCCGCGCACGTTAAAGAAACCTTGGCAGTTTAAAGCCGAAAAGAGTAGGCCAAAATGGCTGCTGTCCGGGCAAAAAATATTAATACCGAAGACGGATGTGTCGGGCTGAAAGGCGCTGATATCTCGGCTCTACCGTAAACTAACGACACAACGCGTCAACGTCCACTTAACGGGTGCACGCTAAGAAGTCATTCTCTGCGAATTCGAGGCTTTAACATTATTGGATGTTATCTTCCCATTTTTTCTCTGTCTATCTCTCCTTCTCCTTTTCCTTCCTTTCACAGTTCTCTGTAGGTTGGCCTTTATCAGCTCAGCTGATCGGGATACGTAGCCAAACCATTTCCTTGTGTGTTTCTTCACAACAGTCAACAGATCATCATGTTCTCCGATTCCTAAGTTGTCTCCTATTGAAAACTTTTTTTATTTGTAATACGATCTAAGTAAAAGATGCCCAAAACATGCCATCTCCATAGCTTGTATTTTCTTCTGTAGTTCTGTTGTAAGATCCATGTTTCGTATTTTCGCATTAGTCAGATTTTCAAAATCATTTCTCATCATATAGGTGCCTCATCAGCCCAGGAAATCATTTCTCATTATATAAGTGCCTCATCTGCCCAAGAAATCATTTCTCATTATATAGGTGCCTCATCTGCCCAAGAAATCATTTCTCATTATATAAGTGCCTCATCTGCCCAAGAAATCATTTCTCATTATATAGGTGCCTCATCTGCCCAAGAAATCATTTCTCATTATATAGGTGCCTCATCTGCCCAAGAAATCATTTCTCATTATATAGGTGCCTCATCTGCCCAAGAAATCATTTCTCATTATATAGGTGCCTCATCTGCCCAAGAAATCATTTCTCATTATATAGGTGCCTCATCTGCCCAAGAAATCATTTCTCATTATATAGGTGCCTCATCTGCCCAAGAAATCATTTCTCATTATATATGTGCCTCATCTGCCCAAGAAACAATTTCTCATTATATAGGTGCCTCATCTGCCCAAGAAATTATTTCTCATTATATAGGTGCCTCATCTGCCCAAGAAATTATTTCTCATTATATAGGTGCCTCATCTGCCCAAGAAATCATTGCTTATTATATAGGTGCCTCATCCGCCCAAGAAATCATTTCTCATTATATAGGTGCCTCATCTTCCCAAGAAATAATTTCTCATTATATAGATGCCTCATCTGCCCAAGAAATCATTTCTCATTATATAGATGCCTCATCTGCCCAAGAAATCATTTCTCATTATATAGGTGCCTCTGTAGCAGTGAATGTGAGGATGTGGGGAGAGAAGGAGATAGTTTGGAGAGAGTGAGGAAAACATAGTTCGAGGACGGTCACGAGAAATCCGAGTAGAACTGTGTTCAGTGGAAAATCAGGAATCTCATGACTGAAAATAGTAATATACATGGAAGGTGAGTGGATGACGTAGTAGAAATCTATTGGAGGGGAGACAACAGAAGTGAGTTTTTATTGGTTAGAGAGCGTGGAATATAATCACACTGCAAGGGGTTAGAAAGGAGCTCTCCGCCAGAAGAGGGACATGTGGCCGAGAAGTTAGGATCGGCCAGGCCGTTAGGCGTTAGCCTGTCGTGACAGTGAGCTCAAGCTTAGCATAGCTATTAATGGTTAGTTATAAGTTATTTAGAAGAGAATCTCTCTTGTACTTAAGAGTTAGTGAAGCCAGAACAGAGATAAGTAATTAGGAGGCTAGAAGCTACGTCTAAATGTGGTTAGGAGCATTATTAGTTAGGTTGAGAGAGAGTGACGACATGATGCGATATCGTCAAGTAGAAGTTGTGATTTTTCTGATCCATATGTGTGAATAGACGAGCGGAAATGTATACCCGCTGGCTGTGTATATAGTGTGAATATTCTGGAGTTATTGAAGTTGATTAATAAGGTTGATGTGCCATTTTAACGAAAGACTTCAGTGTGCAGTAATACCTTTATTCCAGCAAGTCATATCTACATGCCATGGTGGTTAATTGAATTTGGGAGTTGTAGCGGGCACAGAAGGTCAAATAATCCAGAATCCAGTGCAGAACTATCCAGTTCACGAGACGAGGTATGATCCGATGCACATTGGGTTACTTTACAGCAACACAGACACCAACATTGTGACATCCGAGGTTGCCTACTGGGAAGGAGTTAGAGCGAGGCAGATCCCCGTTCGCAACGACCGTCTTCTAAGAGCGCCAGTGAACTTGCTTCCAGTTACACAGAACTAAAGAAGACGGGCTACCTCTAGCACGGCTCAGGATAACAACCTATATCGTTTTAGTTTCAACAACATAGTAAAACGTACACGGTTATACCTCATCTGCCCAAGAAATCATCTCTCATTATATAGGTGCCTCATCTGCCGAAGAAATAATTTTTAATTACCGTCTCAGGGGCATTGATCACGCCCACGTTGTAGCCAAACTGAGAAGATCCTAGAACAGCACCGATGATGGTAAGAACAAGTCGACCAGTTACTTTCTGTGGAAGATATTATTGCGTTTCAATACTTACAACGATTCACTTGTGTATGTTGTTGTTGTGATCAATATGTGTCATATCTTAACTTTAAAAAAAATTAACTTTTATAATAATATTTTTTTTTACGCTTTTACAAAAGAATTTAATGAATCGCTTGTACAATAAATAGGCAATGACAAAGACTAAAGTATAAATGATTGAAGGAAATGTATGTCCTCAGAGGAATTCATCACAAATACCAAAAGGAATCATCATTTGTATACACTTTGGATATCGAAACAACCAATGCCGGGAGTGCATATTGCATATTCTTGGTTACAACTGGCAAAATAAAAGGAAAGAGAGATCGTGGATGACAAGGGGAGAAAATACTGGATAGCTTTTTTATCATGGCGTGGAAAACAATCAACAACAGAATTTATACGATGCACTGTCGATAGATGATTGTGGAAGGACATGATCGCCTTCGCCAACAGGTATGGCACATGATGATGATGCTGGTGATGATGATGGTGATGATATGATAATTATATGATGATAATGATTCAGTACATTTTGAATAGAATATAGAAAACTTGTTAAGACAGGATTAAACGTGTAGAATGGTGTTTTTTAAGTAAGTTCTTTTTAATTTGGTTATTTGGTTATGGAAGGCCCCGGTATCACTGCAAACAAATTAAAATTCATAATTGCTCAACCGCCCGCGCCAGCGTAATCATCCAAATTAATATCTCATCTCCCAAACAAAGAAAGGTAACTGTAGTCCCCATCGTAGCAGTCTCAGCACACGCCAAAAGACATAAGGCGAAACCGCGCTGAAAGGGAACACAGCCAACTGTACCTTGTCATTCGATATCATCATTCATCGTAAACAATTGGAATATCGAAACATGATCAAATCGGATCAGACACGGTGTGCACAGAGCACTTAACTCAGTATCTCCTGCAACAAGCCGGACTTGGAATATGAGGAAACTGCAACAAGGAACACTTTTCATGCATAGCCTTCAATTGTTCACGCCGTTTATCCACTATAAACTGGAAGTTCACGTCCTCGTGAAAATGATGATCGTCGTATTTTTTTTTTAAATGTATAGCGCTTGATGATGTTAGGCCATCATTGCCGGTCTAGGGATGTACGATGAGTCATTACGATGACGTTGCACACAACAATTTCGCTCCCTTTAGATTCCTGATTACTCTAGTGAAAGCAGCCTACGACGAACAAAACACGGTGGAAATTCCCAAAAGAGACAAAACTGCGGCTGACGAAGTAGTTTACATTAATGTGTAACATGGAAATAACTTGCGTCAAGCAAATGCAACAACGGTCATGAACAGCACCAATGTGACGTAAACCGCAGATCAAGTCTAGATGGTGGAAGGTCGCATTCAGAACACTTGATTTGTCAAAAAGGGACTGTTGCCGGTGTACGACTTCGCTTTAGCGGCGCAGATGTAATAAGTAGATCATAATTTTTACTTTAACGCAGAAAAGTGCAATGGAGAACCGAAATTAATCAGACCCCGAATGCACTTTCTGCAGCGATCGAGAGAACGTGACCTAGATCCACCATCTTTACAACGGAAGTCCTCTTAATGTTTAAGTCTTTTAATATGTCTTCATTGATCTTTTCCATTATCGAAGTTCATCATCATCATTGAGTGCCGTCTCCGCAACGAAGGTTGGCTACCATGGAGCGCCATTTTGCTCTATCTCTTGCTTTGATGGTGCAGGTTGTCATCGGTTGATTTGTCCATCTTTTGATGTTACTCGTCCATGTTAATCTTGGTCTGCCTCTGCCTCTTTTACCTTGTATTTTCCCCTCCAGGATCACTTTCAGTAGGCTGTTGTGTCTTTTAACATGGCCTAAGAATCGCATTTGTCTTGTTCTAATTGTGTTCAGAAGTTCTCTTTTCATTTTTAGTTGTTTTAAGACTTTGTCATTTGTTTTCTTTTCCTTCCATCCAATTCTACCTATTCTTCTATATATCCACATTTCAAAGGCTTCAATTCTCTGTTCTGTTTTCTTGTCTAATGTCCATGTTTCAGCACCATATAGGAATATTGAGAAGATGTAACATTTTGCTATTCTTAGTTTTAGCTCTGGTGTTATTTGTTTTGATGTTAGTATGTCCTTCATGACATTAAAATTACTTTTTGCCATTCCTATTCTTTTGTTTATTTCAGTTGTACATTTTCCATCACTGGTTATAGTATGTCCAAGGTAGTTATAGTTCTGAACTGTCTCCAGGTCTATTCCTTCAATTTTGATATCCACTTGTGGGTTTTGAGTATTTTCTTTGTTTATGATCATAGTTTTAGTCTTTTTGATATTCATATCTAGTCCATATTTTTTGCTTGTCGTGTTTATTTCATTAAGTAATTGTTGTAGGTCTTTAGGATTTTCTGCTAGTAGTACAGTATCGTCAGCATATCTTAGGTTATTGATTATCTTTCCATTAATTTGTAGGCCTGGCATCTCTATGATGTTTTTAAAGATTTGCTCAGTGTATAGATTGAACAAGCTTGGTGATAGGATGCATCCTTGTCTTACTCCTCTTTTTATATCAATGGGTGTAGAGAACTCTTTGTTATATTTTATTATTGCTGTTTGCTCCCAGTATAGATTGCATATTAGTCGTATATCCATGTCATCTAGATGTATCTCTTTTAGGCATTCTATAAGTTGTTTGTGGTGTACTCTATCAAAAGCTTTGGTGTAGTCTATGAAGCAGGCATATATTGGTTTGTTTACTTCTGTGTATTTTTCGATTAATGTTCTCATGCAGAATATGGCTTCTTTTGTCCCGCTATTTTTCCTAAATCCAAATTGCTGCTCATCTAATTCAGTATTGATTTTATTCTGAATCCTTCCTTGTATAACTTTTAGCAAGATTTTTGTAACATGGCTCATTAGGCTTATTGTTCTAAAGTCACTGCATTCAACTGCACCATTCTTTTTAGGCAATGCAATGAAAGTTGATGTTTTTAGTTCATTTGGTATGTATCCTGTGTGGTATATGTCGTTGCATATGTCTGTAATCACTTCAATGCCAAAATCTTCAAGTGCCTGTATCATCTCTATATGTATGCTTTCAGGTCCTGCTGCTTTTCCCCTTTTCATTGTTTTTATAGCTTTTTCCACCTCAGATTTTAAGATTTTATAGCCTGATGTACATTTTATAACTGGTTTCTTGTCCCTTTGATCATGAAATAGTTCTGTTATATATTCCTGCCATCTATCTATGATATCCTTATTGTCTGTTAGCATTTTTCCTTTTTTGTCTGCAATGCATCCACCTTCTGTGGCTTTTTTATTTTTATTAGTCATTCTCTTTATTTCTGTGTGCATTCCTCTTAGGTCTTGTTTGCTTTCCATAGTTTCTATTTCTCTACATTTTTGGCTGAGCCAGTCTTCTTTTGCCTTTTTGCACATTTTGCGTATCTCATTATCTATTTTATTGTATTGGGCAGTGTTCTTCGCTTGTCTCTTTTCTTCCATTTTTTCTAAGATGGTGTTAGTTATCCATTTTTGTTTTTTGTTCTTTTCTCTTTTGGGTAAGGTGTCGCAGGCTTTTTGTATGCTTTTCTTTATGCATTGCCATTTGGTTGTTACTTTTTCATCAGGATTTTCTCTTCTGTATTGTTCAATTCCTTCCTCTAGCAGCTTCTGGTATGTGTTCTTTACTTGTATTGTATAGGTATCTTTAATATTTTTTTGATTTAAAGCTGTTATGTCGAGTGGGTTTGTTGATGAATCAGATTTTTGCTTGTTTCTCTTTAGTTTGATTTTCATTTTAATCATTACAGGATTGTGATCAGAATTAATATCTGCTCCTGGGTAGGTTTTGGCTTTCTTTACGCTGTTACGGAACCTTTCTTTTATCATTATGTAATCTATTTGATTCCTCTTCCTATCTCCAGGGCTTTTCCATGTGTATAGTTTCCTTTTCTCTTGCTCAAAGTAGGTGTTACATATTATCAGCCTGTTTTCTTCACAGAATTGTATTAATCTTTCTCCTCTGTCATTTCTTTTTCCTAAACCATGATTTCCTATAATTGTCTTATATCTACCTTTTCCTACTTTAGCGTTCATGTCACCCATTACAATCAAGATGTCTGAAGATTTCACTTGCTTCATAACTTTATTTAGGTCTTCATAGTATGCCTCTATTTGTTCATCTGTGTAGTCTTGAGTAGGTGCATATGTCTGTATTATTGCTATGTCGAATGGTTTTGCTTTCAACTTGAGTAGTATAATCCTATCACTGTATGTCCAGTGGGTACTTATATATTTTTGTAGCTCTCTTTTTATCAGTATTCCTACCCCCCCTTTGATGTTCTGTTGTGTTTCCTGAGTATAAAAATGTATATTTTTCGTCTTCAATGTACCCACATTCCTTCCATCTAGTCTATGATATGCCTAAAATATCTATATTTATTCGTTCTGCTTCTTGAATTAGATTTTCCAATTTCCCTTGTTGATAAAGAGTCCTAACATTCCAAGTACTTATTTTAAGATCTTTCCTCCGACATAAGTTCGAATTTCTCCGACTCTCCATGGCTTCCTCTGGACTGGTACGTGATGAGGCTCCAATCTCTTTCACGGTGGTCAGCCATGTTCGTCTTTCGTGTTCTGAACATGCCTCTTGTGTACCACACACTTTGCTGTTTTCGCTTTCTGGGCCGTTGATCATTCTTGATTCCTCCGCCTCCATCCACCGTCACAGACTTTTCACATAAGGGTTGAACATACCCGTTTTTCCGTTGACATTTTTGTCAAACCATGTGCTTGCCTATCGAACCGCGAACACACAACACAAAGAAGAATAAATCATATTCCACTTAAATATCGGCAATCACAGTCCATCCCCACGTTAGAAGTAAAACATACACCAAACGGGAGAATAGCAACACATAATTTCACAACTAGACTGTCGCGTAAATCATTTAAATATATCAGCAAGAGCCGAATTATAAAAATCGACTACACGAAGCCGCCATGACACCGGAAGCTCTGGTTTATCGAAGCTATCTTAAGAATTTTTCTATAGCATTTTGCTTCTAATGAATAGATTTTCACCTTTGCTGTTTGTGAGATTGTCAATAATTCACAACCATACGATGCAATCGGAAAGATACATGTCCTCGGTAATTTTAATGTTACTGCCATGCTGGTATTGTGCCACATGCTCCTAGTGGTGTTTAATTGTTGTATTGCTTTTGCTAGTGTTCGTTTGATTTCTTTCTGGCAGTCTTCATTCTATCTATCTATCTATTAATCTTTCGAGCCGTAGCCGGCCGATAGGGCGTAGACCAAGATACTCCTCTTATCTAGATTTTTATTCTAGCAGTTTTCAATTCTTTTAAAGATATTTTATCAAATCTCGCCATTTGCCTCTGCTCTGTGCAAGCAGCTCTATCACATTGAGGGTTCCTGTTGCTCTTTCCTCTCTCATCAATGTTCTTAGTCTTCATTACAAGACAAGAAAATAAATGTGTGGGTTGGGGGAGGGGGGGTGTATTATTTGAGCTGTACGGATAAGTCCAGACCAAACAAAACATGACGCTACGTTCTTCTCCGTGTTCTCCATTCTCTTCAGAATGGATCAGGCAAATGCAGCTTTCCAAAAAATGAGGAAGATACTGTGCAATACATTTTTTGACAATAGAAACAAGAAAAAGAGTTCTTAAATATTATGTAGAACCACTTTTAGCATATGGATGTGAATCATTGACAATAAGACAACAGACAAGAAAATCACTGGATGCTGTAGAAATGAGGTTTTACAGAAGAATGTTGAGAATACCATGGACAGCTAAGAAGAGTAATGAAAACTTTCTGAAAAAGGTCAAAGCAAAAAGAGAGCTAATTTCCAATATTAGGAAGAAATAGTCATCATTTTTGGCCATGTAATGAGAAGGGAACAGCTGGGATATATTGTAGCAACTGGGAAAATTGAGGGACGAAGAAATGGAGGGAAGCAAAGAGAAAAGATACCAGACAGCTTAAGAGAATGGCTTGGCAGAATGTCAACAACAGAAATGATAAATAACTGTCGTGATCGAAAGTTGTGGAGAGACATGATCACCTACGCCAGCAGGCTTGTTACTTGATGATGATGATGACGTTCTTCTCCAGACGGTATTCCAATAACAGCGATCTATCCATTTCTTGGAATCGTTCAATGCGTCTGAATCACAATTGTCCTTGAACATTCAGTGTGTTGTGATTGCATCTAAAAATAGCCTGCAACGGCCAGTTCAAATCAGACGAAATGGGATGAACTATGATGATTGGCCGATCCATCAGGTTTTTATTTTCGTTCCTTTGTCTCATAGAAGTATGGTGGTTGTGATTTATGGTTATGGGTAGTCTGTGGTGGTCTGCTCTGTTGATGTCATTTTGTGTTTTGCTGCATCAAATGAAAATACAGTGTTCTTGACGGAGCTCTGTAATTTAGGTGGAAATTAAGAGAGTGAAGTATTACACTTTAACCGTTCTAGGACATAGTTTGTGGAGAGGAACGAGGGGGCTAGTGCTCTTTATTTCTGTTGTTTACATTCCCCTGCTCATTTGGTCAGGTACCTATTTATTTTTCATCTGGTGTGACTGGGGAGGGAGCCGCGATAGCTCAGTGGTTAGTGAACTGGACTACAAATGACAAGAGTTAGGGTTTGATGCCAACCCATGGCTTCCGGGTTCACCCAGCCTTAAATAGGTACCGGATTTTTTTTCTGGGAAAGTAAAGCGGCACGGGCGTAATACCGACCACATTACCCCAAAAATCATGTGTTGAAGGTCTATAAAATGTATGGTCGCTAACACCACATTCCCTATACGCCGCTTGACGTGACGGGTCACTAACACCATATTCCCTATACGCCGCTTGGCGTGACGGGTCACTAACACCATATTCCCTATACGCCGCTTGGCGTGACGGGTCACTAACACCATATTCCCTATACGCCGCTTGGCGTGACGGGTCACTAACACCATATTCCCTATACGCCACTTGCGGTGACGGGGGCCTTTTACTTTTTACTTACTATGACTGGGGAGCGTGAAGCTACAATCAAATTTACGTCAGTGCGTTACCACTACACTGTTAATGCTCTCTCTCTCTCTCCTTCGTTCTTTCTTTTTCTTTCTATCTCTCTCTTCGTAGCGTTCGATAAATTGTCAGTACATCTTCTGGAAAGTTGACAGTGTTCCCCATCGTTTGGATTCTCGTGGCAAGGCGCTGTGCCAAGGAGTACGGGTTCGATCCTACTTCGGACCATATATTGTTCTTTGTTTTGTTTTTTTTTCTTGTTAATTATTCGTCTTTTTTTTCCGAGTGCTATAAACATACCTCTTCCTCTGAAATGATTCACTGAATTATCGCTTTGGAAGTTTCCCTCTATAATAATATTCATTTATTATTATTTTTCTCCATCTTCTGGAAGCAGTTCGGTTATTTTTACCGTTGTTACAACTAGTAGTTTAACTTTTGTTTTTGTTACATCTAGTAGTTTAACTTTTGTAATTGTTACATCTAGTAGTTTAACTTTTGTAATTGTTACATCTAGTAGTTTAACTTTTGTTATTGTTACATCTAGTAGTTTAACTTTTGTAATTGTTACATCTAGTAGTTTAACTTTTGTTATTGTTACATCTAGTAGTTTAACTTTTGTTATTGTTACATCTAGTAGTTTAACTTTTGTTATTGTTACATCTAGTAGTTTAACTTTTGTAATTGTTACATCTAGTAGATTAACTTTTGTTATTGTTACATCTAGTAGTTTAACTTTTGTTATTGTTACATCTAGTAGTTTAACTTTTGTAATTGTTACATCTAGTAGTTTAATTTTTGTAATTGTTACATCTAGTAGATTAACTTTTGTAATTGTTACATCTAGTAGTTTAACTTTTGTTATTGTTACATCTAGTAGTTTAACTTTTGTAATTGTTACATTTAGTAGTTTAACTTTTGTAATTGTTACATTTAGTAGTTTAACTTTTGTAATTGTTACATCTAGTAGATTAACTTTTGTAATTGTTACATCTAGTAGTTTAACTTTTGTTATTGTTACATTTAGTAGTTTAACTTTTGTAATTGTTACATTTAGTAGTTTAACTTTTGTAATTGTTACATCTAGTAGATTAACTTTTGTTATTGTTACATTTAGTAGTTTAACTTTTGTAATTGTTACATCTAGTAGTTTAACTTTTGTTATTGTTACATTTAGTAGTTTAACTTTTGTTATTGTTAAATCACATGTGATGAGAGGAGATAATAACAGAATAGCAAAGTAAAGCAAGTCATCATGTGGGAAACAACATGTAAGAGGAAAAGAGGAAGACCCAGAGAGACACTGAGAAGAACATTGATGAGAGAGGCAAGAGCAGCAGGAATCGGCTCCCTCAAAGAGATAGAGCTGCTTGCACAGAACAGAGACAAATTGCGAGATTTGATAAAAGATCTTTACAAGGATTGAAAACTGTCAGAATAAAAATTTAGATAAGAGAAGGAGTATCTGGGTCTACGTCCTATGGGCCGGCTACGGCTCGAAAGGTCAATGTATAGATTGCTACATCTAATAGTTTAACGTTAATAATCCTTACATCTAATAGTTTAACATTTGTTATCGTTTCATCTAGTAGTATTACTTTTCTTATTCTTACATCTAGTGGTTTAACTTTTGTTATTGTGGCATCTAATAGTTTAACATTTGTTATTGTATCATCTAGTAGTATTACTTTTATTATTCTTACATCTAGTGGTTTAACTTTTATTATTCTTACATCTAGTAGTTTAACATTTGTATGGGATACTGTTTATTGGTAGACTCGATCGATCAAAAGCATTTAGTTGTGGTGTTGTTGAATATAACTCTATTGATATTACACCGACTCTTGTTCTAAAATCATTGTTCTTGATTTACTTTCCTTATTGTCTAATCTGTCTTATTCAGAGGCATCACATTTCAGTGCTGTGATCTTTTACTTGTCTTTTCCTGTTTATGTCCATGTTTCACATCAACAGCACAGTTTTGACAGAAAGACTGTTGCATATTTCTCTTTCCGTATTTATTGCCCCGTATAATTGTTCCCATAATTTTGCGCTAAATATTTCGCATTATCTCCTATTTAGTACAGATTTGCCTCTAGAATTCGTGTTTGTATTATGGTAGTTTTAGCAGGTGAAAATGTCCTTTTTTGTGACCTCTATTTTCCATTAGATTTGATTGCATAGTATCTTCCTAATTTTTTGGAAAGCTGCTTTTGCCTGAGCCATTCTGCATCTCACCTCTTTGGTACATCTTCCGTCTGAGGTTAACAAAGTTCCCAAATATTTAAATTCATTTACCTGTTTTAATATTGTTCCACTTATCTTTATTTTGCACTGAGATGATGTCTTTCTCTTTGTTGTTACCATTACTTCTGTCTTTTTTCTATTATGGCTGAGTCCTTTATTTTTGCTTTCTTTCACTATAATGTCCAACATTTCTTGTAACTCATTTTCACTCTTAGCGATTAAGACTGTATCATCAGCATACCTTAGATTATTTATATTATGACCTCCAATTGTTATTCCATGCATGCCCCTTATGGATCTTAAAATAATCTCACTATAAATATTAAACAAATATGGTGACAGCACACAACCTTGCCTGACACCCTGTTTTATTTGTTGAAACATTCCCAATTGGTTTCCAGTTCTTATAGCCGCTGTTTGTTGCAAGTACATGTTATTTATTATTCTTAGATCTTTGCTATCTACGTTTATGCTTTCTAAAATTGTGATTATTTCTTGGTGCTTTACTTTTTCAAATGCCTTGGTGTAATCTATGAAACATAGGTATAGATCTGTTTTCACCTCTATGGCTCTTTCTACTAAAGATCTTATGATAGAAATGGCATTGTTTGTTCTTTTATCTCTAACAAAACCACACTGTTCATCGCTAATTTATATATATTTACACTATTTATATATATACATATATTTACATATATATTTATTTTATATATATATATATATATATACGCTATTTATATATATATATATATATATGTGGATGTTGGAAGAGCACAGGACTTCGACAAACACAGATCAACGTCACTTCTTCGGATGATGGAAATGGGAGTTAAGATGGGCACAGCCAGAAATGAGAAACTTGGTGGTCGTGTAAGAAGACTTATCAACCAACATAGAACTGGAGTCGTCAGTCGCTGGACACTGAGGGAATTGCTGAGGAGGGGATCTGAGCACCTATGGACATGTTCGGAGTGCAATGATGATGACCCGCAAATAACTCAATAACTCAATATATATATATACACACACACCGCGCAAAAAAGCCTGATGTTAAAAATATTAATTGAATGGAAGAACATTAATTGTATTTAGAAAAGCTCACCGATTGAAGGCGTCCACTCCCCATCTTGTGTTGTCCTTCTGCAGGCAGTAAATGGTGAGGCCTCTTTATTTAATGCCGTGTCACCTACAAGTCAGACGTCATATTATTGTACTTCATCGTAATCAAAGAGATCATGTAAATAAACATGCAATCACAGATAGACCAAATCTAACCCCCAAGCTTTGAAGATCTAGCGCATTCACGCCGGCTTGCAAGATTGTAATCTCACCTGAAAGTGAAAACGACTTCAAAGATTTATAAATAAACGAAAGACTAAACTATTAAAATAAAGAGCAGACTAGCGTCAGTAATATTGCATTAGTTAGAGGAGAAGATAATTTGTTTTAATAATGCCAGTATTAATATTGTTATTACTGGCAGTAGTGTATAAGTCTAGGAATGTAATCTGACACAAGCTGGGAGATTATCCGTGTGATTTACATGTGTAGAGATAGTGCCCGGGGGCCTGTTTTGAAAATAAACGTACATAGTACAATTCTAAGTAGGTGTACGGTCAAAATCGTAAAAACTATCGCAGAATTGCTGAATCATGAAAAGGTTTGCTTGCTTGTATGAAAAGGTTATGAATCGTCACAGTGGCTACACATATTGTGTCTTCAGTATGTTTAAGATAGTGGTAGAGACAACAAATAATTCTTAATATAGAAAAGGCATGAGGCGAGATATATAACGTCACCGATGAGTGAAGTATTAAACGTCAGCGAACAAGGTCACATAACTCGGTGGTGATTGTGTGTGTGTGTGTGTGTGTGCGTGCGTGCGTGCGTGCGTGCGTGCGTGCGTGCGTGCGTGCGTGCGTGTGTGTGTGTGTGTGTGTGTGTGGGAGGAGGGGTGTAATCATTGTCCTTGACCGCTGCCTACTTCACTTCAGGAAGTCAGATACTCGTTCAATTTCATCATCATCATTGAGTGCCGTTTCCGCAACGAAGGTTGGCTACCATGGAGCGCCATTTTGCTCTATCTCTTGCTTTGATGGTACAGGTTGTCATCGGTTGATTTGTCCATCTTTTGATGTTACTCGTCCATGTTAATCTTGGTCTGCCTCTGCCTCTTTTACCTTGTATTTTCCCCTCCAGGATCACTTTCAGTAGGCTGTTGTGTCTTTTAACATGGCCTAAGAATCGCATTTGTCTTGTTCTAATTGTGTTCAGAAGTTCTCTTTTCATTTTTAGTTGTTTTAAGACTTCGTCGTTTGTTTTCTTTTCCTTCCATCCAATTCTACCTATTCTTCTATATATCCACATTTCAAAGGCTTCAATTCTCTGTTCTGTTTTCTTGTCTAATGTCCATGTTTCAGCACCATATAGGAATATTGAGAAGATGTAACATTTTGCTAATCTTAGTTTTAGCTCTGGTGTTATTTGTTTTGATGTTAGTATGTCCTTCATGACATTAAAATTACTTTTTGCCATTCCTATTCTTTTGTTTATTTCAGTTGTACATTTTCCATCACTGGTTATAGTATGTCCAAGGTAGTTATAGTTCTGAACTGTCTCCAGGTCTATTCCTTCAATTTTGATATCCACTTGTGGGTTTTGAGTATTTTCTTTGTTTATGATCATAGTTTTAGTCTTTTTGATATTCATATCTAGTCCATATTTTTTGCTTGTCGTGTTTATTTCATTAAGTAATTGTTGTAGTTCTTTAGGATTTTCTGCTAGTAGTACAGTATCGTTCAATTTATCATCTGGATTTCCTGGAGCGCAGCAGATAATGACTGAAGCCATGTCCCGCCTATCCAGCGATTTTACAAACAAGCTACTGACGTTCTCTGTCATCTTATCGTAAAGTCATCTATTTGTTTATGTTGAGAAAAACCTTCAAACAAGAAACGTACGCCAACTGGGGATTTTAGTCCACGAATTCTGGTTCTATGTATATATTTGTAAACGTTCTTCCGATTCTATATATATATATATTTTAATACACTTTAAATACTTTACTGTATCCGAGACTTTATTCGGCATATAAGCTTTTTATATATTTCCTTCTAATTTATTTTATATAAATTATTTATTATGTTACTGGAGGGAGCCGCGATAGCTCAGTTGTTAGTGAACTGGACTACAAAGGAAAAGAGGTAGGGTTCGATCCCAACCAACGGGTTCCAGTTCACCCAGCCTTTAATGGGTACCGAATTTTTTTCTGGGAAAGTAAAACGGCACGGGCGTAATACCGACCACATTACCCCATAAATCATGTGCCGAAGGTGTATAAAATTGATGGTCACTAACACCATATTCCTTATAGGCCACTTGGCGTGACGGGGGTACTTTACTGTTTTTTATTTTGTTTCTGGCTCGTTATTTGGCCTCATTCTCGTGATCTGGTCTAGTGGTTCCTTTTGTTTACCGAGATTACGTTGCGTTGAGGGATCTGTTCTAGTGGTTCCTTTTGTTTACCGAGATTACGTTGAGTTGGGGGATCTGTTCTAGTGGTTCCTTTTGTTTACCGATATTACGTTGAGTTGGGGGATCTGTTCTAGTGGTTCCTTTTGTTTACCGATATTACGTTGAGTTGAGGGATCTGTTCTAGTGGTTCCTTTTGTTTACCGATATTACGTTGAGTTGGGGGATCTGTTCTAGTGGTTCCTTTTGTTTACCGATATTACGTTGAGTTGAGGGATCTGTTCTAGTGGTTCCTTTTGTTTACCGATATTACGTTGAGTTGAGGGATCTGTTCTAGTGGTTCCTTTTGTTTACCGAGATTACGTTGAGTTGAGGGATCTGTTCTAGTGGTTCCTTTTGTTTACCGAGATTACGTTGAGTTGAGGGATCTGTTCTATTGGTTATTTTTGTTTACCGAGATTACGTTAAGTTGAGGGATCTGTTCTAGTGGTTCCTTTTGTTTACCGAGATTACGTTGAATTGAGGGATCTGTTCTAGCGGTTCCTTTTGTTTACCGAGATTACGTTGAGCTGAGGGATCTGTTCTAGTGGTTCCTTTTGTTTACCGAGATTACGTTGAATTGAGGGATCTGTTCTAGTGGTTCCTTTTGTTTACCGAGATTACGTTGAGTTGAGGGATCTGTTCTAGTGGTTCCTTTTGTGTACCGAGATTACGTTGAGTTGGGGGATCTGTTCTAGTGGTTCCTTTTGTTTACCGAGATTACGTTGAGTTGAGGGATCTGTTCTAGTGGTTCCTTTTGTGTACCGAGATTACGCTGAGTTGAGGGATCTGTTCTAGTGGTTCCTTTTGTTTACCGAGATTACGTTGAGTTGAGGGATCTGTTCTCGCTTACTGGTTTCATTGCTATATGTTACTATTATTTCCATGTTGTGTTTGTCCCGATATTTCTTTCCGTGCACTAACGTTAACACTCTTCACGCATGTACTTCATGTACTACTGCGACTCTAAGACACTTGATTCTTCTATTGTGCTAGGGTTATTCAGTTACTTAAGCACAGTAAAGTAAAGTAAAGTAAAGTAAAGTAAAGTAAAGTAAAGTAAAGTAAAGTACGAGACTTGAACCGGCGTCTTAGCACGCGAGTTTCCACCCATATGTGCTCGGCCGCCTATCCAGAAATGTTCGGAGATTTCTGTATAGTGTAGCCTCAAGCATCGAAACTCAGATGCGAAGCGATATTCCTCACCTTCCCAGGGTAATACCCTGGTACCCATTTCTGCCAACGGCTGGGTCGACCGTGGGGGTATTTTTTTCCCCCCAACCATGTGTACAATTCACACTGCTCCCAGCGGGAATCGAACACGGGTTGTCCGAACGTCGGTAGTCCAGTCGGGTGGTTTTCACAACTAGGCTACCGAGGCCCCCAAGCACATTACATTCACATAGATCACAGCAACAGTTGTCACACTACCACTTGAACTTATTGGTTCCAGGGCGGTGTCAAACTGAACATCACAAACAGTTGTAATCAATAATTACAGAGGACTCAAAGTAAAGTTCATCATCATCAGCATCAAATATCGAGCCTGCTGGCGTAGGTGATCATGTCTCTCCACAAATTTAAATCACGACAGTTATTTATCATTTCTGTTGTTGACCTTCTGCCAAGCCATTCTCTTAAGTTGCCTGGTATCTTTTCTCTTTGCTTCCCTCTATCTCTTCGTCCCTAAATTTTCCTAGTTGTTACAATATATTCTAGTTCTTCTCTTCTCATTACATGGCCAACAATAAATGTTTGTTTCTTCCTAATATTGGAAATTAGCTTGAGACAACTCTCAAGCCATCAGTTATGAGTCGTTGACAGAACATAAAGTTAGTCAAGTTTATAGCATCAGTTTCTCTGCCCATGATACATTGATGGCGGACTGAAACGTATAACAATGTCTTAGCTTGATGAATTCTCTCTGGTATATTCACAACTTTGCTTAATCTCATGTCTCGACACATGATACGTTACTGGTAATGCCTGTCTCTAATAATGTCTTTAGTTACATGAATGCACTCTTGAATATTCACAACTCTACTTAACTTAGTTCCTCGACACATAATACGTTAGTGGCAGTACTTAACTATAATAATGTCTTTAGTTAGATGAATGCACTCTTGAATATTCACAACTCTACTTAACTTAGTTCCTCGACACATAATACGTTAGTGGCAGTACTTAACTTAGTTCCTCGACACATAATACGCTAGTGGCAGTACTTAACTTAGTTCCTCGACACATAATACGTTAGTGGCAGTACTTAACTTAGTTCCTCGACACATAATACGTTAGTGGCAGTACTTAACTTAGTTCCTCGACACATAATACGTTAGTGGCAGTACTTAACTTAGTTCCTCGACACATAATACGCTAGTGGCAGTACTTAACTTAGTTCCTCGACACATAATACGCTAGTGGCAGTACTTAACTTAGTTCCTCGACACATAATACGTTAGTGGCAGTACTTAACTTAGTTCCTCGACACATAATACGTTAGTGGCAGTACTTAACTTAGTTCCTCGACACATAATACGTTAGTGGCAGTACTTAACTTAGTTCCTCGACACATAATACGCTAGTGGCAATAAAAAAAAAAGTAAAGTAACAACGTCACGCCAATTGGCGTATAGGGAAATATGGTGTTAGTGACCCTATATTTTACAGACCTTCAGCACATGATTTTGGGGGTAATGTGGTCAGTATTACGCCCGTGCTGCTTTACTTTCCCAGAAAAAAATCCGGTACCCATTTAAGGCTGGGTGAACCCGGAAGCCGTCGGTTGGGATCGAACCCTACCCCTTGTCCGTGGTAGTCCAGTTCACTAACCACTGAGCTATCGCGGCTCCTGCTAGTGGCAGTACTTAACTATAATAATGTCTTTAGTTAGATGAATGCACTCTTGAATATTCACAACTTTGCTTAACTTAGTTCCTCGACACCTAATTCGCTAGTGGCAGTACTTAACTTAGTTCCTCGACACCTAATTCGCTAGTGGCAGTACTTAACTTAGTTCCTCGACACCTAATTCGCTAGTGGCAGTACTTAACTTAGTTCCTCGACACCTAATTCGCTAGTGGCAGTACTTAACTTAGTTCCTCGACACCTAATTCGCTAGTGGCAGTACTTAACTATAATAATGTCTTTCGCTAGATGAATTCTTTAGGCTATCGCCGGTAGTTATTAATTCATCTCTAGACTTTTGTTTTACCTATATTAGGTATTATTCATCTAAAACTCTTTCTAGGTCTGGTCTCTCTCTCAGTTTCTGTATGTGCCTACGCTAAAGTACCCCGATCTCATTTGCATAAGCTCCTTCACGCAACCATTCAACACCAGCGACGAACTATATCTGACCGTTGTCTCCAAGTTACAAAAACAAAAAGTCATCATTACCTATTATGGTTAACCTTCCAAGTTTCCAGATAATTCGACCTTGAACTTTTCGCCTTGATAGTAATCTCACGGATCTAGTAATCATAACACTTTGTTGTCGACAAATTAGGTTACATGTTTAACGTGTTTCTACTAGTCACGTACTGTTTCTATTCCCACCTTTTCCGCGCTTTAGGAAAATTCCACTCTCAACTTTCTGTTATTCAGTTACTATTATACTTTGTTTATACTTACTTATGTTTTTAATTACTCTAGTGCTGTTACACTATCTTGATGACAAGTATTTATTACTATCGTTATCGTCTGTAACACTTATAAAACAATAACAACAGTGGACAATAGTTCCAGGGCGGTTCCCATCCTCCTTTCTCGCCTCTTACGAACATGCCTGGTGGGGTACATTTATTTATGGAAAATGCATAATATAAATTTTCTAAACTCCACAAACTATCATTTTGCAAGTCATAAGTGCTACTATTTGTACAAAAGAAAAAGATTGTTCAAATGTGAAGGCGATTGGATAAAGATCATGAATCCTCACCAATCACCATCAAGGGCGTTCTTCTCGAGAATGCATAGAAAAAGACCAAGAGGACGACCCAGAAGAAGATGGATAGATGCAGTGACAGAGACATGTAACAACAAAGGAAAATCACTAATTCAGACAGTTCGAGCAGCTCAAGAACGACAAATGATATAAACCACGACACCTTTGTGTTCACCATCAGTGAAAAGAGAAAAGAAGAAGAAGAAGAAGAATGAAGCCGAAACCTAGAAAGCCAAAAACTGAAACACAAGAATGGCATGGTTCTTCAAAAATAGATCGTACAACGCAAGCAAAGGACAAATTGGTAGATGTTCTGCTACGGACAGTCCTTGAACGATACAGTGGTAAAATTGGTCCTCATGAAAAAGTTGCATGAGAAATATTGTAAACAAGGGGCAGAGTTAACAGTTGGAAAAAAGTAGAGACGAGTAAAGCAACTGATTATTATAAAACATCAAAGAATTACACTTTCATTCCTTCTGTCTTTCACCAGATGATTATTAAAGGAATTGATTGACCACTTCATCATCCGTCCTTAAAAGGGCGTTAAATGAGCGCAGATGCGATGTGTTTACGTTTGCAGAAGATTTGTGATATTCAAGCCTTTCGGCCCAACACATCCGACTTCAACGCGTATTTTTGGGGACCGGGTTGCTTTCACTCTTTGATCCCTAATCGCCTGGCCAGACTTCTCTGTTTAATATGTTCTAGAGGCATCGAGATTAGGCGGAGTAGGGTCTGGATGGTTATGGTTCACCGATTCTAGAGCAAGCCGTCAGCTATGAGTCGTTGACAGCTTCTATCTCTGCTGCTGTCTAGTGACTTGCTTCCATCAACGAACTAAATTGTTTGAACATTCGACTAGAACGAAAGCAAAGAAAGCTAGAACACGAGCATGCCACTTGAAAATGTCACGCCACATGGACTCGAAAAACAGTGGAATGACAACATTAGAGAGTGACGCTTCGAGAAATGCTGGGACGGGCACTGGAGCGGATATCAGGATGCCTCGACTGCAAGAGTCACTATATAAAATGCAGATGGCAAAAACTCAAGCTAGACAACTAGCGATAACCAGAAAGCTATAAGTACTTTCTTCTTTATGACAACTCACGGTACAAGCCGTGGGAGAAAAAAGGAAGAGATGAAGAAATTTTACAATCAAATGGAAGACAGAGAGAAAGGAAAACTGATATAATTTATAGAAATACAAATAGTTAGACGGTAAAGTCAGGCAGATAGATATTCAGACAGACATGCATACAGACAGACATGTAGACAGACAGACTAACAGTCAGTGATGAACAGACTAACAGACAGGCAAGCAAGTAGACAGGCAGGTTGGTAGAATGTTCATAAACAGATATATGATGGATTAATATCCAGTTTGTTGATTAATGACGGACTGTATTGAGGGATAGATGGGGGATTGATGATCCATTGATTGACTGTTAGGTGGATAGGTAATCGGACAGACGGGTTGAGGGATGGAAACAGACAGGCAGGTAGGAAGGTAGGCAGGCAGGTAGGCAGGTAAGTAGGGTAGGTAGGTAGGTAGGTAGGTAGGTAGGTAGGCAGGCAGGCAGGTAGGCAGGCAGGCAGGTAGGTAGGTAGGTAGGTAGGTAGGTAGGTAGGTAGGTAGGTAGGTAGGTAGGTATGTAGGTAGGTAGGTAGACGGACGGGCGGGCGGGCGGGCGGGCGGGCGGGCGGGCGGACGTACGGACGGATGGATGGATGGATGGATGGATGGATGGATAGAGAGACAGAGCATACTGGATGTATACATAAACGTACAAGGAAGAATAAAGGAAGCAACAAAGCTAAATGACTTAAAAAGAAACTAATCGAATCATCTATAATTCAAATGTGAACTAGCATTACCTTATATAGCAGCTTCTCTACTCGTACACTATGATAAGAAATTCTCTACAGTTTCGTGTATTCACGTGACTTAAAGAATGACTTTGTAAAAATATTACGGGAGGTCAAAAAGTAATGCACACCAATTTTTTTCTCGGCTAATAATAAAGATAGGAATATGAAATTTTGCACACTTGGAATATGACATGTTCCAATTATGTGCACCAAATTGCACAGCATTCTGATAAATATTACGCAATCTATGAACCGTTAAAATGGAGCTTGTCAACAATGTCCGTTACAAACAGCGAAATGTCATAGAATTTCTGGTTGCGGAAAAAGAAACTGTGGCAAACATTCATAAACGACTGTGTGCAGTGTACAAATGTTCTGCAGTCGATAGGAGCACAGTTAGTCGCTGGGTTCAGAGAATTAAAGCTGCAGAAAGTGTACGAGTGGAGCTGCATGATTTACCGCGTTCTGGACGTGTGTTTTTTTTTCGAATGTTTCCCAATAGAAACTGGGGTTAAACAAGGATGTATTTTATCGCCCTTGTTATTTGGAATTGTTATGGACTTCATAATGAAGAAATGCTGCACTGGTAATAAAGGCATCGAATGGATACAAGGAGACCATTTGGAGGACCTCGACTTTGCTGATGACATAGTTCTCATCAGCAGTCAGATAAAAACGATGCAGGAAAACACAATGAACTATCATCAATAGCCAGCAAAATTGGGCTTGAGGTCAATCATGAAAAGACTAAAGTCATGAAAAGTTTAATTCCAACAAGTGACAAAATATACATGGAAAACAAACCAGTAGAAGAGATCGATCACTTTATCTATCTTGGAAGTCACATTGATCGAGAAGGGGATACGAGCAAAGAAATTAGAATCAGACTGGCTAAAGCAGCAATGTCTTTCAGAAGCCTTGAAAAGTTGTGGAAATCAAAACTCATTAGCACAAACACAAACTTAGGCTATTCAAATCAAATGTACTATCAACCCTTACGTATGCGTGTGAAAGCTGGAAAACAACAAGAGATATAGAAACAAAGTTGAACGCATTCGAAAATAAATGTCTAAGGAAAATACTTGGTATAGAATGGAACGAATTCAAACAAACGAGGAAATTAGAGAAATCGCCAATCAACCACTAATATCTTCAGTATAAAGAAAAGACGATGGTCATACGTTGGACATGTGATGAGAAGAGATAATAATCGAATAGCAAAGCAAGCCCTCATATGGGAAACAACAGGTAAAAGAAAAAGAGGAAGACCCAGGGAGACACTGAGAAGAACATTGATGAGAGAGGCAAGAGCAGCAGGAATCGGCTCCCTCAATGAGATAGAACTGCTTGCACAGAACAGAGACAGATGGCGAGATTTGATAAAATATCTTTAAAAGAAAACTGCTAGAACAAAAATTCATATAGGAGAAGGTGTATCTTGGTCTACGCCCTATGGGCCGGTTACGGCTCGAAAGGTCAATAGATAGATAGATAGGACGTGTTGCCTCGGCTACCAGCACAGACATGTTAAACCGGCTGATGCCATTATTTGTAAGGATAGGCGTATCACTAGTCAGCAATTGGCCTTGCAGCTTACAGTCAGCAAGGGAAGTGCAATCGCAATTTTTAAAACTCTCGGATATTCAAAGATTTGCGCTCGATGGGTTCCTCGGTGCCTAACAAATGATCACAGAGTTCAAAGGAAAACATTCTGTTCTGAATTGTTGGAGCGTTTCGGTGTTGAAGGAGAAATGTTTTTGTCAAAAATTGTTACCGGTGACGAAACGTGGGCACATTATTATGAGCCTGAAACAAAAATGCAGTCAATGGAATGGCATCATCCGCAGTCACCAAAAAGAAAAAAACTCAAACATCTCCATCAGCCGGAAAGGTGATGATCACTGTCTTCTGGGACATTGATGGTGTGATTCTTGTTGATGTAATGACAAGAGGTGAGACAATCAACTCGACAGCTTACATCAATACACTGACAAAACTCAAAAATAGGTTCCACAGAGTTCGGCCTAATAAGCCATCTGCAGATTTGTTGCTTCAACATGACAATGCACGCCCTCACACAAGTCTGGTAACACGGGAAGCAATCAACAAATTTGGTTGGACTGTACTGCCCCATCCTCCTTACAGCCCTGATCTGGCTCCCTCAGATTTCCATCTGTTTGGACCACTCAAAAAATTCCTGCGTGGGATACACTTTGACAATGATGAGGGTGTGATCCGTGCAGTTAAAAAATGGCTACGCGAGCAGGACAAAACTTGGTACAAACGAGGCATTCATGACCTAGTTTCGCGTTGGCGTAAGGCACTACGCTTGGACGGAGATTATGTTGACAAATATGTAGTGTAAAGGGGATGTTCAGCTACAAACTGTGAAAATTTCACACATTTTTCCCGAATAGTTTCCGAGAAAAAAATTGGTGTGCATTACTTTTTGACCTCCCTACGTAGTTAACGATATCGCTTTACCTTGTTTGCGCTTGGCAGTTGGAGAAGAGGAGGATATTATTTATGGACGCGGACACCTGTTTGTTCTGAGACGCAAATTTTACGATACAATTAATATTTCAACAATACAAACTTGCATGGAAAAAAAATGTAGAGATGCAGTCAAGCAAGAAGTGTGCAGAAATGGAGAAATGAAGAGACAGGGAGTCGGGCAGGCAGAAATCTTGAGTTGGTGTACGAGATACGGATAATCTTCTTCTTCTTCTATTTCTTCTTCTATTTCTTCTTCTATTTCTTCTTCTATTTCTTCTTCTTCTTCTTCTTCTTCTTCTTCTTCTGCTGCTGCTGCTGCTGCTGCTGCTGCTTCAATAATGACTAGTACATTCAGACTTGGATTCCGGATTTTCTTATGAATTCCGCTGTCTATTTCAGGGTTTCCATTGCACCATATAATGTCGCATCTAATGTAGTGTGCGTGGGTAATGTTTTCATGGTCAAGTCTATGTTCTGGGAGCTGTTGTGTAGTTCGTGTTTGGCTGTCACATCAGCTTAGGCGCTGTGTCACAGACTGGTGGTATATATCTTGAGTTTGGATACGGTTAATCAAGGGGGTAGGCATAAACACCGACAGATATGTATACAACTCTGGCAATTTGAAGCTCAGGAAGAATTAGAGAAAGGGATTGTATAACTGTTTACAAAGTCATATAGATTATCTCATGTGACTTCAACAATGGTACCACTATTGTACGAAGTAGATGGAGAACCATTAGTTAAAGAAAATGGAAAATTGAAAAGATGGGAATGACATTTTAAAGAAACTCTCAAAGACCAGAACCGGTAAGTAAAGTTTCTACCTATTCACTATCTGCCCGGTTGAAATGAAGAAAGGGGAGTTTACATGCCGGAAAATTTAAATTTGTATTAAACAGACCAAAAGTAACAAAGCACCTGGTGAATGTCTGCTGACATGTTAAAGGCTGACCCAGGACTGACTGCAAAAATCTAATAAAAATTATTCAATAAAATATGCGAAGATGAAAAAATATCGAAAGCATAGAAAAGGAGCATTATAGTTAAAATACCAGACAGAAAAAGGGGACTTAAGCCGCTGTGACAACTGGAGATGTATAAACCTACTGTCAGTTCCTGGGAAGATATTTTGCTGAATACTTTTCCAACGCGTACAGAAAAGTTGGAACATAAGCTCAGAGAAGAGCAGGCAGGCTTGACAAGTGGGAGATCATGTACAGATTAAATATTTCTCTTGCAAACCATTGTAGAACAGTCACTGGAATGTAATAAAGTCATCCATATATAAAGTTCTTAGACTGTGAGGTGTTCGATAGCAACCATCATCCATCGCTTTCGAAAATCCTAAATGTATACGACTTCCGGGACAAAATCGCCAATAGTTTAAAGAACATGTACGACAGCAATCAGTTCAGTGTAAGACATGGATGACAGCAATCAGTTCAGTGTAAGACATGGATGACAGCAACCAGTTCAGTGTAAGACATGGAGGACAGCAACCAGTTATGTGTAAGACATGGAGGACAGCAACCAGTTATGTGTAAGACATGGAGGACAGCAACCAGTTCAGTGTAAGACATGGAGGACAGCAACCAGTTCTGTGTAAGACATGGAGGACAGCAACCAGTTCTGTGTAAGACATGCAGGACAGCAACCAGTTATGTGTAAGACATGCAGGACAGCAACCAGTTATGTGTAAGACATGAAGGACAGCAACCAGTTCTGTGTAAGATATGCAGCACAGCAACCAGTTATGTGTAAGACATGGAGGACAGCAACCAGTTATGTGTAAGACATGCAGCACAGCAACCAGTTATGTGTAAGACATGCAGCACAGCAACCAGTTATGTGTAAGACATGCAGCACAGCAACCAGTTATGTGTAAGACATGCAGCACAGCAACCAGTTATGTGTAAGACATGGAGGACAACAACCAGTTATGTGTAAGACATGCAGCACAGCAACCAGTTATGTGTAAGACATGCAGCACAGCAACCAGTTATGTGTAAGACATGCAGCACAGCAACCAGTTATGTGTAAGACATGGAGGACAACAACCAGTTCTGTGTAAGACGTGAATGACAGCAACCAGTTATGTGTAAGACGTGAATGACAGCAAACAGCTTGGTTCAGAGTTTTAACGGGAGTTAGACAAGGATGTATTTTGTCACCACTCCTTTTCTTTGTGATTATTGTAAGGAAGAAGAGGTAGGCCACTGGGGACGAATTAAAAGTGATGAAATGATAGAGGGTGGCAAGTCTCTACCAGAGTTGTCTATGCTTGCTCCAGACCGGAATGGGTGGAGATTTCTTGTGAGTGTCCTATGATGGGTAGATTTCTCTTGTGAGTGCCCTATGTTGGGTGGAGATCTCTTGTGGGTGTCCTATGATGGGTGGAGATCTCTTGTGAGTGTCCTATGATGGGTGGAGATCTCTTGTGAGTGTCCTATGTTGGGTGAAGATCTCTTGTGAGTGACCTATGTTGGGTGAAGATCTCTTGTGGGTGTCCTATGATGGGTGGAGATCTCTTGTGAGTGTCCTATGATGGGTGGAGATCTCTTGTGAGTGACCTATGTTGGGTGAAGATCTCTTGTGAGTGCCCTATAATGGGTGGAGATCTCTTGTGAGTGTCCTATGATGGGTGGAGATCTCTTGTGAGTGTCCTATGCTCCAACCGAAGTTTAGAGGATTAAGAAGACGAAGAAGACAGACAGTTATAAAATAAATAGAAACAGAGAGATAATAGTGCAGTCAGGTCGGTTTGTATAAATGTAGACAGGCAAGTACAAATAATGACATGCAATCACAGGTAGAAATACAGATAAACCGGCAGGTAGAAATACTGTCATCAGATTGATAGAATTACAGATATGTCAAAAGTAGACTGATAATCAGAAATTATGACAGGCGCGCATATAGAATTATAAACAGACAATACTGGTGGATAGAAATACATTTTGTATGGAAAGATATATTGAAACATTAAAAAAAAACGACAAATAAATAGAAATACTAAAGGGAAGGTAGAAATACAATTACCTGTACAGTTAATACAATTAATTATTTAAAAAACTACTTTGACAGGCAAACAGATATACGTAAATACAGTTGGTCGGAAGACAAGAAGCACAAATACACAGCTACAGGTACCGCACTGTTCGGTCATATCGTGAGACGAGGACATTTAGAATACTTGGTTACAACTGGCAAATTACAGGGAAAGAGAGATTGCGGACAACAAGGAGAGAAGATACTAGATAGCTTGGTGTCATGGCAAGGAAAACAGTCAACAACAGAACAGATACGATGCACTGTGGATAGAAAGTTGTGGAAGGACACGATCGTCTACGCCAACCGATGAGGCACATGATGATGATGATGATGATGATGATGATGATGATGATGATGATGATATAGGTACGGCAAACAAAAAAGTAAAAGAAATAAGCATACGGGAATACAGAACAACAGCTACATGGCAAATGTAGGCAAGCTACACACAAAAAAGGAATACAGAACAGAGCAAAGAGCAAAGAGTGACAGCGATCAGAAATACAAACAAATGAAAAAGGCAGGCATACAATACAAACTCGAGGTAATACATAAAACAACACTGCAGACAATAGATGTATTGTAAATAATGAGAACCTTTACAATAGCTCCCTGTTCCCACCTAGTTAATGATATGCAAATAACAAAACGATATCCGATGCCTGTGACAAATGCGTTAGAATGGGATATTTGCATAAACACCTGACATTACAGCACATATGTGACTACAAGGGAAATAATCGCATTTCAGATATAACTGACCTCAAATTATTCCATTCCACATGAAGGTCTGAATGTCTGACATATACTTTAGAAATACACAAATCAGCTTCATCATCATCATGTACCATTCCGGTTGGCGTAGGCGATCGTGTCGTTCCACATTCTTCTTTCTATCCACCGTGCATCCTATCAATTCTGTTGTTGACTGTTTTCCATGCCATGACACCAAGCTATTTAGTATTTGTTTCTCTTTGTTGTCCGCGATCTCTTTTTCCCTGTATTTTGCCAGTGTAAACGTGACATGAAGACTCTGAACATAAACCCTGCAGCCTGGGAAGAAATAGCTGCAGACCACAATCTCTGGAAACACACTCTAAAGGTTCACCTCAAACAAAAAGCTGACAGATTCCCAGAAAAAGAGAATACACGACGAAAGAAAAGAAAAAAAATAACATTTCTAGGGGCGCTGAAATACTAGTAGTCAACTATGACTGACGGAGGCTACTACTATTATCAGCAATTTTTAAAAAAAAGAAGAAAAAAACAGTGGTATGGTGACAGCGTTACGTGATAATGGACAAAACAAAAGTCGACGTTACGGCCAAGTAGGCATTCTGCTGGAAAAACAAACAACACAAAAATATATATATGGATATGTAAACAAATCGGGAGCCGCGATAGCTCAGTGGTTAGTGAACTGGACTACTACGGACAAGGGGTAGGGTTCGATCCCAACCGACGGCTTCCGGCTCACCCATCCTTTAATGGGTACCGGATTTTTTCTGGGAAAGTAAAGCGGCACGGGCGTAATACCGATCACATTACCCCAAAAATCATTTGCCGAGGGTCTGTAAAATGTATGGTTACTAACACCATTTACATCACTTGGGGTGACGGGGGTACTTTACTTTTTTTAATTTTTTTTATTTCATGATCTAATACTGTGATCTGTAATTTTAAAATAAATATTTTATTCCCATTTTCATGAACAATTCATTATAACAAATCACAAAATGATAGTAGCATGTACATGATTTGAAAACATACAATTATGGGCATTAATTCTATTGGTTAAATGAGAGTGCCAGGAAAGTTACCAGTCAACAGAAAGATAAATAAAAACAGAATAGCTTTTATCTTTCTAGCGTATACCTGAAGGCTATTAAAGAAATGAACAGTCATCTTCTTAATACGCCCTTTAAAAAACGCTAAATGGGCGTAGATGTGTTGCGATGTAATTTATTTACGCCTTTCGGTCCGAAACATCCGACTTCAGCATATTATTTTTGAGTTCCGAGCTACCTTTGATTCCCACTCGCTTGGCCAGACAGGACAGTCTGTTTCCAGGAGCACCGCTAGGAGATGGAGCAGGGTCTTCATCAGTTCCACCGTCTCTTCGATTATGGCTGCGAAGCGTCCATGTTATATAGTCGTCGGAGCATTCTTTCCGATGGGGTTGCCGATGTTAGCCTAGTCTTTAACGAGACATGTTTTGGGAGAAAAAGTTATATGAAATCACATAATATCAAAATTAATATGTAAGACGTTAATAAAAGAATGTTTTAAAAAATTAACATTTTCCAATTATATATTTTTTTTAATTTAATCCGAAGAGCAATTTAGAGAAAATGCTAATTTTCTGTCCAACGGGACGCCATTTTGGAAGTTGATAGTTTAGGTCTCTGCGACTGAATGTCTCAAATTGGTTAATTTGCTAATAAAATGTCATCTAATGAATCTAACTACATAAGTACCGATAATGATGATATCATCACAGACGGGGAATTGTTACCCGAGAATAATGAATATATTAAACATTTTTGACTCGACAAACCCAATACTCGGAGCATGTTGACTTATCATTATATCATCATCATGACATGCATATGTGAGTCTCAAAACAGTCTGAGAGATAAGATCAGAAATGAAGAACTGAGAAAAAAAGCTAGGAATAGCCCCCGCCATAGAATATATAAGGAAACAACAGATAAAATGGTTTGGCCACGTGACAGGGCAGAAAGAACAAAACACAACACAACGAGCCTTCAACAAACGTTGTGAGAACACCAGACCCAAGGGTCGACCACGAAAAAGATGGGTTGACGGAACATTAGAAGCACTAGGAAACATAACAGCAGCAGAGGTGAACAGAAGAGCAAAAGACCGCAAATTATATCTCCCCTCGACGCTGAAAGGCAGATGAGGAAGGAAAGAAGAAGAAAAAAGAAGAGGAATTGCACGCATTTGTTTTTTGTTTTTTTTTTGGGGGGGGGCGGTTTCCGAAAGTAGTTTGTAGCATTTGTGTGTGTCTTTTATTGATATAAGAATAGTATTTAATAATTGAAACAAAAAAGGTAATATTTAAGATTCATTTAATTATTTTCTTCCCCTAGCAACAGTTGCTAAGTTATGTTTGGGACAGTTCATTACTAAATAGAGAAGATTTTCTTTCTTCTCTAACCATAATTTAAACCAGACAGTTTATTTATTGCAAGAGATCATTTATGTATATTTTGTACTGTAATGCTTTTGCTGTTTAATAGAATATAATTTGTAGCTTTTGTTACTAAATATTGATCTAGTAACGAATACCGATTATTTGTATTTTAAATAGGAATAATGATTATTTTCTTTAAGAAACAAAAATCTCATTGTCGAACCAGCTGTTACGGTGACTCACAAGTTTCACTCTTATGTTGATGGACATTTAGACAGTACATCAAGGATAAACTGTTGGGCATTTAGACAGTACATCAAGGATAAACTGATGGACATTTAGACAGTACATCAAGGATAAACTGATGGACATTTAGACAGTACATCAAGGATAAACTGATGGACATTTAGACAGTACATCAAGGATAAACTGACGGACATTTAGACAATACATCAAGGATAAACTGATGGACATTTAGACAGTACATCAAGGATAAACTGATGGACATTTAGACAGTACATCAAGGATAAACTGATGGACATTTAGACAGTACGTCAAGGATAAACTGATGGACATTTAGACAGTACATCAAGGATAAACTGACGGACATTTAGACAGTACGTCAAGGATAAACTGATGGACATTTAGACAGTACGTCAAGGATAAACTGATGGACATTTAGACAGTACATCAAGGATAAACTGATGGACATTTTGACAGTACGTCAAGGATAAACTGATGGACATCTAGACAGTACATCAAGGATAAACTGACGGACATTTAGACAGTACGTCAAGGATAAACTGATGGACATTTAGACAGTACATCAAGGATAAACTGATGGACATTTAGACAGTACATCAAGGATAAACTGACGGACATTTAGACAGTACGTCAAGGATAAACTGATGGACATTTAGACAGTACATCAAGGATAAACTGATGGACATTTAGACAGTACATCAAGGATAAACTGACGGACATTTAGACAGTACATCAAGGATAAACTGACGGACATTTAGACAGTACATCAAGAATAAACTGACGAATATTTAGATAGTACATCTATGACTGGCGGACATTTAGACAGTACATCAAGGATAAACTGACGGACATTTAGACAGTACATCAAGGATAAACTGACGGACATTTAGACAGTACGTCAAGGATAAACTGACGGACATTTAGACAGTACGTCAAGGATAAACTGACAGACATTTAGACAGCACATCAAGGATAAACTGACGGACATTTAGACAGTACATCAAGAATAAACTGACGAATATTTAGATAGTACATCTATGACTGGCGGACATTTAGACAGTACATCAAGGATAAACTGACGGACATTTAGACAGTACATCAAGGATAAACTGACGGACATTTAGACAGTACATCAAGGATAAACTGACGGACATTTAGACAGTACATCAAGAATAAACTGACGGACATTTAGACAGTACATCAAGAATAAACCAACAAAATGGAGAATGGAATTGTAGGTAGCAGCAGATAATAGGTGCAATAACAGGATATACATATAACTTAGAAGTAGACACAGGGAAAGATTCACCTCCTCAACGCAAGGTTTTCGATCGGACGTTGTTAAGAAATGATGTAAAACCCTCTTCAGTCAGGGATATAGAATGTTTATGGATAATTATTATGCTTCTGTTTATTGATTTATAAATTTATTAAAAGAAAGGTATTAGCTTGCGGCACCGTTTTAGAAAGTCAAAGGAAGTCTCTATCAGAGTTAAATATGTGTCGTACCAGGAAAAGTGGAAGGTGGTAGATGAGATGGGTTAGAGGGAACAATGTAGAGATTATACAGTAGAAGGATAATAAAATAGTTAATATGATTACCACTATGTTCAAATCTTTAAATTCTAAAACATCATGCACATGCAGAACAAAATGTAACAGTATCTTTGAAGGAATAAATGTTGACCTGCCAGTTCTTGTCAGTGATTATAATAAGTGGTGGGGAGTAGAAAATAGGTCTGATCAAGCAATTTCTAAATACAAATCTCTTAAGAAAACAAATAACTACTGGAAAACATGATTTTATAATTTTATAAAAGTAACTAGGGTTAACGGATATATATATATTAATTCAAGAATATTAAAAACAGAAGTCGGATATACAATCTTTGGCATGGCCTAGTGTTGACAGCTTCACATCACAAATGAGCTCATAATGAAACTTGCTGCTATAGATAAAATTATTACTGTCCCACTGTTTGAGATTGTCAAGAAAGTCAATGACTGCCATCAGGTTGTGCCAGCTATACCTGATTTGTCACTATAGCTTGTTTCATAACTCGTGCCCAACTTTTAAAATCGATAGCTTTTTAACCGCTTGTGGTATTATATTCAAAATTTGCATGTAAAGTTATAATGATTAGAACCCAACAGGGAATTAATTTCATTTAAAAAAACATTTGGTTATTATTTTTGCTTATTTGATTTATATAAATTTATAACGACCCATTGATGTAGTCAAAACTTAATGTTTACAGTATTTTCAGTTAAAAATAGCGAGTAAAAATCCATACACGGTAAAATTGACGTGTTTGCACGCTTTTACCGTGGTATTTTTACACAATTAGACACTTGTAAAAAACACGAGAAATTGTGTGTTCCATTTCCGTTCATTCATAGGTGGCCACGTGGAACGATAACATTTATCATGAGTCTTAAAATGAAATTCTGCAGTTTACAAAACATCGCAATAAAAATGTATGACTATTTTTGCAAAGAGGCTAAACGAGGAAGATTATTTCATTCTTTAGAAAACCCTGAGAATAGGACAAGACACATTTTGGATTTATCTAAACGGTCTTTTAATCGCTGGATTCAAGCACGTGACCGTCAATGTTCCAAATATACAAAATCACAAGGAAGAGCAAAAATGTTGGATAATTTCGACAGTGAACTTATTAGAAGTGAAATTCGCAAAATGTTGGGTATGAATGAAACTGTTACAATAAGAAAATTAAAAGTATCGATGAAAAAGAACAACAGTATTGAAATATCAAAGTCTACATTATGGAGGAATGTGAGAGCTGCAGGCTTTACATTCAGAAAGTATTCCAATGGACGAAACATCATCTGTGAGAAGCCACATATAGTAGTCATGAGAAGCAAGTACTTACGTGAAGTAAAAGAGGTGCGCAAGCAAGGTTATGATATTGTGTACTTGGATGAAACATGGATCAATGCTCACCACACTAACCAAAGGGAATGGCAGTCATCAGATGGAAAGATTAAGAGATTAATACCTAGCAGCAAAGGACAGCGCTTGATAATTGCTCATGCAGGTAGTCGACAACATGGACTAATACAGAATGCAGAGCTCATTTTTCTTTCAAAATCCATAGACAATCGGGATTATCACTCTGAGATGAATGGTCACATATTTAGACATTGGATTGAAAATTCTGTTCTCCCATCACTAGATCGACCATCTTGCCTAATAATGGACAATGCAGCGTACCACAACATTGTTGCACTTGAAGATAAAGTCCCGACGTCATCCAGTACAAAAGATGCTATTAAGATATGGCTCACAAAGGAGCACATACAATTTAATAACATGTACTTAAAACCTGAATTACTATCTCTAGTAAAGCAAAAACAGAGGACAAAGATTTTTCAAATAGATAAGATTATCCAAGAGCACGGTCATATAAGTTTGAGGCTGCCACCTTACCACGCTCATTTAAATCCAATAGAACTAATCTGGGCAAAATTAAAAGGACAAGTGGCAGATGAAAGTACAACATTCAAAATATGCGATGTAAAGACTCTTGCTAATCTCGCTTTATTAAATATAGACAAAGATTATTGGGCTAAATGTGAAGACCACGTCTTAAAACAGGAAGAGGAATATTGGAAAAATGATGGTTTGTGGAATGTTCAACCCCAAACAGTTATTAATCTTTTAGACTCGTCTGATTCAGAATGAAAGTATATAGCCCCCACAATGTTGGCCCCTATATTACCTTAAATTAGTTCAACAAACGGTCCTTATCAGGACCACACTACTATGAAAATTGGACATACAGATATACCTTGATATTATCGTCCGTCCTCGAACTGAGAAGACAATAATTCTCCTGGTGTTTTGTCTTATTAGGTTATTTCCCCATTACGGCCACGCCTTTACCTAGTGAAAATTAATCATAGACCAGCAACTACGGTAATTTCTATTATTTAGGGGTTCACAATTTACAATTTTGACAAACATCAAAGAAATTCGCCGCTTTAAGAAAACTGCAGCTGCAAGATATTTGTTAAATATACATTTAAAGGGTCTTTTGCATTCTAATAACATTTGGAAAATTTCAACAGTCTTTAACAAACGGTTACTGAGTAATAGCGTTTTGAAGTTGGGCACGTGATTTGAAACGAGCTATAAATTGTTTTCTTTTACCAAACCAAAAACACAAAAGAAATTAGAAGTTTAATGTATATCAGGCATGTAATTAGCATTTCTGCCTCAACAGCAAGATAAATTGACTTCCTGATAGTCATAACATTTTTATAGTCATAATTGATAACTGAAGCAGATGTTTTCTAATCGGCAGGTTTCTTTCGTTCATTATATGTTTGGGTTTGTGTATGAAAACGTGTAGGTTCGTGTGTTTGTATATGCGCAAACATGTATATCATCATCATCATGCACCGTACCGGTTGGCTTTGGCGATCATGTCCATCCACAATCTTCTATCTACAGTGCATCGTATCAGTTCTGTTGTTGACTGTTTTCCATGCCATGACACCATGCTATCCAGTATTTTCTCTCTTTGTCGTCCGCGATCTCTCTTTCCTTTTATTTTGCCAGTTGTAACCAAGTATTCCAACTTTCCTCTTCTCATGATGTGTCCAAAAAATGTTGATTGCTTCTTTCTGATGTTTTTTAAGAGCTCCCTTTTTGTGTTGGCCTCTTTGAGAACTTCCTCATTGGTCTTTTTAGCTGTCCTGGGAACTTTCAATATTCTTCTGAGAAATCCCATCTCTGTGGCCTCTAATCGTCTTTTCATATGTCTATTGTCCATGATTCGCATCCATAGGTCAGAATTGGTTCTATACAGCATCGATGAACTCTCTTTCTCATTTCTATTGACAGATTTGTTGCATAAGATATTTTTCATTTTCTGAAATGCTATTTTGGCCTGAGCTATTCTGCTTTTTATTTCTGTGGTGCATCTTCCATCTGATGTTATCACTGTGCCCAAGAAAGATATTAGCTTTTGGCACTTATGAAAAATGGCACTTAGTACAGTCACTGCCAAGAAGGAAAGGAATGGCAAACTACCTTCTTATATTGCCTGGAATAATCATGACAAACCACAACTTTATATTTACAGCTAACGACGTTAATGGGGACTTCACAGCCACCTCGTCCGGTAGGGAGCGTCATGTGCTACAGGTGACACCCGATCGTCATCATACTACTGTATGCAAGATCAAAACATGTATATACCTTATTTAATTAACGATTGTATTGTATTTTATCACCTTTGTGATTATATATAACACGTAATATGATTTTTTCTTATTTCTTTTCAAATGAAACATGGTATTCTTCATTCATAACATCCGGTGTATTGTGTAGATGTATCTGTATAACATAGGGAGCAATTTGACTGTTATTTCTCAATTTTACATGCATTTTATAAATGTCTACTACTAACTTTTTTTTCAAAGTATTTTCATTAATTTATGACCAAAAAAATGTTGTAAATGAGTGTGTTAAACATCTTCATAATAATCTTTAAACTTTAAAAAAAAATCTTGGTAACTATTTATGGTCTGTGTTTTTTAGGTGAGTGTTTATTTTTAGTAACAAAGGAACTAGGTCACATTATTAAGTAAACACATTCTAATTTAAAAAAAAAAAACATTAACACTAAACAAAAGCTCATCCAATCCACTATTCAACAATATATAATAAGCCTAGTTTCGAACCAAGGGTAGACTTCTGTGGTTGTTCACAAATAGGGACCTGAAATATCCCAAAACATGTTTTTTTTTTAAGCAAAGACTTCCTTTGCCAGCAGCCAAATGGGGAGCAATGACAGCACTCAGCTTAGTTGCTTGATGGATGTCTTGGCCACCGAATGGCTTATATCTGTCGAAACAAAACTGTGAACATCCGACCAATTCGGCACAAAAATAAAACCAAAGATATGTTACGTTAGAGTTGTGCTCTTTCACTTATTTCGTTCGGTTGTCAACGCTGGAGGTTAGACGAAAATGAAACTTCAAGGCTGTCCTCGTTTCAACGAGATCGAAGAACACTTCTGCTGTCATTTAATCAAAGTCACAATCAACAACTGCTCAAGATGTTCAGCCAATAGGAGATACACACATCGATCAAAGGTAACAATTAACAACTGTTCAAGATGTTCAACCAATAGGAGATACACACATCGATCAAAGGTAACAATCAACAACTGCTCAAGATGTTCAACCAATAGGAGATACACACATCGATCAAAGGTAACAATCAACAACTGCTCAAGATGTTCAACCAATAGGAGACACACACATCGATCAAAGTCAACAATCAACAACTGCTCAAGATGTTCAACCAATAGGAGACACACACATTGATCAAAGGTAACAATCAACAACTGCTCAAGATGTTCAACCAATAGGAGACACACACATCGATCAAAGTCAACAATCAACAACTGCTCAAGATGTTCAACCAATAGGAGACACACACATTGATCAAAGGTAACAATCAACAACTGCTCAAGATGTTCAACCAATAGGAGACACACACATCGATCAAAGTCAACAATCAACAACTGCTCAAGATGTTCAACCAATAGGAGATACACACATTGATCAAAGGTAACAATCAACAACTGCTCAAGATGTTCAACCAATAGGAGATACACACATCGATCAAAGGTAACAATCAACAACTGCTCAAGATGTTCAACCAATAGGAGATACACACATCGATCAAAGGTAACAATCAACAACTGCTCAAGATGTTCAACCAATAGGAGACACACACATCGATCAAAGGTAACAATCAACAACTGCTCAAGATGTTCAACCAATAGGAGATACACACATCGATCAAAGGTAACAATCAACAACTGCTCAAGATGTTCAACCAATAGGAGACACACACATCGATCAAAGTCAACAATCAACAACTGCTCAAGATGTTCAACCAATAGGAGACACACACATTGATCAAAGGTAACAATCAACAACTGCTCAAGATGTTCAACCAATAGGAGACACACACATCGATCAAAGTCAACAATCAACAACTGCTCAAGATGTTCAACCAATAGGAGATACACACATTGATCAAAGGTAACAATCAACAACTGCTCAAGATGTTCAACCAATAGGAGATACACACATCGATCAAAGGTAACAATCAACAACTGCTCAAGATGTTCAACCAATAGGAGACACACACATCGATCAAAGGTAACAATCAACAACTGCTCAAGATGTTCAACCAATAGGAGATACACACATCGATCAAAGGTAACAATCAACAACTGCTCAAGATGTTCAACCAATAGGAGACACACACATCGATCAAAGGTAACAATCAACAACTGCTCAAGATGTTCAACCAATAGGAGATACACACATTGATCAAAGGTAACACCCACAACAGCAACTGGGCAGAAATCGGTCAGCGACTCCTAGTTGGCTTCCTGTTCAATGTCCAGACATCAAAACTGATAAAGATCCTACTGCGTCTCTCTGTGCGGATTGGATTGGGGGCGGAGGTGGGGGGGGGGTGTGCTTTGACAGAATGAACAATCTTGGAACAAGTAGAGAGAGGGAAAGCAATCCGTGACCCAAAGATGTGCTGAAACGGGATGTGTTTGAGTTTGCTGCTAACGAAAACACATTAACTCCTGTTTTACTGTTACTCGCATGCCAAAGTTAAATGTATCGGACCTAAAGATGCAGATATCAAGGTTTGTCTTAAACTAGAGACATAATCCATCAACGCCCACTCAAAGTTCTATTTAATGATGATCGTTAAAGAGGAGTAGTTGTGATAAAGTTCTATTTAATGATGATCGTTAAAGAGGAGTAGTTGTGATAAAGTTCTATTTAATGATGATCGTTAAAGAGAAGTAGTTGTAATAAAGTTCTATTTAATTATGATCGTTAATGAGGAGTAGTTGTGATAAAGTTCTATTTAATGATGATCGTTAGAGCGGAGTAGTTGTGATAAAGTTCTATTTACTGATGATCGTTAAAGAGAAGTAGTTGTGATAAAGTTCTATCTAATTATGATCGTTAATGAGGGGTAGTTGTGATAAAGTTCTATTTAATGATGATCGTTAAAGCGGAGTAGTTGTGACAAAGTTCTATTTAATTATGATAGTTAATGACTAGTAGTTGTGATAAAGTTCTATTTAATGATGATCGTTAATGAGGAGTAGTTGTGATAAAGTTCTATTTAATGATGATCGTTAAAGCAGAGTAGTTGCGATAAAGTTCTATTTAATGATGATCGTTAAAGCAGAGTAGTTGTGATAAAGTTCTATTTAATGATGATCGTTAAAGAGAAGTAGTTGTGATAAAGTTCTATTTAATGATGATCGTTAATGAGAAGTAGTTGTGATAAAGTTCTATTTAATGATTATCGTTAATGAGAAGTAGTTGTGATAAAGTTCTATTTAATGATGATCATTAATGAGGAGTAGTTGTGATGTTGACGCAAAAGAAGAGAGCAACAGCGATAAAACAGCAGTGATGGGGTAACATGATGGGTCAATGATGGGGTAACATAATGGGGCAATGATGGGGCAACATGATGGGGCAATGATGGGGCAACATGATGGGGCAATGATGGGGCAACATGATGGGTCAATGATGGGGTAACATAATGGGGCAATGATGGGGCAACATGATGGGGCAATAATGGGGCAACATGATGGGGCAATGATGGGGCAACATGATGGGGCAATGATGGGGCAACATGATGGGGCAATGATGGGGCAACATGATGGGTCAATGATGGGGTAACATGATGGGGCAATGATGGGGCAACATGATGGGTCAATGATGGGGTAACATGATGGGGCAATGATGGGGCAACATGATGGGTCAATGATGGGGTAACATGATGGGGCAATGATGGGGCAACATGATGGGTCAATGATGGGGTAACATGATGGGGCAATGATGGGGCAACATGATGGGGCAATGATGGGGCAACATGATGGGGCAATGATGGGGCAACATGATGGGGCAATGATGGGGCAACATGATGGGTCAATGATGGGGCAACATGATGGGGCAATGATGGGGCAACATGATGGGGCAATGATGGGGCAACATGATGGGGCAATGATGGGGTTGGGAATGCATCGTGCTCAGGAACGGATCCAGAAGCAATCACAAGAACTGTTGTGCCGTCGAAGTCGGTGAGAAAACAAAGAAAGGCAGACATAGAACAACATGACGACAGATTGTGAAAACTGAGATGCATAGTATACGCCAGGCCTCGGGCACCCTGAGAAAAATAGTCACAAATTGTGTAAAGTGTATGAACATGCTGCCCTGTACCAAAATTCCTGTTGGACACTGACTGCTTTGTTGGTATGTGAAGATGACAAAGGATCGTGACATAGAACCAGGTGTGGTTAAAATAGAATAAGGAAACTAGGATTAAATGAATTCGCAAGAAACCTTGTACCAATTGATGACATTCTTTTCAGAGACCCTGGCCTGGATTAAGAATCGATCCTATTCCCCACATATGTTCATACCCGATGTGTGTTACATACATCTGAGAAAACTAGGTTGCATATGTTCATACCCGATGTGTGTTACATACATCTGAAAAAACTAGGTTGCATATGTTCATACCCGATGTGTGTTACATACTTCTGAGAAAACTAGGTTGCATATGTTCATACTCGATGTGTGTTACATACATCTGAAAAAACTAGGTTGCATATGTTCATACCCGATGTGTGTTACATACTTCTGAGAAAACTAGGTTGCATATGTTCATACCCGATGTGTGGGTAACATACATCTGAGAAAACTAGGTTGCATATGTTCATACCCGATGTGTGTTACATACATCTGAGAATGGGTTGCATATGTTCATACCCGATGTGTGTTACATACATCTGAGAAAACTAGGTTGCATATGTTCATACTCGGTGTGTGTTACATACATCTGAGAAAACTAAGGTTGCATATGTTCATACCCGATGTGTGTTACATACATCTGAGAAAACTAGGTTGCATATGTTCATACCCGATGTGAGTTACATACATCTGAGAATGGGTTGCATATGTTCATACCCGATGTGTGTTACATACATCTGAGAAAACTAGGTTGCATATTTTCATACCCGATGTGTGTTACATACATCTGAGAAAACACAAGGAAACCAGGGGAAGGGTAAAGTCACAAGGAAACCAGGGGAAGGGTAAAGCCACAAGGAAACCATGGGAAGGGTAAAGCCACAATGAAACCAGTGGAAGGGTAAAGCCACAATGAAACCAGTGGAAGGGTAAAGCCACGAGGAAACCAGGGGGAGGGTAAAGCCACAAGGAAACCAGAGATTCGAAATAAACAAACCCCACCGCTTGTGTAGGGAGCCGCGATAGCTCAGTGGTTAGTGAACTGGACTACAAATGACAAGGGGTAGTGTTAGATCCCACCGAAGGCTTCCAGGTTCACCCAGCCTTAAATGGGTACCTGATTTTTCTCTGGGAAAGTAACCGACGTCTCACCCAGTCCTCCATGTCTGAACTAAACTGCAGCATATGAAATGTTGTTCTAAACTACCGTTCAAAACGACTGTACGTGACGTAACAGGTGGTTGAAGCAATAACAGAATACCGACAGCAGTAGTGTGTACCGGGGTTTTGAGCATAGTTTTTCACAAATTTTCACAGTGCATACCCTATATGAGAGTCATATTTGCACCATACATGCATCGTTTTTCGCACGATGCAATCTCGGGTGACCGCTTATCTCTGACCTCGTTTATCGCGGGTGGTCGGGTGGCCTCGTGGGGGCTTATCTCAAGTGGGGTCTTATCTCTAGTGGGTGAGCGGTGCTTATCTCAAGTGAGTGTCTATTGCTCGCTGACTATGGTCACCAGTGGTTCTAAAACTTGTGTGTCAGCGGTTCTAAAACTCGCGAATCCGGTTATCTCGGGTGGGGGGTGCCTTTATGGGTCGAGTGTTAGTATCATGTGCCAGGATAGGGATGGGGTGCCTTTATTGATCGAGTATCATGTGCCAGGATAGGGGGGAAAAAGGGGTGTCTTTATTGGTCGAGTGTTAGTATCGTTAGCATCCTATCTCGCGGGCGTTGGTCGGCACAGGGTGTGTAGTATCAGCATATACCAGGTGTTAGCGATTTTTTAGTGACACATCATCATCATGTGCCACCTCGAACATCATCAGGTGCTACCACGTTCATCAGCATGTGCCACCTCAGCGCGGGGGTCGTCGCTGGTCAGCGCAGCTAGGGTCGGCCCGGGGGTCGGCGCGGCGGGGGTCGTCGCGGGTCGGCGCGGCGGGGGTCGTCGCGGGTCGGCTCGGGCAACATCATCATGTGTAGTGATTAAATAGTGACGCTCTCTCTCTCTCTCTCTCTTTCACATTCACGGTAAAGCAAAACAAAAAGTCGCTCTATATTTCACATATATTTATTAATATAACAAATATACAACACATATGAGAAAATATATATTACTGTCCGATTATTGATAATTTTAAGCGTCCGTGGGCCCCTCGAAGCCGAATTATACACGGGGCGAGCAAACGATAAATGATACGGTCGTTTATGTGCTGTCTCGCTGAAAAAGGCATGAGAAATCTGTTAAGTTTCGCGCCTCGACACTTAAGAAGTATATAATAAGCACAATATAGACCTCACGTGTTGGTAAACAAATCTTGCAACACCCGCGGGTTGTAGACGAACGGAGCGTGTGAGTTTTGCTCTATAAAGTTTAAAATATACACATGTCTGGGAGGCAAACCGTAGGAATCGAAATACTCACATTCACCGAGCCCGTTGTAAAAGAGGGCCACCCAATGCTCACCGGGTTCGTGTGCCGGGTCGGTGTTTATGACAAAGGCTGCGGTCGCCGTTGGGTCGATGCTGGGGGGGTAAGTGGTTTCGTGGAATGACACTAACAAGGGAACAACGTCGAACGAAAATATCCGACATCAAAAGGTTGTAAATCTCCATCGTGTTCATCTTCTCTCTCTCTCTCTCTCGCTCAAACGGTGAAGTCTGTTAGAATCTGCCTTGTCTTGGACACCTCGAGCACTGAGTCCAACTCGACGTAGACGATGACTTGTAGGGGAGTAGTTGTGGGAGCGGCAAACTTGAGTTCTATCGACAAGGGTCCGCTTGTGGCTTGCTCAAAATGGGAGCCGTCCAGTAGACTAGACGAGAGGTCAAAACCAAATAGACAATATCCGTCCTTGAACTCTCTATAATCAACGTTATTCCCGGCGTCTTTACCAATCAGACCCATGGCCAAATTTGTACCGAAAAAAGCTCTCGCGTATTGATTTCGTTCAAAGTCCATAGAGGCTTTCCCGAGATACATTTCCCGTCGACCGTCAGGTTCATATAAATCAGACCAAAGTGTTGAAAATTGAACGGGTTAGCTGTATAAATACCATTAAACGCACTGGCCGTAATCAGACCTATCACTATACGGGTCGGTGTTTGAGACAAAAATAAATTGTCTTGACTGTGGGAGAATATCCCGCTAGCGATGGAAAATGTCTTGATGGTAACCCTCTTGATCGGGTACCGAGCATTCCCGCTTAAGAGAGCCTTATCGTGAGCCAGAGAAATCGCGGGGTTTAGCTTAGCTTTCCTGACCACGAGCGCAGCGTAGGTGATAACACTCTTATAACCCGCAGACCTATCGCGAGCCACGAGGCTGAACTAGAGGGCGTGAGTTTTATCTTTACATCGACTCTGTGTAACATGTAACGACCCTGCACAAAGACATCAGAGTGCAAACGACCCATCATTTCAACCTCTTTACTACCCGAAGTCAAATCGCGCCGTGTTTTAAAACCCTCATTTTCTTTCAAATCGTCATGGTGGCCAGCTGTGTCTTTGTAGAACAGAGCGGCCGTCAAGTATCCCGTTTTCGCATCCTCCCCGTAGTTTGGCGTAGCCTCAAACACTGCTCTAAAAGGATAGGTATTCTCCGACGGTGTAACCAACGTGTCGTTTAGCGATACGTCGACTTGTGAAAATAGACTGTGCAGATAATTGTTGACTGGTCCTACCTCAGCATCGGGTGGTACACTATCACCATTCGCGAGGGTGATCTTGACCCGCAGCTGCAAAAACGTGTTGAAAAGATCTAGATACTCCTCGCTGTTTCCAGAAATGAAAAACTCTATCGGTGCGCTATGCGACAAGGCTGCGATCGGACGAATTTCAATAAACTGGCCAGAGTCTAGAGATGTCTGTGTGGGTGGAACGCTAAATAAATCCAAACCAGAGTGAAGACATTCGCACGATTTGGGGTGAACTAGGGACATTATTAGTCGAAAATATCCTTTGCCACCCTCGTCTTCGTCTTCTTCTTGCTGTACACCGAATGAAGGGGGAACTGTCTAGCTGTCGGTTTTATCCTCTTCGTAACCGGTTCTCCTGGTGGGGGTAACTTCATAACTCGCTTTCTGATTTGTCGTAAACCACTTCCTGATTGGTTGTTATCACGCAGGTGGTCTACGGCCCCGTGTAGCAACCGCTGACCGGCCTCCTTAGCTCGGGCTTTGAAAGCTTCACCGACATTTTTCCCGGCTAATGCGTCCTGTGTGACCTGCAGACCGGTCCCCAAACCTTCTCGGAGCAAGGCCTTACCGCCGATTTTTAACCAGGGTAAAATAGCCCTCTCGATTCCACCGAAGAAACTACCGATTCCTCGACCGCTCTGACTTCGACCTCCTATAAACACGGGCATCCCATCGCCCGCCTGACAACAGTAAAAGTCTTCGTATAACTCAACATCGCGATGAAGGGGGGTGTGTCTCACCATTATACCAGCTCGAGATGTTTCTTCAATCGAAAGTGTACCGTTAGCACCGACGTTTCGCTGGTGAATGGAATAGTTTTTCCGTGTTCGTTGGCTAAAAGGATCTCGACGGTATCGAAGGAAAATCTACTCAGGGGTAGGTAGTGAGGCTTATCGTAGATCTGAAACACCGAGGTGTGATTTCTATTGAGAACAGGCACGCTCCTGGGGAGAGGCACTATCACATCCCCGACCGGTCTGGGGGAAACGAGATCGCAGTAGACGTAGACATTCTTCGCAACACTTTCCAAGTCCATTACGCCCACGCTGAAGATATCGGGAGCCGTGTCTGATATAGAGGTCGTGGGGAAGGCTAACATGTTTTTCAAAGTGTCGCTTATGGTAACACTGACTCCTTTTTCGTAAAGTTTCAAGATGGCTTTATTCACCTCTTTCGCGTAAATGAATCTCATTTGTTTCCCTTTCACATACCCGTTCGACTCATCCTCCGCTTTTATGATCGACTTCTATTTCTTCGTCTACTTCTTCTTCTTCGTCTTCTTCTTCTACTTCTTCTTCTTCGTCTTCTTCTTCTACTTCTACTTCTTCTTCTACTTCTTCTACTTCTTCTGCTTCTTCTACTTCTTCGTCTTCTTCTGCTTCTTTTTCTTCTTCGTCTTCTTCTACTTCTTCGTCTTCTGCTTCTTTTTCTTTTTTGTCTTCTTCTTCTGCTTCTTCTTCTGCTTCGTCTTCTTCTACTTCTTCTTCTTCTTCTGCTTCTTTTTTCTTCTTCGTCTACTTCTTCTTCTGCTTCTTTTTCTTCTTCGTCTACTTCTTCTTCTGCTTCTTTTTTCTTCTTTGTCTTCTTTCTCTTCTTCTACTTCTTCGTCTTCTTCGTCTTCTTCGTCTTCTTCGTCCTCTTCTGCTTCTTCTACTTCTTCTTCTTCGTCTTCTTCGTCTTCTTCGTCTTCTTCGTCCTCTTCTACTTCTTCTACTTCTTCTTCTTCGTCTTCTTCTACTTCTTCGTCTTCTGCTTCTTTTTCTTTTTTGTCTTCTTCTTCTGCTTCTTCTTCTTCTTCTACTTCTTCTTCTGCTTCTTCTTCTTCTGCTTCTTTTTTCTTCTTCGTCTACTTCTTCTTCTGCTTCTTTTTCTTCTTCGTCTACTTCTTCTTCTGCTTCTTTTTTCTTCTTTGTCTTCTTCCTCTTCTTCTACTTCTTCTACTTCTTCGTCCTCTTCGTCCTCTTCTAGTTCTTCTTCTTCTTCTTCCTCTTCTTCTTCTGCTTCTTTTCTTCTACTTCTTCTACTTCTTCTACTTCTTCTACTTCTTCGTCCTCTTCGTCCTCTTCTAGTTCTTCTTCTTCGTCTTCTTCTACTTCTTCTTCTGCTTCTTTTCTTCTACTTCTTCTACTTCTTCTACTTCTTCTACTTCTTCTTCTTCTTCGTCTTCTTCTACTTCTTCTTCTGCTTCTTCTTCTGCTTCTTCTTCTTTCCTACCTCATCTGTCTTTCAGCGTCGAGGGAAGTTATAATTTGCGGTTTTTTGCTCTTCTGTTCGACTCTGCGAATGTTATGTTTCCTAGTGCTTCTAATATTCCAAAGATCCATTTTTTCATAGTGGACCCATGGGTCTTTTTTCTCGCAACGTTTGGCGTAGCCAAGGCTCGTTGTTTTGTTGTTTTGATCACTCTGCCTTGTCACGTGGCCAAACCATTTTATCTGTTGTTTCTTTATATATTCTATGGTGGGGGACTTTCCTAGCTTTTTATTCAGTTCTCCATTTCTGATCTTGTCTCTCAGGCTGTTTCCTGTCATTCGTTTAAAGCATTTAATCTCAGTAGAGGTTATTTTTCTTATTGTTCTTACATCTAGGGCCCAGGACTGGCATTGGTTGCACAACGTTGGAATGAAGATTGTATTGTACAGTGCCCGTTTTGCCTCTAGAATGATTTCCTTGTTGGACAATAGGAAGTAAATATGTGAGATTTCTCATGTGTAAGCTCCAATTTAAAACGTACCTAGTACACGGAAGTACACAATTCCCTTACCTACAATATTTTATAATCGGCGTCAAGTCATAGGTTTTAAGAGAAAAATTAAAAATTAAAAAAAAAAGGTATGTTAGAAGCTTTACGTGATATGTGGACGACACAGACTAAATGACGTTTCGGCCCAATAGGCCTTCAGCAGGACCAAACAAGAATAACACACACACAAAACTAATAACGAAACATTCAAAACAAAAATATTCGAAATATGTTAAAGAAAATAAAAATGTCTATCCTGTGTGTATGAAAAGGAAATGGCAACAAATATATATATATATATATATATATATATATATATATATATATATTTATATGTATAGGTTTTAAGAGAGTCGTTTCTTACCTTGTAGTTATGTAGTCCTAAATATAACAAAACATTGGGTGTTTGTTTTTATTCAGTGCCATGTGCTCTCAAAGTACCATGTTGTGTTTATGTCAGTGTAACAGCTGCTGGAGAATAAGTGGAAAAGGGAGAAAGGATATATATATATTCGTTCGCCAGCTTTTGCCTCTGACAAAGACCCTAGAGACTAGGAACGGAATTTTGCGTGTTAATCCGTTTTCCCTGGCAGCCGTTTGCACAGGGGTCCCTCGCCGCACAGGCAGATAACTCCGTCTTCGGAGGTACTCATATTTTTTTAAGCCCATGAGTAATTGACGTTTCAAGCCGGGCCTCGCTGCTGAGACCAGGGGTGGTTACCGCCGAGAGAAATCATAAATAAAAATCACAACTGGTGCAGCCGGGATTTGAACTCATAACTTCTCTGTCTCGAGGCCGGGGGTCTTGCCTCGAGACCAACCAGTCCCCCGGAAGGGATATGTGTGTGTGTGTGTGTGTACAGGTGACGCCTCATTGTGTCAACAGTTGATTTTGGCAGTTGGACTATAACAGTCAGCATATTTTTTTAAAGTGACTTTGTAAGTTGTTGACTAATTAATATGTACAGGCACAAAGCGATTAGTCAAACACTATTATTAATATGTAGGTCAGTAGGTCATCATGGAGTTAGGTCAGAATTGTTGAAAGTGACAGGTGAGACGATTTTCCTGAGGGTTGAGTCCAGGTCGGACCAACCATGACTGGACGGAAAGTGGTCAGCGACTCCTGCGTCAGGATCAGCGTCAATATCACATCAAGACTCTACTCCACTTCCATGCGGTGTTCCAGGGAACAGACTATATAACTAGTGTAGACAAAATTGAAAGGCAAACTCCGTAAAGCAAAATGTCATGCTAAAGTCAGATGTGTCGGGCTGAAAGTAACAAATATCGTAGATTGCCGTGAGCCACATCACAATGCATATAAGGCCCACTTTACGTCCATGTCTAGCCGTTATAAAGATGCTTGATGGTTTGATACGTGACGTAATCAGTGTGACGTTCACGTCTCATGTTCACGTAACACGGTTGTTATTTAAGAATACAGGATTTATGAAACCACCTGTTGTGAATAGACTTTCGGGTTTTCGGGTGGGTTACTGATGATGAGTTTCAGTGCTTAATGTTTATGTGGGGCTCTGTGATGTTCAATGTAAAGTGCCAGAATCTACAAAAATTAGAGTTGGCAGGTTTTAAACCAACTTTCTGGAGTGGATAACAAGATGGCGTTCAAAGTTCTTCATCCCAACTTTCCGGAGTCAGCAACAAGATTGGGTTCACAGTTCTTCATCCCAACTTTCTGGGGTCAGCAACAAGATTGGGTTCACAGTTCTTCATCTCAACTTTCCGGAGTCAGCAACAAGATTGGGTTCACAGTTCTTCATCTCAACTTTACGGAGTCAGCAACAAGTTTGGGTTCACAGTTCTTCATCCCAACTTTCCGGAGTCAGCAACAAGATTGGGTTCACAGTTCTTCATCTCAACTTTCCGGAGTCAGCAACAAGTTTGGGTTCACAGTTCTTCATCCCAACTTTCCGGAGTCGACGCAATTGGAATTAATAATAGGATTGATTGTACTCACTCCTGTCTTACTTCTGTTCTAACTTCGAAGGAATCAATGTGGCCTACTTCGGTTCTGTCAGTGCAGCTTCTAACGATGTAGAGACGTTTACATAGTATGGTTAGATTTTGGCTTGTAATAATGCTTTAAAGTTGCCAATCTATTCAAGAACAATAACAAAAAACAGTTGCCACATATTTAACCGTTGATAATAGTCAATAGTGTAGCTTGTAGAGGATGAATTAAAACAAAAGACAACAGGGGTTTTCCCCTTTCAGGATTCATAAATAATTGACTGCAGCTACACAGCTATGGTTCGATTATGTGGCCACCAAATGTAGACGTGCAAAGCCATATTACACTTAATAACGGACAGCCAGGTGTACCCATGGTGGATGTAAATAATTAAATTAAAAATTGAAGTTGTAGGTCAAGGTTACGAGACTGTGTGGGCGAAACATTTAAAAGAAATAAAACTAGACAAGGTGGGCGGACTGTCAACAGGTAAGATGTGAATGTAGGAGAAATTTTAAAATATATTATTAAACAGGTAGATTAGCCAGCATATGAACAGACTCACTCGGACCAGCAACGAGTTTAGAAGAAATTAAGAGATTCGGAGATAGAAACCTTTAACAATTCGGAGATTCCAGTTGAGCAGAGATAAGCACAGATTAGCGTTTAGCGAGCAACAATTAGCAGAGAGCGATTATAAAGGCTACTATTACAAGTACAGATGAGAAGTTAATAAATAGCAAATGTAGTCAGTCCACAATAGAATTGGTGTTATAAATGTGTTCTGTGATTGAATAATGCCAGGAGTATGTGAGACCAGTGGATATCCTGACCACCCGGTAGTTTCATGACCGACTGTACTTTAGTATGCGTTCATTTAATATGTGACTATAGGACTATAATAATGGTGCCTATTTAAACAATTTGTTTTTGTTAAAGAACACCTCAGGAGTTTGTTAACTATCAAAAGAACAGATGTTACTTGAATATGTTAAAGAAAGACGAACGACTCATATGAAGTAAGAAGAAATACGGCACGAGAGACATTAAATTAATTTTAGAAGTTAAAATACGTGGGTATCCAGTCTTCTGTTAAACTAGAATAATGTATACAAATACAAATTAGCAGCGTGCTATTAAAGTCGAATTTACGCATTTATATTTACAAGTATCAAATAATGATAAAGTACTATCTGTAAGCCTGGTCAACAATACGTCCAGATACTGTTGCAACAAAGCTTGTCAGATCATTGGACAGCTATCACCACTATTATCCAACAATAACTCTAGAAGCAAAACGGGCACTGTACAATATAATCTTCATCCCAAAGTTGTGCAACCAATGCCAGTCCTGGACCCTAGATGTAAGAACAATAAGAAAAATAACCTCTAATGAGATTAAATGTGTTAGCTGAATGACAGGAAGCAATCTGAGAGATCATCATCATTGAGTGCCGTCTCCGCATCGAAGGTTGGCTACCATTGAGCGCCATTCCACTCTGTCTCTTGCTTTGATGGTGCAGATTGCCATAGGCTGACTTGTCCATCTTTTGATGTTACTCGTCCATGTTAGATTGGTCTGCCTCTGCCTCTTTTACCTTGTATTTTCCCTTCCAATATTATTTTTATTAGACTGTTGTGTCTTTTAACATGAAGTTTTCCTTGTTGGTATCAAGTTCTAACATTCCATGTGGCTATTTTTAGTTCGTTCCTAAAACAGTAGTTAGAATTTCTCTCCTTGGCTTTCTTTGGACTGTTACGTGATGAGGCTCCAATCTCTTTCACGGTGGTCTGCCATATTCGTCTTTCGTGTTCTGAATATGCCTCATGTGTACCACACACTTTGCTGTTTTCGCTTTCTGGGCCGTTGATCATTTTAAATTCTTCCGCCCCATCCACCGTCACAGACTTTTTACATACGGGTTGAACACACCCGGCTACCGACGACATTGTTGTCGAACGATGTGCTTGCCTATCGAACCGCGAACACACGACACAAGGAAGAATAAATCATATTCCACTTAACTATCGGTAAAGTTCACAGTCCATCCACTCGTCAGAAGTAAAATATACACCAAACTGGGACTAGCAACACATAATTTCACAACTAGACTGTTGCGTTAATCATTTAAATATATCAACGAGAGCCGAATTATAAAATCGACAACACGTAGTCGCCATGACACTGGAAGTCTTTCTGAGAGATAAAATCAGAAATAAAGAACTTAGAAAAAAGCTAGGAATAGCCCCCGCCATAGAATCTATAAAGAAACAACAGATTAAATGGTTTGGCTACGTGACAAGGCAGAGTAATCAAAACACAACAACACAAGCGCTCAATAAACATTGCGAGAATACCAGACCAAAGGGTCGACCACGAAAAAGATGGATCGACGGAATATTAGAAACACTAGGAGACACAACAGCAGTAGAGGCGAACAGAAGAGCAAAAGACCGCAAATTATATCTCCCCTCGACGCTGAAAACAGATGAGGTAGGAAAGAAGAAGTAGAAGTATCAAATATAATGTTCTTACACAAAGGTGTAGCCAAATAAATGGGAAAGTGCTGTTAAGAGTCAGATTTCTAGAATGATAACAGCGGGATCTATAATAGTTATGCAGAAAAGGATCTCTCTGCCAAATGTCTGCAACAGGTCGTTGTATAGTCTACAACTTGGAAAAGCATAATTGATAGCCACCATTTGAGAAGTGTTTGAGAATCCTTATCCGTCACTGCGGATCTCCAGCACTCAACAAATACATCATCCTAATAAGGCGTCACTGTCTAATCCCTCCCAGTAGCACGGAACGGTTGCAAAGCCAGTTTTCCTCCACTTGTATTGTGGACAATGACAGAATACTAGTCCCGTGTTGCAATGTGATTCTTAATTTACGTCTCGACAACCACACAAAAAAAGAAAGAACATAAGTACGATATATATTAGAATCGCTTATGATATAACAAACGATTTTTTTTAAAAATAGATAACGATTGTTCTGCACATTTTACATCAATTTCATCATTATCAACAGCATCATTATCAACATCATCATCATCATCTTCACTTGTTTCAGCAACCTTGATGGCCGATGGATCACTCTTTGTGACAAATGCCTTCCAACCTCCATTCTATTCAAAGCTGATATCTGAGTGCCACACACATCCATTCTCTTGTGTATTCTTCTCATCCCTTCTTCTATCTGCTGTGTGTTCTTGTGTCTCGTATAATTGTCTTAGCGAGGACTGTAGACTCTGTGACATGTCTGCCAGTTTTTTGCGCTCATTGGTGATATGGCCTATATAAGATATCCGAGAAAAAAAAAATAATATGGTAACAAATTAATAAAATTAAAAAGACTTTAAAGCTCGGTTGCCTTCTGCAGAAAAAAGCTGGGCAAGATACAAAAATATTATTTTTAATGAAAATAATTTTTTTTTTATAATTATAATAATTTTCCTCATATATAAGATATAAATATTACTAAGAATCATCATGAGCCGTGTAGGGAACAAAATAAAACCAGAAATAAGTGAGGAACAATGTGGATTTGTGGAAGGAAAGGGCACCAATATTGCAATATACATCTTAAGGACATTGATAGAAAGATCTATAGAGGTAAAGAAAGATCTATATATGTGCTTTATAGACTACACAAAAGCATTTGATAAAGTAAAGCATGTGAAAATAATCAATATGTTGGAAAATTAAACATTGATGGCAAGGATCTGTGAATCATAAAAAAAAACATGTACTGGCAACAAACAGCAGCTATACGAATTAACAACCAAACAGGACAATTCCAATATATAAAACAAGGAGTCAGACAAGGCTGTGTTCTGTCGCCGGTTTTGTTTTCACTTTACAGCGAATATATTATGAGATCAATAGTAGATTTTTAAAAAAGGAATTAAAGTCAACGGTCACAACATAAACAATTTGCAATATGGGGATGACACAGTGATAATAGCAGAGACAGAGAATGAACTACAAGAAATTATAGACATAATATTAAAAGAAAGAAACAAGAAAGGTCTCAGTATGAATAGTAAGAAAACATAAGTAATGGTCATATCGAAGAAACAATCATCACCATCATGCAGCATAAAAATAAACGAGACAAACTTGAAACAAGTACAACGTTTCAAATACTTGGGCACAATAATTACATCAGATGGAAGATGCACCACAGAAATAAAAAGCAGAATAGCTCAGGCCAAAATAGCATTTCAGAAAATGAAAAATATCTTATGCGACAAATCTATGTCAATAGAAATGAGAAAGAGAGTTAATCGGTGCTATATAGAACCAATTCTGACCTATAGAAGTGAATCATGGACAGTAGACAAACAAATGAAAAGACGATTAGAGGCCACAGAGATGGGATTTCTCAGAAGAATCCTGAAAGTTGCCTGGACAGCTAAAAAGACCAATAAGGAAGTTCTCAAAGAGACCAACACAAAAAGGGAGCTCCTAAAAAAACATCAGAAAGAAACAATCAACATTTTTCGGGCACATCATGAGAAGAGGAAAGTTGGAATACTTTGTTACAACTGGCAAAATAAAAGGAAAGAGAGATCGCGGAAGACAAAGAGAGAAAATACTGAATAGCTTGGTGTCATGGCATGGAAAACAGTCAACAACAGAACTGATACGATGCACTGTGGATAGAAGATTGTGGAAGGATATGATCGCCTACGCCAACCGGTATGGCACATGATTATGATGATGATGTAAGATATACGCAATATATTTATATACAATCTTCTTCCAATGCCTGCGTTCTTTATCCTTCATTTGATTCTAGGTATCGTGGCGGGGGTTCACTTTCAAGTCTCTTCATATCGGAACGGAGGCAAGAAATAAACTTATTGTTGAGAGGACGCGTGGTTGACTTTCATAAAATATTGTAGAATTATATTCTAAAAGTATATTTTAAATGGTATTATTTATATGGTGTTATTAAGTGTGTATATACAAATGTGGTGGGTGGTGGTACCACGTTTCTTCTTTTTCTTGTGGGGGGGGAGGTGGGGAGGAGGTTGTGTCACAAGGTAAACAAAGGTTGGGAAGCCCTGTTTTGTAATAACACTGTTGGTCACAGCTGGAAGCGATACAAAGAATTATTGTCTATGAACACCTGTCTCGGGTACTTGAAAAATGTAACTCTCGTTAACTTACTGTGCGTCTGCTCAACAAATGAGAATAATTAATGAATTTGCTTTACTAACTAGTTAAACAAGATTGCAACAGTCAAAATGAAGAGCGGGCTTACATATTGTACATTACTGTTGACCAGTTTTAAAGCTAGTACCTTACTGTTGACCAGACTTACAGTTAATACTTTACTGTTGACCAGGCTCACAGTTAGTACCTTACTGTTGACGAGGCTCACAGTTAGTACCTTACTGTTGACAAGGCTCACAGTTAGTACCTTACTGTTGACCAGTTTTACAGCTAGTACCTTACTGTTGACCAGACTTACAGTTAATATTTTACTGTTAACCAGGCTCACAGTTAGTACCTTACTGTTGACGAGGCTCACAGTTAGTACCTTACTGTTGATGAGGCTTACAGTTAGTACCTTACTGTTGACCAGGCTTACAGTTAGTACCTTACTGTTTTCCAGGCTTACAGTTAGTACCTTAATGTTAACCAGGCTTACAGTTAGTACTTTACTGTTGACCAGACTTACAGTTAGTACCTTGCTGTTGACCAGTCTTACGGTTAGTACCTTAATGTTAACCAGGCTTACAGTTAGTACTCTACTGTTTACCGGGCTAACAGTTAGTACCTTAATGTTAACCAGGCTTACAGTTAGTACCTTAATGTTAACCAGGCTTACTGTTAGTACTTTACTGTTGACCAGGCTTACAGTTAGTACCTTACTGTTAACCAGGCTTACAGTTAGTACTTTACTGTTGACCAGGCTTACAGTTAGTACTTTACTGTTGACCAGGCTTACAGTTAGTACCTTAATGTTAACCAGGCTTACAGTTAGTACTTTACTGTTGACCAGGCTTACAGTTAGTACCTTAATGTTAACCAGGCTTATAGTTAGTACTTTACTGTTGACCAGGCTTATAGTTAGTACTTTACTGTTGACCAGGCTTACAGTTAGTACCTTACTGTTGACCAGGCTTACAGTTAGTACCTTACTGTTAACCAGGGTCACAGTTAGTACTATTACTGTTGACCAGGCTCACAGTTAGTACCTTACTGTTAACCGGCTTACAGTTAGTACCTTACTGTTGACCGGGCTTACAGTTAGTACCTTACTGTTGACCGGGCTTATAGTTAGTACCTTACTGTTAACCAGGCTTACAGTTAGTACTTTACTGTTGACCAGGCTTACAGTTAGTACCTTACTGTTTACCAGGCTTACATTGAGTACTTTACTGTTGACCAGGCTTACAGTTAGTACCTTACTGTTAACCAGGCTTACAGTTAGTACTTTACTGTTGACCAGGCTTACAGTTAGTACTTTACTGTTGACCAGGCTTACAGTTAGTACCTTAATGTTAACCAGGCTTACAGTTAGTACTTTACTGTTGACCAGGCTTACAGTTAGTACCTTAATGTTAACCAGGCTTACAGTTAGTACTTTACTGTTGACCAGGCTTATAGTTAATACTTTACTGTTGACCAGGCTTACAGTTAGTACCTTACTGTTGACCAGGCTTACAGTTAGTACCTTGCTGTTAACCAGGCTAACAGTTAGTACCTTAATGTTAACCAGGCTTACAGTTAGTGTTGTACTGTTGACCAGGCTTACAGTTAGTACCTTACTGTTTACCAGGCTTACAGTTAATACCTTAATGTTAACCAGGCTCCCAGTTAGTACTTTACTGTTGACAGGCTTACAGTTAGTACTTTACTGTTGACCAGGCTTACAGTTAGTACTTTACTGTTGACCAGGCTTACAGTTCGCACTTTACTGTTGACCAGGCTTACAGTTAGTACCTTACTGTTGACCAGGCTAACAGTTAGTACTTTACTGTTAACCAGGCTCACAGTTAGTACTTTACTGTTTACCAGGCTTACATTGAGTACTTTGCTGTTTACCAGGCTTACAGTTAGTACTTTACTGTTGACCAGGCTAACAGTTAGTACTTTACTGTTGACCAGGCTTACACTTAGTACTTTACTGTTGACCAGGCTTACAGTTAGTACTTTACTGTTGACCAGGCTTACAGTTAGTACTTTACTGTTTACCAGGCTTACATTGAGTACTTTACTGTTTACCAGGCTTACAGTTAGTACTTTACTGTTGACCAGGCTTACAGTTAGTACTTTACTGTTGACCAGGCTAACATGTAGCAAGTCTGATTGAACACCGATATCATCATTCCTAGAGTTACCTAACGTCAGAATCTAACCTAGAGGTGTTTTTCTGTTAAGGTGTGTGTCCTTCGTCCCGCCAGGCATGTGTCTTTTTATATCACGTATTTGACAGAAAAGCCGAGATAGCTCAGTGGTTAGGGAACTGGACGACAAAGGACAAGAGGTCGGGTTGGATCCTGATCGACGGTTTCCGGGTTCACCCAGCCTTAAATGGGCACCGGATTTTTTTTTCTGGGAAAGTAAAGCGGTACGGACGTAATACCGACCACATTACCACATAAATCATGAGCCGAAGGTCTGTAAAAATTATGGTCACTAACACCATATTCCCTATACGCCACTTGGCGTGATGGGGTACCTTACTTTTTTTTTTTTTTTTTTTTTTTTTTTTTTTTTAACTATTGGACAGAAAGCGTCAATTACCTTGTCCTGCATTTTATTTCTAAACTTTGTTTTTCAGATAAAAAAATCCTGCTGTCTTTTAGATCAAATAGTCTGGGTTTTTTTTTCTTTAAGATCATATGTCGTTTTCTTTCTTTCTTCAGGTCAAATAACATGCTGTTCTCCCCAATAAATGTTCTGCTTGTTTCATGTGGTAATCATTCTTACTAATTGTGGTAGTTTAGACAGAAGAATGCTTTGGAAGTTGCTGAGTCATTATGGAATCCCCATAAAGTTTATTAACCTGATAAAAACAATGTATGAAGGAACAAAATGTAGTGTGGTGCATGAAGGACAGCTTACAGAAGCATTTGAAATAAGAACAGGAGTAAGGCAAGGATGCCTTCTGTCTCCATTTCTCTTTCTACTGGCCATAGATTGGATTATGAAAATAACTCAAAACAACAGAAATGGGATCCAGTGGTCACTGACCAAACAACTTGATGATTTAGACTTTGCTGATGACATAGCTCTCCTATCACACAGCCACCAACAGATGCAAGATAAAATGAGTATATTAGATGAGAGATCACAACAGCTAGGACTAAAGATTAATAGAGATAAGACCAACATTATGAGAATTAATGCAGTTGGCAATAACCAAATAAAACTAGGAGAAATACCTCTACTAGACGTACAATCTTATATATATCTGGGCAGTAATATAGATAAAGAGGGAGGAACAGAAAACGATACCAAAATAAGGATATCAAAAGCAAGAGGAGCTTTCATTGCACTGGGAAACATATGGAAATCCAAAGAAATTAGGCTAAATACAAAAATACAAATTTTCAACTCCAATGTTAAGTCGGTTCTATTATATGGCTGTGAAACATGGAGAATAACAAAATTGACAATCACGAAGGTACAGACTTTCATTAATGGATGCTTGCGCAGAATAAAGGGATGGAAATGGCAGGACAAAGTCACTAACGTGGAATTATGGAAATGTACTGGTCAAATACCAGTGGATAAAGAAATACAGCGAAGACGATGGCGATGGATAGGACACACACTACAGAAACCAACTGAGAGTATTACACAACAGGCCCTTTTTTGGAATCCCCAGGGGAAAAGACAAAGAGGAAGACCAAGGAATTCTTGGAGAAGACAGATTGAAGCAGAGATGAAGATGATGGGGAAGACATGGAATGATCTTAAAAGAATTGCAAAAAACAGAACGACTTGGAAAGTGTTTGTTGAAGACCTATGCTCCACTGGGAGCTAAAAAGGTAGAAGAAGAAGGCTTACAGTTAGTACCTTACTGTTAACCAGGCTTACAGTTAGTACTTTACTGTTGACCAGGCTTACAGTTAGTACTTTACTGTTGACCAGGCTTACAGTTAGTACCTTAATGTTAACCAGGCTTACAGTTAGTACTTTACTGTTGACCAGGCTTACAGTTAGTACCTTAATGTTAACCAGGCTTACAGTTAGTACTTTACTGTTGACCAGGCTTATAGTTAATACTTTACTGTTGACCAGGCTTACAGTTAGTACCTTACTGTTGACCAGGCTTACAGTTAGTACCTTGCTGTTAACCAGGCTAACAGTTAGTACCTTAATGTTAACCAGGCTTACAGTTAGTGTTGTACTGTTGACCAGGCTTACAGTTAGTACCTTACTGTTTACCAGGCTTACAGTTAATACCTTAATGTTAACCAGGCTCCCAGTTAGTACTTTACTGTTGACAGGCTTACAGTTAGTACTTTACTGTTGACCAGGCTTACAGTTAGTACTTTACTGTTGACCAGGCTTACAGTTCGCACTTTACTGTTGACCAGGCTTACAGTTAGTACCTTACTGTTGACCAGGCTAACAGTTAGTACTTTACTGTTAACCAGGCTCACAGTTAGTACTTTACTGTTTACCAGGCTTACATTGAGTACTTTGCTGTTTACCAGGCTTACAGTTAGTACTTTACTGTTGACCAGGCTAACAGTTAGTACTTTACTGTTGACCAGGCTTACACTTAGTACTTTACTGTTGACCAGGCTTACAGTTAGTACTTTACTGTTGACCAGGCTTACAGTTAGTACTTTACTGTTTACCAGGCTTACATTGAGTACTTTACTGTTTACCAGGCTTACAGTTAGTACTTTACTGTTGACCAGGCTTACAGTTAGTACTTTACTGTTGACCAGGCTAACATGTAGCAAGTCTGATTGAACACCGATATCATCATTCCTAGAGTTACCTAACGTCAGAATCTAACCTAGAGGTGTTTTTCTGTTAAGGTGTGTGTCCTTCGTCCCGCCAGGCATGTGTCTTTTTATATCACGTATTTGACAGAAAAGCCGAGATAGCTCAGTGGTTAGGGAACTGGACGACAAAGGACAAGAGGTCGGGTTGGATCCTGATCGACGGTTTCCGGGTTCACCCAGCCTTAAATGGGCACCGGATTTTTTTTTCTGGGAAAGTAAAGCGGTACGGACGTAATACCGACCACATTACCACATAAATCATGAGCCGAAGGTCTGTAAAAATTATGGTCACTAACACCATATTCCCTATACGCCACTTGGCGTGATGGGGTACCTTACTTTTTTTTTTTTTTTTTTTTTTTTTTTTTTTTTTTTTTAACTATTGGACAGAAAGCGTCAATTACCTTGTCCTGCATTTTATTTCTAAACTTTGTTTTTCAGATAAAAAAATCCTGCTGTCTTTTAGATCAAATAGTCTGGGTTTTTTTTTCTTTAAGATCATATGTCGTTTTCTTTCTTTCTTCAGGTCAAATAACATGCTGTTCTCCCCAATAAATGTTCTGCTTGTTTCATGTGGTAATCATTCATTGTTACTATTGTTGGGATCACCATCACTGCACACCAGACGAGTCCGTAGCTGCTCCGACGTCCCCCTCTAGGATCTCGAGAAAATCCGAGGAGAACCCTGACCCATGTGCACGAACTCCGTAGCACGGCCTGTGATCCACAGTGTGTGCAGGAATTTTGCTGAGCATTTGTTAGGACAGCGCTCACACTATAGCCTGCACTTCCTGATTGTAACTACCATGTATTTTTTGTCACGCGCGAATACACACCCCGTGTTTAATGCCGTTATTCAAGACGGCTAGACATCAGATCTCGCTACCCGACTGCTTGGCTGACTTGTGTAAGAGCAGCAGCAGAGGGATCAGTTGTAATTGTGTCATGTGGTGTTTGTGGGGTTACATTTTTCCTAGCGAGATTAAACATGGAAACTGTATAAGGCTGCGGTAAAGCTGCAGTAGATCAAATAAAATAAGAAAATACGGTTTTTTCGACTTTGATGATGTGTATGACACACAACCTGAATTATTCCCCTTACACTGTTCCTAGTCCATTGTGTCTGTAATCCACGATAAACCCGCGACCTGTGCGCCTGTCGAACGACACATTCGTCCTCACATTGAGCCGACACATCGTTCAAATCTGTGTCGTATACTAATCACGTAAATCTTTTACCATACCATTTTTTCTATTTTTTTTTTTTTCAATTTTCCCCCTGGAAACAGGGAAGACTGGCGGGAATATCACTGGGCGAAATTATTCTAATGGGCTCAAGATTTCAAAAGAATATGAAAATTATTGATTAATAATAATACACTTTTAAGAAATATGTTAAGATCGAGATATTAACCACGGCTGCTGGCAACGACATTCTTGCTTTGCATCAGGGGCTTGCATTGCCCACTACGCCACTGGTGGCATTTAATATTCCGCTAATCCATGTTTTTGTTTTAGAGATTGTCAATTTCTTCTCGTGTGATTTGCTTGATAGTGCTTCCTGGCAGCTACTGATATAGTAGAAGGAAGAAAATCGACTCATTAGAAACAAAATGCAACAGAAAAATCCTTAAGATACCTTGGTAAATGAAAAATAAACAGTGAAGAGATGTTTAAAGATTTAAAACACTAAAAAAGAACTATAATATATATATAATATATATATATAAATATATATATAGTGTATAAACACACACTGGGAGCCGCGATAGCTCAGTGGTTAGTGGACTGGACTACAAAGGACAAGGGGTAGGGTTCGATCCCAACCAACGGCTTTCGGGTTCACCCAGCCTTAAATGGGTACCGGATTTTTTTTTGGGAAAGTAAAGCAGCACGGGCGTAATACCGACCACATTACCACAAAAATCATGTGCTGAAGGTCTGTAAAATATAGGGTCACTAACACCATATTTCCCTATACTCCACTTGGCGTGACTGGGGTACTTTACTACTTACTTTACTTATAAACACCATTCTATAGAGGAAATTAAAATACTACAGCCACGTTAAAATGAACAGAGGGCTGGAAAGAACAAAAATGGACGGCATGGTTCCTGGGGACATATTAGGAGCAGATAAAGAAGAAAATGGTTTCAAGACATCAAAGAGACCTTGAACATGTCAACATCAGAAGTAGAAGATGGGAGATCTTACTAGAGACAGGAATTATTTCAGACGGACTGTTGTGAATGCAACGTACTGTGGGAGATCTTATTAGAGGCAAGAATTCTTTCAGACGGACTGTGATGAATGCAACGTTCTGTGGAAGATCTTACTAGAGACAAGAATTCTTTCAGACGGACTGTGATGAATGCAACGTTCTGCAAAGGTCGTGCAACCTGACGATGGTGACCGATATGGTAGCGGAAAGTTCATCATTATCATCATCATCATGTGCCATACCAGAAAGCTCATAGAGAACAAAAGCTAAAGCAAACCTAGCACTGTAGTTACAGTGTGGGCGATGCTACAGCCTGGTGAGGCATCAAGCCTTTCAGTGGGGACATTTAGAAAATAAACTTCAAACCCTTGAAGTCGGAAAGACCCACATGGTGTGGACTACAGAGCACACATCTAACGAGTACAGTAAATGCTATACGGCAACCACGCGAGACAAATTACGGAAATCTGGCGAAGATCCCTTCCGTAGTGTACAGTTCGTGATCCTTGCTGGTCTAGATCTATAGCTTCTTCGTCCTCTTTTTTTCTTCTTCTTTTTCTTCTCTATCTACTTCTTGGTCCTCTTCTTTTGATTCTATTATTCTGTGTTTACATGAGAACTTGTATGTCTCAGTATTAGGGCCAAGCTCGCCCAGAGACATTCGGTACCTGTTTGAGGCTGAGTGAACCTAGCAGCGCTCGACTGGGGTAGAACTCAACCTCCTGTCCTGAGTTATCCAGTTGACTAGCCACTGAGCTACCACTGCTCCAGGTTTTAGAAATTATGACTCCCTTCCTCATATTTTGTTATGTCTACAGTCATAAATAAAACCATTGTATGTATATCATCATCAAGTACCATGCCTGCTGGCGTGGGTGATCATGTCTCTCCTTAACTTTCGATCTGGATAGTTATTTATCATTTCTGTTGTTGACTTTCTGCCAAGCCATTCTCTTAGACTGTCTGGTGTCTTTTCTTTTTGCCTCGCTCTATCTCTTCGTCCTTCAATTTTTCTCAGTTGTCACAATATATTCCAGATGTTCCCTTCTCATTGCATAGCCAAAAAATGATTATTTTTTTATTCCTAAAATTGGAGATTAGCTCTCTTTTTGGTTTGGCTTCCTTCAGAACGTTTTCATTACTCTTCTTAGCTGGCAATGGCATTCTCAACATTCTTCTGTAAAACTACATTTCTACATCTTCCAGTGATTTTCTTGTCTGTTGTCCTATTGTTCATAATTCACACCCATATGTTAAGTGTGGCTCTAGATATCATTTAATAGCTCTTTATGCTAGGAAACGAAGTACAATTATCCCACTCTTTATTTTCTGTGGTAACTCTCAAACTCTGTTTACATGCACGTAACTTGTGTCAAACTTACCTGGCAAACGCAAAATTGAAAGCGTTCCCCGTTAAATCCGAAACAATTCAATGATAAATCGCTGTTAACATTTGGAAAACGAAGTTGAACTCAGTTCATTTACCAGAGACAATCTTTAAGTGCTTGTCATGACTTTCCAAAACCTTGGCCCTGCTCAAAACGGAACAAAGTGTAAATACAACTTCAGGAGCAGTTTGATTTACACGCACAGGCTGATTCGACACGACCTCAAGTTTCATATGGTTATGACATGAACACGATGATTCTCAAATCGTTGGTATGGTGGTGCAAATTTGTTGTGTCGCACGACACACACGGAATAATCATCCTATTTATAGCCCTTTGGGAGCCGCGATAGCTCAGTGGTTAGTGAACTGGACTACAAAGGACAAGAGGTAGAATTCGATCCCTAACGACAGCTTCCGGATTCACCCAGCCTTAATTGGGTACCGGATTTTTTTCTGGGAAAGTAAAGTGGCACGAGCGTAATACCGACACACTTTACCCCAAAAATCATGTGCAGAAGGTCTGTAAAATGTATGGTCACTAACACCATATTCCCTATACGCCACTTAGCGTGACGGGTGCTCTTTATTTTGACTTACTTATAGCCCTTTACGCCTTCACAGACGGGTGGGAACAGGCAAATGTTGATCTTTAATTGTAATTGTCCTGCGCTGTTTTCCCAGCTTCTTTCATTACTCTTCTCTACGCTTCTTTTCTAACTCATTTGTCTCTCTGCTTCCAGGAAAGATATAATTTGCCGTCTTTTGCTCTTATGTTGGCCTCTGCTGCAGTTATGTTTCCTGGTGTTTCTAATATTCCATCAATCCATCTTGTTCGTGGTCAACCATTGAGTCTGGTATTCTTGCAACGTTTATTGAAGCTCGTTGTGTTAGTTTTGGTCTTTCTGTCGTCTTGTCTTCCCACGTGGACAAACCATTGTATCTGTTGTTTCTTTGTTTATTCTATGGTTAGAGTTATTCCTAGCTTTTTTCTCAGTTCTTCATTTCTGATCGCATCTCTTAGTTTGTTTCCCTGCCGTTCATCTTTTTTCCTTTTGTTCTTGAATACATCAAAAATGAAGGAATAGACCTGGAGACAGTTCAGAACTACAACTACCTTGGATATACTATAACCAGTGATGGAAAATGTACAACTGAAATAAACAAAAGAATAGGAATGGCAAAAAGCAATTTTAATGTCATGATTAATATACTAACATCAAAACAAAAACACCAGGATTAAAACTAAGAATAGCAAAATGTTATATCTTCTCAATATTCCTATATGGTGCAGAAACATGGACATTAGACCAGAAAACAGAACAGAAAACTGAAGCCTTTGAAATGTGGATTTATAGAAGAATAGGTAGAATTGGATGAAAAGAAAAGAAAAGAAACGACAAAGTCTTAAAACAACTAAAAATGAAAAGAGAACTACTAAACACAATTCAAACAAGACAAATGCGATTTTTGGGCCATGTTAAAAGACACAACAGCCTAATAAAAGTAATCCTGGAGGGGAAAATACAAGTAAAAAAGGCAGAGGCAGACCAAGACTAACATGGACGTGTAACATCAAAAGATGGACAATTCAGCATATGACAACCTGCGCCATCAAAGCAAGAGACAGAGTGGAATGGCGCCCCATGGTAGCCAACCTTCGTTGCGGAGACGGCACTCGATGATGATGATGATGAAGGGGGCAGGTATCATTAACATCAAGTACCGGACCTGCTGGCGTAGGTGATCATGTCTCTCCACAACTTTCTATCACGACAGTTAATTTATCATTTCTGTTGTTGACTTTTTGCCAAGCCATTCTCTTAAGCTGTCTGGTGTCTTTTCTCTTTGCTCCCCTCTATCTCTTCGTCCCTCAATTTTCCCAGTTGTTACAATATATTCCAGCTGTTCTCTTCTCATTACATGGCCAAAAAATGATGATTGTTTCTTCCTAATATTGTTCCACTTGTCTTTATTTTGATATAACAGGTATAAAAGTAACAAAAACTACTTTTGAAATGTACCTTAAGTACGTTCGCCATTCGGTTATATATTTTTCGACACGTTGTGAAGAATTTAAATTCTCATGCTATTTATAATATACAAGATTTAATTCTACTTACAGATCTTACACACTACTTACAGATCTTACACACTACTTACAGATCTTACACACTACTTACAGAAAACTCTTGACGGGTCAACTGGATCCCAATTTTGTGCAAACTCTCTACGGGCCAACTGGATCCCAATTTTGTGGCAAACTCTTGACGGGTCAAATGGATCCCAATTTTGCGGCAAACTCTTTACGGGTCAACTGGATCCTAATATTTTTTTTTGCAAATTCCTGACGGGTCAAAAGGATCCAAATTTTGTCGCAAACTCTTGCGGGTCAACTGGATCCCAATTTTGTGCAAACTCTCTACGGGTCAACTGGATCCCAATTTTGTGCAAACTCTCTACGGGTCAACTGGATCCCAATTTTGTGCAAACTCTCTACGGGTCAACTGAATCCTATGTTGTTTTTTTTTTTTTGGAAAATTCTTGACGGATCAACTGGATCTCAATTTTGTGGCAAATTCTTGACGACTCAACTGGATCCCAATTTTGTGGCAAATTCTTGGCGGATCAACTAGATCCCAAATTTGTGGCGAATTTTTGATGGGTCATAGTTTGCCAAGATGGCAAGCATGGCTGTTCCTAAACGTATGTAGATCTTTTGAGATTTCTCTTTCTGTTGCTTGTGGATATTCGTTGGTCACTAGACTTCCTAGGTATTTAAATTCGTCTACTTGTTGTAGTTGTCTGTCGTCTATCGTAATGCTCATGTTCTGTTTCTCTTTTGCGGCAATCGTGGCTTATGTTTTGCTGATTTCACGGTGTATCGAGTGCCTGTGCTGATGAGTCTATTTAAGTGTTCTTGTGAGTCTTCTATTTTTTCTTTGTATCAATGTTTGATCGTCAGCAAATAGACGCTCGCTCAATCTCCCATGTGTCCGATGGGTTGTCTTACTTAGATAGGTAGTACGTGTTGGTGATAAACTATAAGGGAGTTATTGAGTTATTTGCGGTCATCATCATTGCACTCCGAACACGCCCATAGGTGCTCAGATCCCCTCCTGAGCAATTCCCGCAGTGTCCAGCGACTGACGACTCCAGTTCTATGTTGGTTGATAAGTCTTCTTACACGGCCACTAAGTTTCTCGTTTCTGGCTGTGCACATCTTCGCTCCCTTCTCTATCATTCGAAGGGAGATAATACGTACTTCGGTCTTGCTCCCATTCTAGCTTCGAAATGGTCTATGTAACTTGCTGCTGTTCTGACTGTGCAGCTGTTGTTGATGCAGGTACTTAATTAGATTAGTCAGATATTGGCTTACTTCGAATATTGCTTCTATCTATCTGCGTTAGGGTGAATAGTGGGTCAGTGCTTACTCTATTTTTTTCCGTCTGTTTTTCCTGCTACCTGCGTTAGGGTGAATAGTGGGTCGGTACTTACTCTATTTTTTCTGTCGTTTTTCCTTCTATCTGTGTTAGGGTGAATAGTGGGTCGGTACTTACTCTATTTTTTTCTGTCGTTTTTCCTTCTATCTGTATTAGTGTGAATAGTGGGTCGGTACTTACTCTATTTTTTCTGTTGTTTTTCCTTCTATCTGTGTTAGGGTGAATAGTGGGTCGGTACTTACTCTATTTTTTCTGTTGTTTTTCCTTCTATCTGTGTTAGAGTGAATAGTGGGTCGGTACTTACTCTATTTTTTCTGTTGTTTTTCCTTCTATCTGTGTTAGGGTGAATAGTGAGTCGGTACTTACTCTATTTTTTCTGTCGTTTTTCCTTCTATCTGTGTTAGGGTGAATAGTGAGTCGGTACTTACTCTATTTTTTCTGTCGTCTTTCCTTCTATCTGTGTTAGGGTGAAAAGTGAGTCGGTACTTTATTTTTTCTGTCGTTTTTTCCTTCTATCTGTGTTAGGGTGAATAGTGGGTCGGTACTTACTCTATTTTTTTTCGAAACCCAATTTGGGAGTTGCCAATCTGTAGTTTTATTATTGACCTTAGCCCTATTTCCCCCGTAATTTTGGCTCATAACTTCCCTTCGTGGCTGAAAAGGGAGATACCTCAATACAGGTTGCAGTTATTCTTCATATCTTTCTTATTTCATTTTGATATGATGATGGCCTGTTGCCAGGCTTCTAGAGCTTTCTATTGTTGCAATCTCTCCTCACTCATCTAGCTTTCAACTCCCTGCGGTGCATAAGACTTCAACAAACACTTTCCAAGCCGTTCTGTTTCTTGTCATTCTTTTAAGATCATTCCATGTCTTCCCCATTCTTTCCATCTCTGCTTCCACTTGTCTTCTCCAAGCATATTTTGGTCTTCTCTTTGTCTTTTTCCTTTGGGGATTCGAAAAAAGGTCAATAATGTAATATTCTCAGTTCTCTTCCTCATTGTGTGTTCTATCCAGCGCCACCGTCTTCGTTGTATCTATTTGACTGATATTTGACTGGTACTTTTCTATAATTCTACACTAGTGATTTTGTCCTGATTTCATCATCGTCATCGAGTGCCGTCTCCGCAACGAAAGTTGGCTACCATGGAGCGCCATTCTGCTCTGGCTCTTGCTTTGATGGCGCAGGTTGTCATAGGCTGATTTGTCCATCTTTTGATGCTACTCGTCTGTAAGTAGTGTATAAGATCTGTAAGTAGTGTGTAAGATCTGTAAGTAGTGTGTAAGATCTGTAAGTAGAATTAAATCTTGTATATTATAAATAGCATGGGAATTTAAATTCTTCACAATGTGTCAAAAAATATATAACCGAATGTCGAACGTACTTAAGGTACATTTCAAAAGCAGTTTTTTTTTATATATCAAAATAACGACAAGTGGAACAGTATTAAAACAGGTAAATGGATTTAAATATCTGGGAACAATGTTAACCTCAGATGGTAGATGTACAACAGAGGTGAGATGCAGAATGGCTCAGTCAAAAGCAGCTTTCCAAAATATGAGTAGGAAGTTACTATGCAATCCATTTTTGACAATAGAAACAAGAAAAAGTGTTCTTAAATGTTATGTATCATAAGTTTTCACATATGGGTGTGAATCATGGACAATAGAATAACAGACAAGAAAATCACGGGAGGCTGTAGAAATGTGGTTTTACAGAACAATGTTGATAATACCATGGACAACTATGAAAAGTAAAGAAAATGTTTTGAAAGAGGACAAAGCAAAAAGAGATCTAATTTCCAATATTAAGAAAAAATAATCATCATTTTTTGGCCATGTAATGAGAAGAGAACAGCTGGAATATATTGTAACAACTGGGAAAATTGAGGGACGAAGAGATAAAGGGGAGCAAAGGAAAAAGACACCAGACAGATTAAGAGAATGATTTTGCAGAAAGTCAACAACAGAAATGATAAATTAACTGTCCTTAATATTCCAAGTACTTATTTTAAGATCTTTCATCCGACATAAGTTCGAATTCCTCTCCATGGCTTCCTCTGGACTAGTACGTGATGAGGCTCCAATCTCTTTCACGGTCCTGATTTACATTCTTTTATTCTGCGCAATCATCCTTTAATGAAGATCTGTATATACGTGATTGTAATTTCACAGCTGAGAGCCGCGATAGCTAAGTGATTAGTGAACGGGACTACAAAGGACAAGAGGTCGGGTTCAATCCTGGTCGACGGCTTCCGGTTTCATCCAGCTTTAAATGGGTACCGGATGTTTTCTGGGAAAGTAAAGCGGCACGGACGTAATACCGACCACATTACCCCCAAAATCATGTGCCGAAGGTCTATAAACATTATGGTCACTAACACCATGTTCCCTATACGCCACTTGGCGTGACGGGGCTCTTTAATGTTTTTTCTTCTATGTTTCACGGCTATATAATTAATAGAACTGATTTAACATTGGAGTGGAACATTTTTATTTTTATATTTAACCTAATTTCTTTGGATTGCTATCTATTTCCTCAAGCTTTTCTTGCTTTTTGTATCCTTATATTGGTTTCATTCTCTTTTCCACCTTCTTCGTCTATATTACTGCCCAGATGTGTGTACGATTGGACGTCTGGTAGAGGTCTTTCTCCTGTTATTTAGTTATTGCCAACTGCATTAATTCTCATCTTGGTCTTATCTCTATTTATTTAGTTATTGCCAACTGCATTAATTCTCATGTTGGTCTTATCTCTATTTATTTAGTTATTGCCAACTGCATTAATTCTCATGTTGGTCTTATCTCTATTTATTTAGTTATTGCCAACTGCATTAATTCTCATGTTGGTCTTATCTCTATTTATTTAGTTATTGCCAACTGCATTAATTTTCATCTTGGTCTTATCTCTATTTATTTAGTTATTGCCAACCGCATTAATTCTCATCTTGGTCTTATCTCTATTTATTTAGTTATTGCCAACTGCATTAATTCTCATGTTGGTCTTATCTCTATTTATTTAGTTATTGCCAACCGCATTAATTCTCATGTTGGTCTTATCTCTATTTATTTAGTTATTGCCAACTGCATTAATTCTCATCTTGGTCTTATCTCTATTTATTTAGTTATTGCCAACTGCATTAATTCTCATCTTGGTCTTATCTCTATTTATTTAGTTATTGCCAACTGCATTAATTCTCATGTTGGTCTTATCTCTATTTATTTAGTTATTGCCAACCGCATTAATTCTCATGTTGGTCTTATCTCTATTTATTTAGTTATTGCCAACCGCATTAATTCTCATCTTGGTCTTATCTCTATTTATTTAGTTATTGCCAACTGCATTAATTCTCATGTTGGTCTTATCTCTATTTATTTAGTTATTGCCAACTGCATTAATTCTCATGTTGGTCTTATCTCTATTTATTTAGTTATTGCCAACTGCATTAATTCTCATCTTGGTCTTATCTCTATTTATTTAGTTATTGCCAACCGCATTAATTCTCATCTTGGTCTTATCTCTATTTATTTAGTTATTGCCAACCGCATTAATTCTCATCTTGGTCTTATCTCTATTTATTTAGTCATTGCCAACCGCATTAATTCTCATGTTGGTCTTATCTCTATTTATTTAGTTATTGCCAACCGCATTAATTCTCATCTTGGTCTTATCTCTATTTATTTAGTTATTGCCAACTGCATTAATTCTCATCTTGGTCTTATCTCTATTTATTTAGTTATTGCCAACTGCATTAATTCTCATCTTGGTCTTATCTCTATTTATTTAGTTATTGCCAACCGCATTAATTCTCATGTTGGTCTTATCTCTATTTATTTAGTTATTGCCAACCGCATTAATTCTCATCTTGGTCTTATCTCTATTTATTTAGTTATTGCCAACCGCATTAATTCTCATCTTGGTCTTATCTCTATTTATTTAGTTATTGCCAACCGCATTAATTCTCATCTTGGTCTTATCTCTATTTATTTAGTTATTGCCAACTGCATTAATTCTCATGTTGGTCTTATCTCTATTTATTTAGTTATTGCCAACCGCATTAATTCTCATGTTGGTCTTATCTCTATTTATTTAGTTATTGCCAACTGCATTAATTCTCATCTTGGTCTTATCTCTATTTATTTAGTTATTGCCAACTGCATTAATTCTCATCTTGGTCTTATCTCTATTTATTTAGTTATTGCCAACCGCATTAATTCTCATGTTGGTCTTATCTCTATTTATTTAGTTATTGCCAACCGCATTAATTCTCATCTTGGTCTTATCTCTATTTATTTTTAGCCCTAACGGTTGTGATCTCCCATCAAGTAGATTCATTTTGTCCCGCATCTGTTGATGATTATGTGATGAGAGCTATGCCATCAGCAAAGTCTAAGTCTTCAAGTTGCTTGATCAGTAACCACTGAATTCAATTATTCCCATTTCACGTCATTCTCATAATCCAATATATAGACATCAAAAAGAGAAATGGAGATAACAGGCAACCTGACTTATTCCTGTTCTTATTTCAAATGTTAATTATGTAAGCTGCCCTTAGTGCACAACACTACATTTCATTCCTTCATACATTGTTCTTATGAGGTTAATAAACTGTATAGGGATTCCGTAATGACTCTAACTTTCAAAGCATTCTTCTGTCTAAACCCTCAAATGTCTTTTCGTAATCTATGAATCCGATGTAAATTTGAGACTGTAGTTCCAAGCTTTGTTCTACTATTTTAGTTAAGGTAGTTATTTGATATAAATAAATATATAGTCCCAGACGATTGGCAAAAAGCTATCATTGTCCCATTTTGGAAGAATAAGGGAAGTAAAAGGGAGTGTGAAATGTACAGAGGTATATCCCTATTGAGTCAAGTTGGTAAAATGTTTGCTAAAATATTAGAGAGGAGAGTAAGATACATAATAGAACCACAATTAAGTAATAATCAATTCGGATTCAGAAAAGGCAAAAGCTGCACTGATGCTATATTTACATTGAGACAACTATGTGAAAAAACAATAGAATATGACAGAAATCTAAATATAGTGTTTATAGATCAGGAAAAAGCGTTTGACCGTGTGGACAGGAACAAACTTTGGCAAACTTTAGAAACATACGGGTAGCAGGACAACTACTAGAAATATAATAGCACTATATAAAAACAGTCAAAGTGCCGTCAGAACATCGGAAGGTCTGTCAGAATGGTTTCAGGTTACAACAGGAGTAAGACAAGGATGTGTCCTCTCACCACTCCTCTTCATCATATATATGGACAAAATAAATCAGGAAACAACCAACAACAAGGACAAATCAAATAATAACATAGAGGTAGAAAACTCCAACATCAATGAGCTACTCTTCGCAGATGACCAATGCCTAATATATGAGGATGAAAACCTGCTACAACAGCATTTAACATCTCTAGATAAAAGCTGCACAAACTACAGTATGAAAATTAACACAGCAAAAACAGAGGCTATAAGAATAAGCAAATTGAGACACCCATTAAACATCAAGATCAAAGACAAAGAAATAAAACAAGTAGAGGAATTCAAGTATTTAGGCGCAATGTTCACAGAAGATGGAAAACTAGACAGAGAAATTGACATGAGAATACAAAAAGCAAATGCTGTCACATACCAGCTTTCACCATTGTTAAGACATCCAAACATTTCTATGCCAGCTAAACAACAAATGATAAATAGCATCTTCATACCAACTTTGTGCTATGAAAGTCAAACATGGACCCTTTCTAAATCCCATTTAAGAAAGATCAATACATGTGAGATGCGATGCTTGAGAAAAGTAACAAACAACACAAGAAGAGATAGAATACCAAATGAAACCATAAGAAAAATGGTAGGAACAAAACCCTGCCAAGAATATATAGAACAACAACAACTTAAATGGTTCGGCCACCTGGTCAGAATGAATCCTCACCAATCACCATCAAGGGCGTTCTTCTCGAGAATGCATGGGAAAAGACCAAGAGGAAGACCCAGAAGAAGATGGATAGATGCAGTGACAGAGACATGTAACAACAAAGGAAAATCACTAATTCAGACAATTCGAGCAGCACAAGAACGACAAATGATATAAATCACAACACCTTTTAGGTATCAGTGAAAGAGAAAAGAAGAAGAAGAAGTTATTTGATAAGTGCATGTTCTGTTTTTCCTATTACCTGCTTGTTTATCTCTCAAATGGTTCTCTATGGTCTCTTTTAGTCTCTCCAAAATTAGTATTTCTCCTGGCACTGATAGCAGCATAATTCATATATAATGTGTGCACTCCTGTAAACTTCCTTTCTTTGGTAGTTTCATAATATAACCATCTTTCCAGTCTTAAGGTATTTCTTCCCTCTCCCAAATTGTATCTAATAGATTATGTAGCATCTTGGTAGAGGTGTTAATATCTGCTTTGATGGCTTCCGAAAGAATTTCATCTGGTCCTGTGGCTTTACCATTTTTTAATAGTTTGATGGCTTTCATTATTTCTTCTTTGCTTGGTTTTCCATAGTTAACGTGTAACTCTTCTTCTGCTGGTAGTATATCAAATGACAATAGAAACGAGAAAAAGAGTTCTTAAATGTTACGTAGAGCCAGTCTTAGCATATGGATGCGAGTCATGGACAATAGGACAACAGACAAGAAAATCACTGAAGTCTGTAGAAATGTGGTTTTACAGAAGAATGTTTAGAATACCATGGACAGCTAAGAAGAGTAATGAAGAGGTTCTGAGAGAGGTCAAAGCGAAAAAGACAGCTAATTTCCAATATTAGGAAGAAACAATCATCATTTTTTGACCATGTAAAGAGAAGAGAACAAATTGAATATATTGTAACAACTGGGAAAATTGAGGGACGAAGAGATAGAGGGAAGCAAAGAGAAAAAATAACAGACAGCTTAAGAGAATGGTTTGGCAGAAGGTGAACAACAGAAATGAAAAATAGCTGCCGAGATCGAAAGTTGTGGAGAGACATGATCACCTACGCCACTAGGCCCGGTACATGATGATGATATCAGGAGGAATATTTTGGCTGAGTCTGTTCAAGAGCTCCTCAAAATGCTCCTTCCATCACTTCATTTGTTCCCTTATATTACTAAGCAGATTTCCTTCCTTATCTTTAATAAAGGCATTGATCTGTTTGTATTTTCCACCTAATTTCTTTGTGCTGTTGTACAGTTCTTTCATATTCCCTTTATTTGCTGCTTCTTCTGCCTCTTTAGCTAGTTCATCTATATATTTCCTCTTATCCCTTTTAATGCATCTTCTCAGTTTTTTGTTCACCTCTGTGTAAGCTTCCTGTGTTTTGGCTTTAGTACTTCTCCTTTTGCTTTTATTTAGGTCTGCTTTCTTATTCATTCTTTTTTTTTTTATTTTCTCCAGTCTCTGCTGTCATTCATGCCTTATTCTGATGTTCTCTTTTTCCCCAGAGTTTCTTCACTTGAATCGTTACATATATCCTTTACCTGTTTCCAATGATCTTCTATATTTATTGTATTTTCTAGTTGGAGGACTCGGTATTTGTTTGATATTGTGACTGCGAATTTATCTTTAATAACCTTGCTCTTTTAGAAACCCTACATTGAAATACTGTCTACCCATATGTGTTGTAGTATATATTTTCAGCTTTAAGTTTGGCTATCAGAAGATGATGATCTGAAGTCACATCTAACCGTCTTGCTTCGCACATTCCAAGAATATCTATTTTGTAGTTTGTCATTTCTGTTGCTACTTGTGCAGCTTTTCCTTGTTCATTTGGAGTACGTACATTTCAGGTGCTAATTCTGGAGGATTTCCTGCTATACAAAAGGTATGCTCAGCCTGCTATACAAAAGGTATGCTCAGCCTGCTATACAAAAGGTATGCTCAGCCTGCTATACAAAAGGTATGCTCAGCCTGCTATACAAAAGGTATGCTCAGCCTGTTATACAAAAGGTATGCTCAGCCTGCTATACAAAAGGTATGCTCAGCCTGCTATACAAAAGGTATGCTCAGCCTGCTATACAAAAGGTATGCTCAGCCTGCTATACAAAAGGTATGCTCAGCCTGCTATACAAAAGGTATGCTCAGCCTGCTATACAAAAGGTATGCTCAGCCTGTTATACAAAAGGTATGCTCAGCCTGCTATACAAAAGGTATGCTCAGATGTCCTTCGCCTTACAAGCAGATGATCTTCGACTTCACAGGTTCTCTCATTTTTATCGTCCAGAGATTTCAAACCTTGAGAGATTTTTCCCTGTTATTTTTACCCAGGCAGCGGCATTACTGTTTTCAGTTGCCATGGGCCATAGGTTCTTTAAAGTGCGCAGACTGCACACGGAGCCTCCTGTTTTTCCCCGTTCTACGATAGGGCTAGGCATCACATCTTACTACCCAGAGATCATGGGAGGGTTTAGCCACCTAAGAAACCACGAGTTCGACTCCTTCCTTTTTTTTTTTTTTAATTTTCCACCGCCTGTTTTGGGAGTCCTTAATGGGATCTTAAGTTGAAGTGGATGCGCTGTGTTGTGGTTTATTTCAGCATTTCGGTCCAACACATCCGACTTCAGCACGGCATTTTTAGTATCGGGTAACCTTCCCTCTTCGGCCTTTAGTCGCTTGACTAGACTGGACTCTGTTTCCAGGAGCACACTGTGAGGTGGATCAGAGTCTTGATCGGCTCTATTGATCGCCTATCCTGACGCAATAAGTCAGCTGTGGGTCTCTGACCTCACTCAAATGAGTTGCTGTAAGAGCATCTTCGTCCCTAGATACAGCATGATATGGTTTATATTACAATGAGCGAAGCCGCAGTAGTTAGTGCGCTCGTCTACTCGCTAGGTAGTTCGGAATCTTATTTTTGTGTTTGCCAGCTTTTACCTCTGACGAAGTCCACAGAGACTAGGAACTGAATTTTGCGTGTTAATCCATTTTTCCCTGGCAGCAGTGTGCATAGGGTCTCTCGCCGTACAGACAGATAACTCCGTCTTCGGAGGTACTCATATTTTTTCCGTCGATGAGTAATTGACGTTTCAAGCCGGACCTCGCTGCTGAGACCAGGGGTGGTTGACGCAGAGAGAAATCATAAATAAAAATCCCAACCGGTGTAGCCGGGATTTGAACCCACAATCTCTCTGTCTCGAGGTCGGCGTCTTGCCTGGAGACCGACCAATCCCCCAGTTCGCATTCAATTCACAAGTTGGCGAGTGCTACTTTTCCACCAACACGTCTTCAGGGTTGATCTAGCCTCTGAAAATAGGTAAGAATGCTCTTCTCTTGGAAAGTGGGACGGCCTTGCGTTACACTGACCACATAAGTTATAACTGTGTCAATAGTTAATGTTGCCTCTAACACAATTTTCTCAAGACGCCAATTGTCATGATGGGCACACATAACAATTAATAATTTTAACAAATAAAATATTTACTACTTCTGTACTTCTATTTTATTTTTACTTTCAGCGTCGTATTTTTTACAGCGTCGAAGGAAACTGATGAGTTCGGGTCAATATACAATAGTTCGTACGCTACATTACACCCATTGTAGTAGTAACAAAAAAAGTAAAGAGCCTCGTCACGCCAAGTGGCGTATAGGGAATATGGTGTTAGTGACAATACATTTTACAGACCTTCAGCACATGATTTTTGGGGTAATGTGGTCGGTATTACGCCCGTGCCGCTTTACTTTCACAGAAAAAAAATCCTGTACCCATTTAAGGCTGGGTGAACCCGGAAGCCGTCGGTTTGGATCGAACCCTACCTCTTGTTCTTTGTAGTCCACTTCTCTAACCACTGAGCTATCGCGGCTCCCACCCATTGTAATGCTTGTTATTTAATTAATCCATAGTTTTCTGGTTCTAAAGATACCAGACAGCTTAAGAGAATGGCTTGGCAGAAGGTCAACAACAGAAATGATAAATAACTGTCGTGATCTAAAGTTGTGGAGAGACATGATCACAAACGCCAGCAGGCTCGGTACTTGATAATGATGATGATGATGATGATGATGATGATGATGATGATGATGATGATACTAGTTTTCTGGATCTACCTTCTTCCTCTTTCCGCCGTTTCTGAACGCTAAGGTTGAAATTCCTTATTTCCAATTACTTTTATGTTTCTGAATGCCGGAGAACGGCGAAAAGGTAAGCGTCGAACTGGTATCATTTTACAGTCCGCCTGAGAAATATTCTCATAATTGTTGGGCCAAACAAAATTACTAACCGAGGACTGATCGAAAAGTACAACAAAGTTGAGGTGCACCGAGTGGTAACAGCAGACTATGAAGTTGGATAGGTGCTCAGAAGATATCCGGAAACTATCACAAGAACTCCCATGGAGCAGGTTCTGTCGGGAGGTTTGGACCATGGGCAGCCTAGCGGCAGGGAAGTGGCAGTGAAAACAGAGATAAATAGTGGCCCCGACATGGACACACCGCAAAAGATTACTATTGATCGCTCGAAATGGATGAATTATGTTGTTACCCTACAAGATGATAAAAGTGCATATTGGTACTGGTTGTTTGTAAGCCTGTGATCAAAAATAGATTATATATCTGATACTCTGTGACGTCAACGTGATTATCCCAAACTACTCAGCTGAAAACAAGAACCTGTTCTGTCGTCGGTTACTCCTCATCGCCCCCCACACACCCACTCCTACTTTTTCTTTCAAAATAGCGCTTAGAGCTTAATACATTGTGCCATAGTTTACATGGTGCGAGATATGTACCTTTTGGCACATCTCATCCGACTTAAACGTCACATTTTTGGGTACGGGACTTATCTTCCCTAATTCGAATATATACTTTGCTAGACTGACTACTTTGCTAGACTGACTACTTACTACTCTATACTGACTACTTTGCTAGACTGACTACTTTGCTCGACTGACTACTTACTACTCTATACTGACTACTTTGCTTGACTGACTACTTTGCTAGACTGACTACTTTGTTTTCTTCCCAGTGTAACCACGATGAAGTGGAGTTAGATCTTGATCACTTCTGTCTGATTGACTGTAAAACAAGCAATCAGCTATGAGTTGCTGACTGTATTCACCTTCTGCACTTTCCCAGGACTGGGTCCAATACAAATAGCTCATTTGCAGCATTATTAGTCAGCTCCAAACGAACATTCGATACAATCCAAACGTCCCACAGAACAGGCTTCCACAATTTAACACTCTGAAACCATTTTTCATATTAAACATAATTAAAATGTACTCTCAGCCCCCAACTCTTTTCCCACAGTACACGTACAGTCACATGCTCACGCGCATGAGCAGACACGTCAGATTAAAGCACACATCCGCGATAAATAACAGGAAAGTGCTGAAGTTAGATGACTCAGCACTAACAAGCTGTCGATTCATAACAAACAGTGATTCTCAAACTTTGCTGTCCCTTTGGTATATTCTCGCCATCAACACCCACTTTACTTTGTCCAGTGAAAACCTGAATCAACGATAGCGATCTGCGTGCGATTCAGTGACGAACTGTACATCAGCATGTTCAAAAAAATTGTAGAACAAATAAAATTCTGAGAAAAATCGTATGACCAGTTCTAAGAAATTATTATAATCGACACCAATGAATAAGAAATAAATGACTTCAACGTTTCACCCAACCAACCTACAGCATCTGTCGATGCTCAGATGTCGAAGACTAAGATGGCTGGGACACGTCCAGCGAATGGAAGAAAAACGCATCCCCAAGCAAATACTATATGGTGAACTAATACACGGAAAAAGACAAATCGACAGACATAAATTACGATATAGAGATATCTGTAAATCATCTCTGAATGACTTCTCCATCTATGAAAATGACTGGGAACATCTGGTAAGTGATCGCACATCATGGAGAGCATGTATAAGGAATGGTATAACATCATTTGAGACTGTGCTAAGGCAAAACTTAGAAGAGAAAAGACTCATGAAAAAGGATGGTAAACCCTGTGGATCAGGGGGCCTGACTTGTTCATTCTATGGCCGTGTGTGTTTGTCAAACATTGGTAGAATTAGCCACGAGAGAAGCTGTTCAACAAAAACAAACCTCAAAAACAAAAAAATACACAATAGCCTCCATTCTCCACTAGACCGTCTGAGAAGACGTAAAGGGCCATATATATATATATATATATATATATATATATATATATATATATATATATATATATATATATATATATTTTCCCGTGTGTTACCGTGTGTTTCTGTTTTTGAGATTGTGGTTCTGCCCTATGTGCCGTCTTCGGCTCGAAAGGACAATAGATATATATATATGTGCGCGTGTGTGTGTGTGTGTGTGTGCGTGCGTGCGTGCGTGCGTGCGTGCGTGTGTGTGTGTGTGTGTGTGTGTAGGAACAGAAATTGATCATCAAGTACCATACCATGTCTCGCCACAACTCTCTACCTCTACACTTGTGTATCCATCAATTGTGTTCTTGATTTTCTATCACGCTCTTCCCTTAAACTTTGGGTTCTCGACTTTTTTGTAACCACGGGCGCACTGGAAACTTTCCAAATAACTGCGAGCTCCAGTATCCAAATTTATTGTTAACAGCGGCTACTCAGCTACTACTTTGTCATTTTTGGTATTTCATTTTTTTTTCTGCTACATTTGCGGAGACGTCTGATTTATGTCAATTCAAGTTCACCTCTACTCGAGTCTTTCAATATACCGCATCAGGGCTAATTTCAACCACTAAATCTGCTTTGTTCTGACCATTTGATGTCCACGGCTACCGCTTCTTTTCAATGGAAAGGGGGAAAAAACGTCAGCTTTTGCTTCATTTGTTTACCTTTTTGTCTTTTTAAAAAAATCCAACTTTCGTTCGATTGAATGCCGAACAATAGATGACGTCACTCGCTGGAATTTCCCAGGCACCAAGAAAACACGCGGCGGGCACCGAGTTGAGAACCTTAAACTGTGTTGAACCTTTCCTCACTGTTCTCCACTATCTCTCCTTCCCTCAATTTTTCAAGCTGTCACTATACACTCTATAGTCCGTTCAGAAATTCATAATCACACCTGAATTAGCTTTGCGTGATAACCGCTTGTTATTTTGGTTTCAAATTTTGCATGGAATCTTAGAATATTGATGACGCAAAGATTTTGGTATTTTTTATTCCACAAACACAACAGATTTTGCACATCAGCGAATTCCTTTGATCTTTTATGACGATATCACACAAGTTGATTCAAATTTTAGAGTTTACAGTAATCGTGATAAATTGTCCAGTTTACTGCAATTCTTGTCAGAGGCGTATCTACATAATGCTTAATTGTGGATGTTGTTCGTTATGTGTATTTGCAAACATGAACTCAATTGGTTACAATTAGTCTTGTCCTTCGGCACCATTAGACCCCATGACGTCCTAACTGCAGCTGGAATTGAATTCATCTTAATTTTAATCATTCCGAATCTGACGATTCCAAGAGGTTGATAATCATTACTGGCTGGACAAATAGTAATCCATCTCTTTTCCAGTACTCATCTTCCACCCGCAACACATGTTCAACACACTTCGTTTACATAGTTATAAATTTGCATTTCAAACTCATTATAATTTAGATATAAATGTTGGCATTTAAAGTCAACAAATTGTCTACTGAGTCTTCACAAAATTAATAAAGATACGCCTTCCCTTCGGTAATTAATGCCCAGGCCGTGGTGCGTCATGTCGTTCAATAACAATTCAGTTTTGTGCACGGGATTTTCCTGAAGTTAGTGTTTCTGCAATAGCCAAACTATTTTACGTCAACGACCGCACCAAATTAATGTATATATCCTAAAATGGTGTCAAATTCGAACAGGGTGAATTTAATATAGCCTAAAGAAGAAAACTTTTAAACTAGATCAAATTTCTCAGAGTAAAAAATATTTCTATAACGTCATCAGTATTCTAAGATTGCATGCAAAATATGAAACCAAAATAACAAACGGTTATCAGGCAAAACTAATTCAGGTGTGATTATGAATTTCTGAACGGACTATAGTTATTCCTTTCTGTTGGATGAATCCATTGTTGTGTGTACTACGTCATCATGATGGACTCTCGTATATCCCTAACCCGACCCTATGGTCGAGATGAAAGGCGAGATGGTAAAAATGTTGATGCTGTTCGTGAATCCACAGCCCTGGTGCTACTCCCGGATCTTAATTTCAGTCAAAAGTGATGTCTAAATTTAGGAACGCTACAAGGAGAACGGATAAGAACTTGTGAACCATTTTATCGTCTCACACCAGGATTTGCTGGGGAGAAGAAATGCGATGAGGTTAACGCGACGACTATCTGTTCCCTTCTCTTTAATCTCTCTAAGTGGAGAAACAAAATGATAATTTGCTTCTGATGTTGAATGAATATTAGTTTTCCTTTTTCTTGTCCTCTTTTAGAACATCTTCATTTGCCTTTTTAGCAGTCCGTGATATTCTCAACATTATTATGTAAACCCACGTGAAGTTAACAGAAATCACATGTTTACGTTCAAGTATATCTATGCAATCAATGTTATACGATAACAAAGTAGACTCACCGATAGCTGACTCTGTTGCCAGCGAACGCTAGTGATTAACCAATAAAAATTAGTCTCTAATAACACAGTTGGTATGAAGCAATTAGCATACAGCTCTCTATAGTTTTACTATTAATTGTGTAGACGGCTGTAATTGGCGGTAGACTTACACGTTTGTATTTTATATTGTCCAATGAACATTACTCATATTCTTTACAGCACAATTGGTGTTTACCAATAATAAATTATCTTACACAGGAATTTGTCATTGGTATTTTAGTTGGCTTGTCTCTATCTTACAAATATAATATAATATAATATAATATAATATAATATATAATATAATATAATATAATATAATATAATATAATATAATATAATATAATATAAATTATTCTTTTATGGTACATTCAAGTATCTAGAGTGAAAGTTGTTAGTGACCCAAAGCTGACTGTCTATGTCAGAATTATAGACAACACTTCATCAAGATTCTACACAATCTCTCAACGGTGCCCATGGAAGCTAGTCTGATCAGCGAGTAGTGACAATAGAGGAAAGGCAACCCGGTCCCAAAAATGTCATGCTGGAGACGGATGTTATAGTTGTTGTTAATCGCAGACCCCGGCATCACTACAAACGAATTAAAATCCATAATGGCTCAACCGTCCGTGCCAGTGGAATCATCCGAATTAAAGCTCATCTAATTGAAGGGCGTTAGCGGGGTAGAGTTCTGCCCTACCAAAGGAGGAGTAAGACGTCTCCTTTCCTCCGCTAGTCTTCGGGACACCCCTGGGCAAGGTGGAGCTCCCGTTTAGCCCCCCTATCAGGGTTATGTGAAGACATTGGAGCAGGTGGTGGATGGTGTTGTGGGAGCAGCCGACAATTAGTGCCGGTTATGGTCCCCACACCGCGATGGCAGGCAGAGGATCTCATGTATAGAGACAATGGTTGCGATCTCCGACTAGTACAGTCACTGCCAAGAAGGAAAGGAATGGCGAACTACCTTCTTAAATTGCCTGGAATAATCATGACAAATCACAACCTTCTATTTACACATTTTTCGGGCACATCATGAGAAGAGGAAAGTTGGAATACTTGGTTACAACTGGCAAAATAAAAGGAAAGAGAGATCGCGGACAACAAAGAGAGAAAATACTGGATAGCTTGGTGTCATGGCATGGAAAACAGTCAACAACAGAACTGATACGATGCACTGTAGATAGAAGATTGTGGAGGGACATGATCGCCTACGCCAACCGGCAGGGTACATGATGATAATGATGATGAATTTAAGGGCCCAAACAAAGAAAGGAAGCTGCAATCCCCATCATAGCAGCTACAGCACACGCCAAAAGACATAAGGCCAGCGGCACCGAAATTGAACGCATTTCTTTCTTTCTCTCTTGTTCTCTTTCTGGACTTCACCCAATGACTACTAAAGGAATTGATTGTCCTCTTCGCATCCGCCCTTAAAAGTATGTAAAATGGGAGTAGATGCGACGTGTTGAGGCTTGCAGGGTAAATATGATATTTCAGTCTTTCGGCCCAAAACATCCGACTTCAGCACGGCATTTATAGTACCAGGTTGCATTCCCTTCTCGTTCACTACTCGCTTGGAGAGACTAGAATGGTTATCTGTTTTAGTAGGCACTGCGAAGAGGTGGAGAAGGGCCTAGATGGTTTCTTGTTCACTAATCCAGGCGCAAGCCATCAGCTGTCAGTCGCTGACAGCTTCCAGCACTGTTGCTGTCAGGAGCCTTACCTCCGTATCTATGTTTGAAATGAGCTATAAATACTGAGGCTAATCAACCACGCTACATGAATACACATAACCGATAAAAGTGCCATTGTCACTATCATTTAT